>JADWQK010000254.1:0-600000 GCA_017933935.1 Sesamia nonagrioides
ATAAGTTATTAAAAATCTTTATTGTTTTATAGAAATAGCATTTAGGTCATTAATGTCCTTGCCAGCAGACAATAGTTGATTAACATGATATAATAATGGATTATTGGCATTTTAAAATAAAATAAAAGCTAAGAGTTAAAGAAGAGAGAAGTAATGATCAGAGTGCTATTCTTTAATTAAATTTCACTTACATTTTTATTTTTTTTAAATATATTTCAGTAATTATGATCTCAAAACCAAAATACTAACAGGGTTTTGTTGCTAGTATTTTCCTGTAAAAAAAGTTGCATAGGAAAAAACCTTCATAAAAGTTAGTGTGTCTGATTTGTTTTATAACTTCACACATTAATTTAATTTGTCACATACCTATATTGTGCAAGCTACATAAACATTGTGAAAAAATATTCTGATAACACATCCTGTAGGTAATGATTGACTTGGAAATTCAGAATTATTAAGTTGATGGTAAATATTGCTGTGCCCTCGAGAAATTATTAAAACAAATTGGATTTCTGATATGATTCTTAACTGTTGTTTTTCAGATGGTTTGGTTCAAAAGGATACTAAAAAAGGAGAACAACCTAATCCCATAGTCCCTCAAGAAAAAATAGTTAGACCAGGTTTGTGTTATTTTATATAATAAAATAAATCAAATCAAATATTTATTCTCGATTCCACAATGATTTCCATAGCTCTTGGTATCAATAAAATTAGCCCAACGTTAGTACAGTTTATTCTTATAATTATAAATTAATTTGACAGTCTCCGTGGCGTAGCAGTAGCGATCGCTGCGCTTGGAGGCGCGGGTTCGATCCCCGTGCAGTGCATATATTTGTATGCATGAATATGAATATTTGTACTTGTCTGGTCGTGCCTCGGAAAGCACGTTAAGCCGTTGGTCCCGGATGCTATACAAACATCTAATGGCAGTCGTTACGGGAAGTTGAAGCCCTCAAAAGTCCAACAATAGGGATGTTTCCTGGGTAAGAAAAAAATGATTCTATTTAGTCCGCCATTCAGATTATGTAATAATATTGGATACGTATATATTGTTCTGTCAAATCAATAAAAATTGACAAATATAAAAGGCATCAAAGATCAGGAGTGGTGGCTGGTGACGTCACTGCTCTCTAAAAAGTGTAGCGTGCAGTGACGTCACGCCAGTTTTCAACCCACTGTGTCGTCTTCATTTTTTGTTTATATGAAAAAAGAAAAAAATACGTGTATAGTATTTTTGGAAATCTGACTGACGGACTAATTTTTTTTTTTTCTTGTCAAATACTGTATTGGTCTAACTGTAATGCTTCGATATCGCCTTCGGGTTGTGGAAGTGAGACGGCAGTCGAAAATATCGAAGTTTAGCCAAAATCAGCAGGCAGGACTGCTGCAGCGGACCCCAGACTCCAAAAGCCGAAAAAGCTTCAGATGCGACTGGGATTAACTCTGAGATGATGATGATAAATTAATTTAAACATACTTTGAGTTGATCACTCACAGTGTGAACACTTATCCACTGTTTTAAGAGTAGAGAATCTCGCCTGTTTACTAACGTGTCCAGGATGCCATTTGCACCACCACCAACCAGTACCACTAACCAGTATGTTTGAGCAGTAACACGCTTCATTTACAGATGATTGCATAAAAGCAATTGAGAGTGTGTCACAGCAAACATAGTTGATTTGAAATACCCTAATATCTCTGGAACAACTGATCGGTTTGGAACCTTCATGTTCTAGAAGCAAAAACTTTGAAGACATGTGACCTCTACCAACCTGCACGGGCCCCCATGGTAGATTATGGCCCTCTCACCGAGAGGTGTGTGTCCCAGGACTAGGAACATTATATACTGATTATGAAGCCCTTTAAAGATACCTCAGGAATCTTATAAAAAACACCAAATCAGTAAACAATAATATAAAACACAAAATAAAATTCTGGGCGTAACAGTAAATGCGTACGCATACTGGCGGCATAGCACGGCATGGCATGGCAACCTTCACTTCGTGCAACTACATACTGACGAAAACTACACCGCGGAATGCTAAGGCATGTCGTGGCGTGCTGAGATACACCGAGACATACCATATCGACATCGCGCCTTCTCTTCTGAACAGTTGCTCTTCATCAGAACTGCCTTAACGCGGGTTTCGCACATAGCATAGCGAACATCGGTCGCCGGCATAAGTTACCACCCACCAGACAAAGTCATGCCGCCAAGCGATTCGTCGTGTTCTGGCATGATGTCTGGTGAAGCCGTACGGTGAACGGGTCTGAGCAGTTGTCCGGGTACGATGCGCGAAATGTTGTTGTGTCGGGAGTTTGGTTGTGGAGGGCCTCCAGATCAATTTCCCTCTGGCGCAGCATCGTTGGTCGTGTTGTTGGGTTTAACATTGCATCACCGCGCTCAACTGCCGTCTTCCTTCCTATTTACTCAGTTCCTTTGAGTGAGTAGGTTTAATGAACTAGCGCGTCTTACCATCAAAGATTGCATCACTGCTTACCATCAGGCGGGATTGCAGTCAACCGCTAGTTTGTAATTTATAAAAAGAAAAAAGTATCTACGACAATAATTAATTATTATCATTGAAATATTAAATTGTATTTTCATGACGTTTAAGTTGTTTTTCTATTAGTCGAATAAAAATGTATGAGCGCAAGCCTTTAGGAACCGATTTTACCAAGACCCGTGTAATGAGCCACTTGCATGTTATAAATAAAATAATATTTAGTATAAACTTTCAGTACCAGGTCCTGATCCTAATAAGGCGCCATGTAAAAAAGCTAAACAATTGAGGCGAGAAAGGAAGTTAGAAAAGCTAAAAGAGAAGGGAATTGATATAGCATCTATAAGCACACACAGAAACAAGGAGAAACAACTTGAAGATTTTATAAATGAGTTGCCTGATGATGTCAAACACAAACTAGAGGTATTCGCTCCATCAATGTAGCATAACTTTTTTGTTTCCATTGTCAGTTTTTTTGTAGTGGTTATTTGATTGCTGGTACTTACTCTTAGCTAATGTAAATCATTAGATGTGTTTTTCCAATTGATAACATCTTAGTATCAATTGTATTGTTTTTAGCTTGTATTTTTTATCATTTGCTGCGGTCATTGTAAACCTCGAATGTTCGCCCATTTGCATAATTATTTTTCAAGTAAATACTCATTTTTAGATAAAACTGGTCAGGACAAACCCGCCGAGTCCAGAATGGTTGGCATCCGCCAAGGAATCTCATGATGTGTATGTCAAGTATCAAACTACAATACACAATGATAAGCCAGATAAATGCACGGAACCCAAGTTTAAGGACTTTTTAGTACAAAGCCCATTGTTGGTGAGTCACATGGTACTTCTAAGAAAGTAAAATTAAAAGTGTATAGAGGAAGAAAGCCATATTTTAGAAATAGGCAATTGGGATGTATCCAAGGTATGAACATCAAAAAAATAATTAGTCCGACTTATAGATAATAAAAAAATTAAGACCCGTATTTTTTATTTTGTCGAAATTACCAAAAACTACTGAGATATAGCGTATTAAAGTTACGGGGCTAATTACGTCCGTGGTATATTTTATACCACGGCGTGACGTCATGCGACATTTAAAATCAATCTATCTTCCTGAGTATTTGAATGAAAGAAAAAATACGTGTTCAATCCATCCATACTAATAAAATAAATGTGAAAGTAACTCTGTCTGTCTGTTACGCTTTCCCGTTTAGACCTCTCAACCGATTTTGATGAAATATGGCACAGACAATCTTTAGACCCTGAGAAAAAACATAGGCTACCTTTTATCCCGGAAAAATTTGATGTTCCCGAAGGAAATCTAAAAAGCGCGATATAACCGCACTCCACGCAGGCGAAGCCGCGGGCGGAAAGCTAGTATTTTTTATAAATCTATCTGTTGGACATTAAATTATTTTTTAGGATACAACCCAATTATAGATATTGCAGGCGTGGTTACTCAACTTCGTAGTCAAAAACAAGCTCGCGGCAGGTGTTGCTACCATATTAAAATATCTGTGCTCTTTTAGTGTCTGCCTTCACAATCCGGATACTGGATAATACGATACCTATACCGATACCATATATATTACGATTATCGAATATCGACTGTATCATTAATAAAATTGAAGATTTTATAAAAGCGCTAATCAGTTATAATATTTGTATAGGAAGAGCACAGAGGGAATGGTCCTCATTGCGGCTACGGATCGTTCCACCAGCAGTACTGGCTGGACGGCAAGCTCCTAGCCGTCGGCGTCATCGACATCCTGCCCAAGTGCATCTCCTCTGTTTACTTCTTCTACAATCCGCAGTATATGAACCTGACCTTAGGGACTTATGGAGCTTTGAGGTAAGGAACTGATCTAACGCCCTATTTTAATAAGGGAACAGATAATAAAAAAATAATTAAGTGTAAAAAGACACATAACATACCTAGTCGTGAACTACACATGCTATACAACATGCGAAGTAATATAGCACAAATAATTGTTCTGGGAAACGACTTTTATTTTGATGTGATTATTTGCTGTTTGCTAAATGTAGCGCGAAACAATGAGCTTAAGGGCTCATGACTTCCTGTACCATCGTATGCACCCCGCATACGACGGTACAGGAAGTCATGAGGGTATATAAAGTTGTGTTATAACCATAGGTCGGAATAGGTAGAGTGAATTGGGGTTATTGATCGGAAACGTATATATATTAATATGGACATTCCTCCAGATTTACGGAATTGGTTGATTATTAAAAAAAAAATGTATAAATTATATTAAGGCGTAAAACCATTTGATTTGGCCATACCCTTCATTAGAGGCTAAAAATAAAATATTCATCATCAACCTTTTTATCGTCCCACTGCTGGGCACAGGTCTCCTCTCATACAGAGAAGGATTGAGCGTAATCACCACGCTTGCTCAATGCGGGTTGGCGATTTCAGACTTATAAAATCCAGGTTTCCTCAAGATGTTTTCCTTCACCTTCAGTCATTGGTGTCCAAGATATACTTAGAAAGTACATATAACTTCAGAAAAGTTACATTGGTACTGGCCTGACTTGGAATCGAATCCGCGCACTCAAACTTGAGAGGCTGGTGTTTTAACCACTAGGCCACCATGACATTTAAAATAAAATATTGATATAAAATATTAATGCTTCGATCGGAATTTGATTGTTTTTATTTTTCAACAAGTAAATAATAAATTAGTTTAGTTTTGTTACCTTCCTTTAAATGAATTGAGTAGTAATAATGTCACTACCAACATTAACAATATTTACTTGGATTCGGAATTACATTCCGGGAAAATGGCTTATCCACGTTATTCTTTCTGTGAACATTTATGATACAAGTACTAAAAATCATTCCACCTGTTCCGACCTATGGTTAAAAAGTGAAAAAAATATTTTCTTTAAATATGCCACTAAAAATTGATTTTAGTAATTCCGGTTCCCATTTATAGACCACCATAGAAAATGATGGTTTACTTAACAAAGTCGAGGCTTTGTTAAGTGTCTTTTTACACCCTAATAATACCTTTACTTAAAAAATCTTATAATGTTGTTGTAGTATGTTACCTACATCCAGTTTTCGGTATATTTTAGGGAGATCGAATTCACGAGACGCCTGCATTCTGAATGTCCGGAAATCGAGTATTACTACATGGGCTATTATATTCACTCCTGCTGTAAAATGAGGTATAAAGGAAACTTCTTTCCGTCGGACTTGCTGTGTCCGGAGACATACAAATGGTTCCCGTTAGTGGAATGTATTCCTAAGCTAGAGGCGTCGCCGTATTCAAGATTAGACCCTGATCTCGACAGTGTGGATGAGAATTTTCCAAAGGAAAGCGATTTGAATTACATACCGATATGGATGAATGGAGTCGCTATGCTGTACAAAGCGTATAAGAGGCATGAAGCCGGAAAAAAACATGGAAACCAAACAGACGAGTTGATTGAGTACTCTCGTTTGGTGGGTTCTAAATCTGCGAAAAGCTTAATTCTAGTGCTGTAAATATTACTAAAACAATACTTTATCTAATACCTAGTATAAAATTTTGTTGTATTATTTCAATTTATTGTTGAAGTTGCAGTCTTTAAAACATTTTATTACTAACGTGTTCGAAATCCATATTTTAAATATCAATTTTTTTTTATCTCTCTCTACTGTTTATATTTTGTATGTATGTATTTATGTATTTATTATAATTTTTTTTGTGTTTCTCTTTCAACTTCTCTTTTATATCTTTGCACCTACCATGTTTTGTCTCTGCATCACCCTAAGGTAGACTGGTAGAAAATGCCTAAGGCATTAAGTCCGCCATTGTGCAATGTTTCTTTTTGTGCATAAAGTTTTTATAAATAAATAAATAAAATCCTTGTTCTGTTATAAACGCGATTTTAACGTCAATAGACCTACAGCTTTTAAATGCAATAATGTACTATCATACTATTTTTAAGACACTATATTCACAAGATTTTTTAAAATGTTATTTAATTTTTGCACAATTTTTTTTTTCAATATTTTATTTTTAGAATATAATATGAACAAGTAATATTTTAATGTAGTTTTTTTGAGTACGATATACCATAAAAAATAACAACTTCAAAATAAATAAAACTAATTCTTAGAACTTCACCAAATATGTAATAAATCAAAACAAACATTATGGTATAACGTTCAAAATAACCCGTACTATAAATATGACACTGGGAATATGCGTATAAAATTTGCCGCGAAACAAAGCGTACAAAATTCGGCCATTTATCTATAAATCTGTTGAATTACGTATTGCTTACAAAATTAGGGGTTCATGAAATGATCGTCAAATATTTTGGTCATCAAGTAAAGTAGTGAGTTTTGGGTATGAGCTTTGGGCACTGTGTGGAGTCAGCGGATACTGTTATAACTTTTCACTTTATTCAGGCAAGGATGCTGAAATTTTCTGATAGTACTGACGATGACTTGAGTCCAAGAGTAGAGTTGCTTGCAGTATGTACGGATCCCAGCGCACATGTAGTGTACTTCGATAACTTTTTCAGCAGTGTGCAATTGTTGATTGATTTGAAATCTCAAGGGTTCAGAGCTACAGAACAGTCAGAGACAATAGGACTAATAAATGTCCTGTTATGACCAAACAAGAAATGAAAAAGGAATGTTTTGATTTAATAAAATATGCCTGAAATGGCATGACAACAAAGTAGTATGTCTTTTAACAAATTTTGATACTGTTGAACCTTTTGTAAAAACTAATAGGTAATCAAAGACAGAAAAGGCCAATGTAGCCGTGAATCAATAATTATTCATAATTATAATAAAAACATGAGAGAAGTAGACAAGCGTGATTGGTTGATTTCTAAATATCCAATCCGCTTTAGAGGTAAACAATGGTATTGGCTTCTAGTCATCCGTGTTTTAGACATGTCCCTAGTGCCTGTATTATTTACAACCAGGTAAATAACGATTTCAGACGAAGGGTTTATATTTCTTGGATGAAAAAAATCTGAAGATAAGTAAACCTACATCAGCCCCCTAATCGGCGAAAACATTTTTGTCAAATGATTGCGACTAGTTGGGATCATTTGGACCGAACGGACCAACGGGCGGGCCGAACGAGCCCAACTGATCCCAACTAGTCGCAATCATTTGACAAAAATGTGTTTGCCGATTAGGGGGCTGGGTCTTCCGATGTTCCTGTACAACCTGTCAGATATGACAATTTTCGTCGCTACATGATGAAAAGAGACAAATAAAGGCTTTGCCAAGGATAAGGCTGTAAAAAAATCCTTTAACATTTTGTGCTAAATGTCAAAAAAAAGCAGTGATTGTTTTATTCCTTCTCATACAAAATACGTTTATAATTAATGTTTATTTTAAAATTCTCGTTTGTGGTCGCAGTTTTCAAATAAAGCTGATTTTCTTGTAACTAACATTATTTTTTCAGAAAGACAGGTTGATACAGCACCCAAGGTAATTTTTAAGGAAAATAATTTAATATTATTGGTTTTTAACATATTAAGAATTTCATTTAAAGATTTGATAAAAAAATTTCAATTTATTCGATGCTTGGGATGTACCTAATGGATTAATTATCTTGTTATTAATGGATTAATTATATTACATTGGGTAACCCGATTGATGTTTTCTATGTTTCTAAAGACGTACGTTGTTAATGTGTAAATTAACGATGCGTGAATCTTGGCACTTATAATGAATGTCACTCTTTTGTTAAGAACATAAGAACGACGAATAGTTGGTAGGTAATAAGTCCTTGTAAAGGGAATGGCTGTCACACTACCGGGCCGCGTCAAAGATCATGTGAACTACGTGCAGAACTATCCACTTACATCAATGGATGTATTAATTAATTATTTTATTAAGTGTCAATGTTCTTCGCTCTGTAGCGACAGCACGATCTGTTTACAAAGTATTTAAGTTAATGGATTAAAGTTAACCTTGGTGATTGTAAAGAAATACAGTTCAAAATGTGTTTGTCCATTATATTCTTGTCTCTAGTACGTGTTTAAGATGAATATTACTAAGAATAAAAGGTCCTGTTTGAACTTAAATTAGGTTAAAAAATAGTAAAATATTTTCGTAGTAAGTAATGTACAAGTTCAAAACTGGATTTTTTAACTATACCGGTCACTCCATTGTTCAATTGATATTTTATAGCAAGTTTTTAAACAAATAGATAATATTGACTTTTCAAATGTTGAAACATTTAAAAATCAGTTAACACTTAGAGATATATTTAAAAAAAGGGTGAAATATTTACAATTTGACAAATATTAGTACAAACATTAGTTAAATATGGCCGTTTTAAAATATAAAACGTTAAATTAGAATATTACAATATAAAATTGTTGTATAAAATATATTACAATTGTCATTAATTATCCAAATTTCATTATGTTAACAGTTAACCAGACTCTTGATAAATGTCTCTCTGCCATTTAAAACAGTAAGTATTCATTTAAATAGTCTAATGTTAATCCCCACCTGATATGTAACAACTTATACATATGTTGCGTGTACTTAATGGCATTATATTTAATTAATTAATTTACTAGTCATGTTACATCCTTTAGTTTGCGTTTCTTTGCTGTTTCTTGCAATATATTACAATTATAATTATGTCTGCGTTTTATTTTAATCTTCCTGTTGCTTGCTGCTTACTTACCTTATGAGTGTTTTGTTAACCTAATATTTAGGAGTAAATTTCATTTGTTTTAAGTGAGATTAGATAGGTATGACAGTATAAGTTATTTATTTATATAGATATATTTTATGACGCACCAAAACTACATTGTACTAAAGATTTGATCGACTATAAAATACATAAATTCATATGCCTTATACAATATGTTAAGAAAACTCTGTCCGACCCGTAAGGATAGTAAAGGTTAGGTAAACACATGACCAAATAACATATGAAATTTTACATAATCATCATAGTAACAATACTAGTGAATTTTGAAATAATCTTTTTTCCCGCGAATTAATTCCAACTTTCCCAAAATTTGGTAATTTTTAAAAAGTGACAACATTATTTTTGACGGTGTAATTCTGAGCGAATAGCGATGCGACCGCGTGCCGCGTGCCCTGCCCCTCTTTGCCCGCGCCTGTATGGCCTATCGCACATGTTTTAAGTTACCTTTTTTTGCGAAATAATATTAATTTTTTTAGGGGGATATTTTTTTTAAGTTTAGCCCGGCTTTGTAGGCATTAGTAGAATTAGTTATCGATACCTAACAATACCTTCACGGATCGGACAGGGTTTTCTTTACATATTGTATGTCCGCATGTGCTGTCTGCGATCTCGTCGAATAAACAGTAATTTGTTTGAATACATGTAAGTCAAATAGTAAACCCCGACTTCATCTTCTTCTTCAGTCTATAGGGGTCTACTGCTGGACAAAGGCCTCTCCCAAGGCTTTTCACAATGATCAGTCTTATACTGCCCGCATCCATCAGCTTCTCGCGACCTTTACCAGGTCATTGGTCCGCCTTGTTGGGGATCTATCTACGCTGCGTCTTCCGGTACGTGGTTGCCGCTCCAGAACCATTTTTTTGTTTAGGATGGGAAATCATCAAATGACTTCCCGCTCTGGGCGGAGGGGAAGGGCGTGTCAGATGATGCGTGATTTTAGTTTTACTGATTAAAGTCCACCCGTGTTCCTTCCTGTGCGACGGCCAGGGCCACGGTTTCTTTTTTAACCAACCCGCAACCCTAGCCCAGGAGGCATCGGTTCTCGTGGACCCCGTCACGGTGTACTGACATCTCTTTGAGGCGCGCGTGAAACACAAAGCAACGTCGACCCGGGCCTGGTTCTTACCGGGCGGCGAGCGCAAGCCCGCGCCTAAGGTGCCCGGTGTCCGATGTTGTCTCCCGACCAGGGCGTCTCTTGCGGCGGCTAGTGGCGTGAGGGTGCTGGGATTCCCGCGCCCTCACGCGCTCCGTTTCCTCCTTTGCCAGCATCCCTGCTTCGAAGAAGGAGGTGACGGCTTGTCATGCACTCTCGCTCCGGACCATGGCCTGGACCAGGATCGGACGCGAGAGATTGCCGCCACGAGGACACGGCGGTACTCTACCCAAGCTGGGCAGACCTCCACACAATGGTGACACCCTGGCGTTTCTTTCCGCCTTGTCCGGAACAGGAACTTCTAATAACTGAATAATAATACATATATTTGTTCCGTGCGAGAATTGAACCCGCGACACGTAGCGCAGCAGTGGATCGCTCAGCCACTGCGTCAATCGTGTCGACAAATACTTTTAACTTATCCTTTTCAATTGTTTGCTGTTCTCAACCAATTGATTAAATACATTGCTGATATCGATCAAATCATGCTTTTGCCTTGTTTATAAAGATTAGATTGACGTGTGTATACCCTGAAAGTACTTACCTAAGATATTTTACGAGATTATACTTATCTACACCCATCATGATTATTCATACCCTCAAAGATCAGCGGATGTACTTATTGTCTGTTTCAAAAGTATCTAATGAAAATGTAATAAAGTTGAACTATTCTTGAGTAAGAATACGAATGACAAAATCAATCAGATCTGTACATCGCAGTGCACTACGGCACATACGCCAACAACAACCAATCATAATATAAGCATACCGATCTGTGCTGCAACACTGACCTCCATCTTCCGCATCCAACCTGTCGCAGCCACTTTCTTTCAATCCTTTGTCCACCGAGCTGAAGAGGACTAACCACACTACGCGTGCCGATTCGTGTCTTCACTTCAGCAGGGTAATTGCGTAATACACTACCAGTAGCAATGGGTTTCATTTTGACACTTGAACAACATTCATTGGGTTATTAAGTCGTTGAACAGACACGAACATAGGGAGCAATGGATTAGCAGTTAGCTTCAAAATGATTCCAATTGATAGTTCTAGTTTGATACGGAATTAGAGTGCAGGCTGCTTTTAATACGAATATCATCATCATCAACCTTTTTATCGTCCCACTGCTGGGCACAGGTGTCCTCTCATACAGAGAAGGTTTGAGCGTAATCACCATGCTTGCTCAATGTGGGTTGGCGATTTCAGACTTAAAGTCCAGGTTTCCTCAAGATGTTTTCCTTCACCTTTTAATCAGTCATTGGTATCCAAGATATACTTGAGAAAGTATTAAGTATATGTACCTACAACTACATATACCTAACTTAGAAATGTTACATTGGTACTTGCCTGACCTACAATCTAACCCGCACACTCATACTTGAGAGGCTAGTGTTTTAACCACTAGGCCACCACGCCTTTCGAAAACGAATATCTTAGATAAATATAAATATATATACGGACAAATCACACAGACTGAGCTAGCCCCAAAGTAAGTTCGAGACTTGTTTTATGGGATACTAACTCAACGATAATATACATATTTATAAATAGATACTATAGATAAACATCCAATACCCAGGCCAATCAGGAAAAGATCGTTTTCTATCATGACCTGGCCGGGGATCGAACCCGGGGCCTCCACGTCGCAGGCAGGCGTGTTGATTGCCGCGCCACGGAGGACGACAATAACGATACTAATTCCCTTTAGTGAGTAATTGCATAAGAATTTAAAGTAAAAAGTATTTTTATCAAATAATTTTTCAACAGGCTGTAGGTTTAAAGGTGCTATCATCATTATGACTAACCAGAAATCCAGATAGGTAGGTACTTTGACACGTACATTAGGTTTATTACTACTTAGGTAGTTACATACCTACTGAAGACACATTACGTCCATTAATAAGTTAATCTTTTTTGTTTCGGGTTCGGTAAAAAAATGATTAGTTGCGATAAGTTGCACGGCCGTGTAATATTTATGTGGCTGGTTTTTTTTTTTTATAATCCTGTCATGGCGTTAATTTATACCGGCATCTTGTCCCGTGTCCAGAACTGGTCTTGCAACGCATGTTTGATGCAAGTCTTCATCGTTTATGAGAAAACGAACAAAAATTCTATAACATTGCAAGCCACTTGAGAGCAATCGCTTTTTTACATCATGTCTTCTTCGGTAATTGTATTTGCTTGGCTAATTTATAATCGTGTGATTTCTACGTAATTTAGTTGCTAATAGGTAAAGAACCCACATCGAAAATAAATAGGTATGGTAAACATTCGAGTTCGACAAGTAGATACATACACGATAGTGCTTCTGGCTGCGACTTCGTCCAAAATATCGCATTGTAGAAATGTGTCTAAGGTCCGTATTACAGAACGTTACTCAAGCATTGATCTCTGCTTAAGCATTACTTAAAACTAGTTTCAACCAATCAAATGGCTTGAAACGAGACTTAAGTAGAGCTTGAGTTTTGAGTGACGTTCTATAATACGCACCTAAATGTCGTAATGTTAACAGCCTATAGGTAACATTTGTCAAGGATATTGCTTATCTATGATAGCCATATACAACGTGTAACAAAAAGGGTATATACATACCAAGAGCATGGCATCTTTAGATGATATCTAACGATATCGGAAGGGTTTCAACTCAAAATAAAATACTCTAAAAATTGATACCTAATTTTCGGTTTCGTGTGTTTCTTAAAATCAAATCATAACGAACGTGGCACCGCACTACATACGTTATAACTACTCGTTACCCGTCACGTTACTTGCCAAAATCCGATAAATGTCTTCAATATCTCTGTGCGACTAGTATGATAGTAGCCTATCACAGGCGGTGTTTTCCCTCATAACTTCCTAACATAAAGAGATAGGATTAAAAAACCCTTCCAATATCGTTTGATATCATGTAAAGATGCCATGCCTTTGTTATGTATATACCCTTTATGTTACATGTTGTATATGACATAGCAATATACAGTATGTTAACTAACAGAGGGCGTCCCCGTTAACCCGAAATAGTATAGCATACATACATGCTAAAATAGTTATTTGTTATACAAGAGTGCAAAGTTGCTTTTTAACCGCGTGTTCAATTTTGATGACCGAGCAAGCGAAGGATTCTGAATCCTGAACGTTAGCGAGGGAATCAAAAGGACACGAGGTGAAAAATCTTTGCACTCGAGTGCAACACGTAACTTTTCATTCCACCTCAGCGAGGAAATGACTAAATGCAATAAAAAAAATGTTTACAATCACAAGATAGGTACACTTTTATTTCAGTTTAGGTATTAATTACTACATTATGACAGGTAAGTATTACAGAATAATCTTTAAATTATAATAAAATAATACTAAAGTATAATTAAGAAAATTTTAAAGTAACGTTGCAACAGTTATTTAAATTGAGTGTAATATTTCTGTTTGGTACTGTAATATTGGTGGTAGTCACTTGTGTACTGTTTTTCGGTAAACTGTCTGTCATACTTAATAGTTGTACCGATTCATCGGATTCCCTTGGCGTGAATGTTGGAGAGAGAGGGAGATGGTTAGGTGTTTCATAACGGCTTATTTTTGATGTAGAAGGGCCAGTCCAAGTTTCCGATTGAGGCTCTTTCAGTGTAATGGCTCCTACGATGCCTTCACATATTTTAGACTTATTTTGGATGGAATCCTCTATGTATCCCTCTACAACTGCATTGGTCTTTCAGCCTCCGTGGCGCTTAAGGGACAGGAGATCAGCTCCGGAATCAGCCAAAAGTGTGGCTGAAGTTCGTCGGAAACAATGACCCGTGTACAACAGGGGTTCTGGAAGTTCAAGAAATGTTGCTATTTCTCGTGGGATACTGCCAATTTTATTAGTACCCATAGGCTGTCTAACACACTTTCCATTGCGATACTGTAGAAAAAAACGATTGATTGGAGTGTTAGGCGGCCGTAAGGCTTGATATTTCTCAACAATCGTTACGTATTCCTTTACGTATTAGGTAAATTAATTAATAGTAAGTCATCTGAATGTTTCTCAATGTTTTGACATTAAGTTGTGTTAGTTCATTAGTTCGACATGCTCCGTTTATTCCAATAATAAGAACAACCTGCAATGTAAATAGTATTGTAGTAGATAAATGAATAAAATTTATATGAACGCATAATTATGCCTATCAACATTTACTAAGTATACTATTTAATTGAGATTAATATATGTACTTAAGTAGATAATGAATGTGCAACTGACTTACTTTTGCCGCCAAATATACGGAATCGGGTGCTTCGTTAAGAAACTTTTCAATATCAGATAGGTACTGTGAAAACCTTCGATTTTTTTGGATGATGACCAGATGAGGCTCTTTTTAAAAATGCTACTAATTTAGGATAGGTATCGATATGTATGTCTTTTTTCATCTTTATTGTTGCTTTTAGCATCGAATACATACTCCATAGAGTGCTTGCTTTCTTGTTCTCGGATAATTCTATAAAATATGCCAGCAAAACTTTTTCTGAGAAAGTTTTGGCTCCTTTTGCTAGTCGCCACGTGTTGAACATATCGTACTGTTTTAAATACTTCTCGCGTGATTGTTGAGGTAGAAAGCTCATTTGCACATTATTAACAGTTTCAGTCAATTCTGTTGGCGTCAAACAAACTTCCTCGTCGCTAGAATCACTCATTTTAGTTTTTCACTTGTTTTCAAGTTTCTTTTTTTTAATATAAGGTTTAACAATGACGTGAAAAAATGCCGCGTAAAGAACCGCGTACAAAGAAAATTGAAAAAAGAACACCAAGAAGGTTCCGAGTCTGAGTTTTTAACAAATTAAGAAAAAAGTTGTATGATATATTCGGCACCATAGAGGTAGATAGGTTTAATGTTTTTTTTTAATTTACAAACTTAGTGCACACGATGTTCTAAATTCAATTTACTTTATCCTCTAGAGAATAAAAACGGCTTTTCCAGTCAGATATTGAAGATTAAAAATACTCTTTCCGAGATGGTGGGATGAAAAAAATATTTCCATTCGAAAACAAATATTTTTTTAAATTTTTCCAATAAGAAAATATTCAATAAAAAATTTAAATTGACATGTAAAAGAAACACACTGTACACGCGAACTTGAAAGACGGCAAGGTCGAAATTTGTTTATGATACTACGCTACTATTTTGATTTAAAACAGGAGGTTTCAAATTTATTTCCAATTAGAATTTTTTTTATTCGGATTTTTTTATGCTTATTTTTCTATGCTGATATTTTTATTTTAATCTATTAATGATATATATATTAACGAGTTTAAGGGAACGCCCTCTGTTATTTAACATACTGTATATGATAGCCATATCCTGCGAAATAATCCTTTAAAAATTCTGTAGGTAAGTATTTGATAATATATTTTTTTTTTCCTTAAATACAGTCCTTAAGCTCTGCGTCGCCGATCTTGTGACCAGCGAGGTTTTATAATTATTGGTATAGATTAATATTACTTAGTATATTTACCTATTCTAATATGACCTACCCAAACGTCATTTCTTTGATATTGTTCGCCGAATCATTGAGCTCCACTTCTGCTCCACTGATTGGACAGGTCCACTCAATCTGGACACCGATTCTACATGCTCTTCATATGATTTGAAGAAGATTATGTTTGGATTTTAAATTAGATTGACCTTTGAGTTTGTTTCGGCCTTTCTTCTTAGTATAGTCTGATAGAAAACATCCAACACACCTAATTAAAAAAATATGACGACGTGAGCGACGGCGGAGCGATAAATAAGGTCGCCACCATCTTGGTGTGGTGGTACTGGCTCCATTTCGTAGGTGGCGTTTTGAATTAAAGCACATAATGTAAATATATCCTCCACTCTTGACAATAACAATTTAAATAGGTAAACCAACAGTTTCGCTCCGGAGAAGTGCCCTGGTCCGCGTCTCAAAGCGAACTGCGAAGTTACGGTTCGACAATCCCCACTTTCCAAACGACTCTGTCCACGTGCCGCTATTACAAAATAACGTCATAGCGTTTGCCCCACTACTACGTAAATCAAATGAGCAACTCCCTACAAAATGACACCGCCATCCACGACAAATATATATTTTAAAGAGTTTTTACAAACCTTACAGAAAATATCTAAATCAATACTTGACGAAGGAAGGATAATAAGTTCATACGTATAACTTATCTAATAAGATCTATCAACTCTAGACGAGACAATGCACTATTAAACGCTGAGATGGTCACTAACACAATAAAACGTCTAGTTTTTTTTTTAGCTACTGTGTAGCGCGGCCGCGTAGCCAACATGTTTGCATTTTATATCTAGGTCCTGTCTAATTAATCGTGGTTACTTTTTTCCTTTTACAATCTGATCTATTGATTCTATTTCTATGTAATGCAGTCCTTGCAGGATAGCCTCCGTGGCGTAGCGGTAGCGAACGCGACCGTTGTGCAAGGAGGCGCGGGTTCGATCCCCGCACAGTGCAAATATTTGTATGCATGAATATGAATATTTGCACTGGTCTGGTCGTGCCTCGGAAAGCACGTTAAGCCTTTGGTCCCGGTTGCCAAACGAACATCTAGCGGCAGTCTTTACGGGTTGTTGAAACCCTCAAAAGTCTAACAATTGATCTCTAAATTGGTCTAACTGCATTGCTTTGATATCGCCTTCGGGTTGTGGAGGTCAGACGGCAGTCGCTTCATGGAAAATGTCGAAGTTTAGCCAAAAATCAGCAGTTAGACTGGTAAAGCGGACCCCAGACTCCAAAGCTGAAAAGCTACGGATGCGACTGGGATTAACGCTGTGATGATGATGATGGTGATGCAGTTCTTGCAGGATGAACTTAGTGAGGTTCAAGGTTAGCAGAACTCCTACCCTAATTTTAGGCCGAATCCATTTAGTTCTTAGATCGCTATTGTAGTTAGATTGCTATCTTAGTAAGATTGCTCTATGAAAAAGGAGATTAGCGTCCAGAGAAAACCTTATTCAGTGCTACCATAGAAAGAAGTATCCTTTATATTTTTATACTTGGTAGAAATCCATTGGTGCTACCAGAATGCAAATGCATACCTAGCTACAAAAATTCTAAATAATAATAAAAGTGTGGTGCAGTGTCTGAGCGGTAGACTCCTGAGCTAAGTGTCGCGGGTTCGATTCCCGCACGGAACAAATGTGGTTGGAGGTATGTGTTAGTTTTTAAGTGTTTGTAAACGCACACCCACGATACAGGAGTAATTCCTAGTGTAGGGCAAAGTTTAAAAGAAGCAAGATAGGTCACATAATCTGAATTTGCGACATATTTGCCCAAACTGTAAAATAATGTTTGGATAAATAACTTAGGTAGGTACATCTAAGCTTGAATTTTGCATGAATGAACCTAATGGACGTGACGTACTAAAACTCAACCGTGCATGCATAATTTGTTAAGATTGGGCAAAACCAGATGTACGTAATTGATACAATCATACTTTACAAAACATTTGATTACCTATAAAACCTGAAGTGATCACCGAATAAATATACTTACCTACCTAAGTCATTACAATTTAAATATATAATCGTTTTCAAAACTATTATAATAATAATTCCTCACACCTGTAACTCGTACCGGTAAGGTACGTAGAACGAGTCGGTATAAAAGTTATTTTGAGTTCCTTGTTGTACTGTGTTCCTTATAGTAACTGTTATCATTATATGAATAATTCATCAATTAAACTTAGGGCATGATCCTTTTTTTTTGTTTGTTGGGATGGGAAATCATCAAATGACCCGTGTTTCTTCACTTGCCTGTGCGACGGCCAGGGCCACGGTTTCTTGTTTAACCAACCAGCAAACCATGGCCCAGGAGGCATCGGTCTTTGTGGACCCCGTCACGATGTGCTGACATCTCTTTGAGGCGCGCGTGAAACACACGCGCCGTCGACTCGGGTCTGTTCGTTACCGAGCGGCGAGCTGCCCACTGTTCACCGCCCGCAGGCGCGCGCCTACGGTGGCTGGGAGTTCGGTGTCATCTCCCGACCAGGGCGTCTCCTGCGGCGGCTAGTGGCGTGAGGGCGCTGGGATTTCCGTTGCCTCAGGCGCTTTGCCTCCTCCTTTGCTAGCATCACTGCTTCGCAGAAGGAGATGACGGCCTGCCATGCACTCTCGGACCATGACCTGGACCAGGGTCCGACGCGAGATATCGCCGCTGTTCGCCGCTACAAGGACACGGCAGTGCTCTACCTAAGCCGGGCAGACCTCCGCCGTATGCTCCACCGTGTCCTCAGGGCGATCCACACAATGGTGACACCCTGGCGTTTTCTCCCGCCTTATACGGAACAGGAACCTCCCTGAAGGAAAAAGCCGAAGTTATGTACCGAATCGCCATTTATTTTTCAGAGTCATAGAATGTTAATATATTTTTCAAAAGTGACAGGAGTCAGTTTATATTTTAAAGTGATAGGAGTCATTTAGACGAAGGAGTTTCCAACATCCTCCCACCTTTGGGGCGGAGGCCCAAACTCTTCTTCACACGATGTCGCCGGGCTGCAGCTCAAGAGGGTAGAGGCGCTGAAAAGCTCTCGTGTACTCGCCGTCGGCTGTACGCACTCTTGCCACTCTTGCGTGGCCGTCTTTACCAACAAAGGTTTCTAAAATTCTTCCTAAAGGCCACTTTATACGCTTATCCTCAGTTTCGACTAGAACAACGTCGCCTACCATTAAACTAGAGTTACCGTCACTGCCCTTCTGTAAGAGCAAACCCAAGTACTCATTTCTAAAACGTTCCCTCAAATCTTCCTTTACCTTTTGCAGATATCTTAGTCGTCGGTTACAAGAATCACGGTCGATTTGGTCCAGATCCGGGGTCTCGTTCGAAGGGAGTCTCCCTGTGTAAAGCAGGCCGGTGTAAGAGGCTTCAGTTTATCAGAGTCATCCGCCATGTATGTTAGAGGTCTTGCATTAATAAGAGCTTCACAATCATGAAGTAGGGTCAGCAGTTCATCATAAGAAACTGTTTTCTGTCCCAAGTTTCTCTTCAGAAGATCCTTTACGGACCGTATTAAGCGCTCCCACCATCCTCCCCACCATGGTGCTGCAGGAGGACTGAATTTCCACTTTATGTTACGCACGCTGGAATAAGCAGAGATCTCTTGCCAGTCCAAAGTCTTCAGAAGGTTATCAGCTCCGTGGAAATTAGTAGCATTATCCGTGTAAATTGTGTCGACTCTTCCACGTCTCGCGATAAACCTTCGTAAAGCCATGAGAAAGGCTTCTGTTGACAGCGATTTAGTCAATTCCAGATGCACGGCACGGTACACCGCACACGTAAAAAGTATAATCCACACCTTCCCTCCCGACCGCAAAAAAAGAGGACCAGCTAGGTCAATGCCTGTGACCTCAAATGCAGCAGCTGGTTTTATTCTGTCAACAGGTAAAGGTGGTAATGGCGTGTCAGCATGCTTAACGGATAGCCGTTTGCAGTGTATGCATTTTGAAGTAATTGATTTTATGAGTCTTCTCACTCCTGTGATCCAGTATCTCTCTCTGAGTGCTGCCATTAATATACCAGGGCCGGCATGGAGCATTAGACGATGCTTAGAAGCTACTAATCTTTGTATTATTTATGTTTGCCCGGTAAGTATATCCGAAGATTGCAGGTTCGGGTCCTGTCACGGTCGCCAGATGAAGGAAAAAGCCGAAGTTATGTACCGAATCGCCATTTATTTTTCAGAGTCATAGAATGTTACTATATTTTTCAAAAGTGACAGGAGTCAGTTTATATTTTAAAGTGATAGGAGTCATTTAGACGAAGGAGTTTCCAACACTCCCGAAACAACCGTTTCCGGTGATGACCTGCGTCAGGCGGAAGGAGAGGGCGCCGTGGCGCCTCTCTAGCCACTCCTCAAAGAGGAGACTTACCGCCGCCGATTGTGGCGTGCCCAGCACTCGGTTGCGACAATCGCACTCTCCATGTCGCCATGAGATCCCGCCGGAGCCCTGTCCGCCGTGCCGCGATTTCTCGCGGTAGCAGATTTATGCCCCGGCGTTTTGCCTCCTCTCGCCACTCCCACATGTGGGCGAGTGCTTTGGCCTCCAGATCCCATGGCGGCAATCCGGCAAAGAGGCTCGCCGCCTCAGCGGAGACCGTGCGGCATTCCCGGATCAGCCGAACGGCCATGACCCTCTGGGACGCGGTCAGGCATCGGGCTGGATGCTTCCTTAGCGACCGCGCCCACACCGGTGCCCCGTAAAGGGCCATGGACCGCATGGCCCCCGCGTAGAGCCTCCAGCAGGAGGCGTTTGGTCCCCCTAGATTGGGGAGGAGCCGCCTCAGGGCAGCCCCGGCCCGTTCCAGTCTGGGTGCCAAACGTCGCAGGGCATGATCTTGCGCTTGCAACTTGGACTATAAGTAGGTACCTACCGTTTAATGACGTCAAAACAACATATTTATGTCTGAAGCAAAGTAATAAAACCTCTTGATCCAATTTTTTTGTAAATTGAGATTAGCCATTTATTAGTTCTAAGAATCAATCAACTTTCGATTTGATGATAAACCACTGCCAGTCTGTTCTGTAAAAACCTCACTGTCAAAACTGACATTTCATTTTGAACTCTCAGTGACGGATGGGATTGACACTAGGGCGAAGAGACCTGCTCTTCGCCCTAGACTCTAAGAGTCCAAAGTGAGATTATTATAGAATAGTTTGGATGCTCTAAAGTCTAAAATAATCATTCAATACGTCAATCAAAAGTCTGCATGTAAACTGCTTTCTAGAAAGTACTCCTACAAATCAGGGTTGAGGAATGCGTACCACTAAGTTCTAGGCTACAACCTTATCTAAGTAGGTAGTACAGTAAGCTATTCGTAGAAGCTGTGTCTGACGACCTGCATACTACTCTAGATACGTTATAGTAACTAACTAGTGTGGTAGGGGCTAGTGGTAGCCTACTAAAGCTAAGCTTATTTTGTTATAGATTTTATGCGTTAAGAAACCTAAAAAAAGACTCCCTTAAACGTTTTGCAGCAGAATTTCAGGGATTTCTAAATCGAATCGGGTTGGATTGGTCGCTTATCAGCGAAGTTCCTATTTGTTCTAAAGTGCAAAGCTGACTTGGATGAGCGTTGACAGATACGTCAAGGACTTCAATCACTTTAATACTTATTATATATTTGATGAAGAATAAATACCGATGCATGCACAGTTTTTCAATACATCGAGTAGGTGCTAAGTAGGCGCAATCATTATTTGTTTATTTAACTTCTCCGTCCAATCGTATTTTGCTAAATTCCGTGATTCCTTCAGTCACGATACAAACTAACAATGATCGATTTGGTTTGTAATGCTTGTAATTATGTACAATAATTTATCTAACTTGTCCATCTTGCACCTTGTGATTTTCTATTGTTATTATGGTATTACTATTTACCTACTGTGGCTGGGCTATCTAACACTTGAATAAGATACCAAACCACTTAGCTTGAGGTCAACAGTACATAAATTCTAGTCAAATGGATGTACAATTGTTTTATCTAAGTATAAAAGTATTAACGGGTGTTATACGATTATTATGATGATTGTCAAACCAACTAGTATTAGTGAGAAAATAAGATTACATAGGTACGATGAATGTCAAATATTGGATACTTTTAATATATACTCTATCACCTTTACTCGATACTCTAGCACTTTTGTTTTTTCCGCATGAACACTTTAATACGGTCTATTTACTTACCAGGTCATGTCTTCAAAAGTAGATATTCTATTCTAGATACATAGTATCTAGATGCGGCTGTATTAACAGTCAAGTATGTGCCAAGTTTCAAATTACGTTGTAACTTTGAAGTTGATGCTAATTCCCATTGACGATCGGATGTTTTGAAGTGGCACGCGAGGTGAGGCCTTCGTTTAATGCGGTGTGCGGATCTAGGAGCAAGCGCCGATCTACCATCGCCGTGAAGGAAGGCAGTCGCAGAAAGACAAGCGTGCGCGCAACTCGCTAGTACAACTCGCAACCTCCGCCAACGCGCGTGCGTGCTTACATCAGTGCGGCTGTTTTGTGTTCACTCCATGTTACGTACATAATACAACACAATGAAATTCCATATTAAAATTTTCGGTAAGTTTTAATACACTAAAGAAAATAATGGTTTTTAATAGAAAATTAATTGATGCTGCAGCGAAGGCAACTGAAACAATAACAAGTAATTATAAGTCCATGATCAATACAAATGACAAGATAGTCCATGAACTGATGAACCCATGACTTCAAATTTTGGCAGGAAATTCGCATGAAGTAGGTTTTCAGCTGCCAATATTAGGAATTACGTTAAATTGCTCTTTTTTACTCTTAAGTAAAAGTAAGCGAGAGGTGTTGATAAATTAACGTTAGTGACCCTCAGACATTCTGGTATAAAGATAACTTTTTACTTGTTTTGTTCAGCAGTGCTATAAGGTCGACGTTTTTCTCGAATAATGAAATCAAAGAGTAGCTAAATTTATATTGTTCCTAGACTGTTAAATTGAAAATTACTTACACTCATTCAAAAGGTGTAATATTAAAAAAAAAATACCCGACTGAGCGACAACAAGGTCATATTTTCCTTAAGTTAGTGTAGACTTTAAGAAATGGTCTGGTTAATTAATTTTTAACGTAGGATTCATAATATTTTAATCATAAATCTGTTCGATTCAGAAACTCTACTTCTATAATAACTAGCTGACCCGTGCGAAAAATTCGCACTATACTAGTAATTTGAAAATAGTATTCCATGGTACCAGGGACGAATATCTGTCGATTGATGGGTCGGACGTTCAGATTGGTTCGATAGAAAGAGAGAAAAAGGGAGAAAACGGTTTCAGACCCTTGGAGAAATAATATATGTTGATTGTTTATCAAGGAAAATGTCACCGATAGCCTGAAAACTGACAATTTGCTTTTTATATAAGTCAAAATAAACATTTGATATCATCTACGTTGTATGTACGGACCACAGGAGGTGAAACTATACCAGAACCTGTCAAATATTTCCAAACAACCATGAGCCTTAATACTTTAGCGATAAAGTTGAAAATCTAATAAAGAAACTTGACAGATTGTTATAGCTCGATGTGCTGCCATCTGTCTGCACATTGTTGTTGTCATGGCTAGGGTTATTTACTTTTATTCTGCGGTTATTTCGTCACACAGGCTTATGATAATAGAAAATATGTTATGTGTTAGTAGGAACAAATAATATAAACACTGCCCCTCCTTTGTACCTCCGTCTAGTATCATGGCCAGCTGTATTAACATGCCAAAAATAAGCGTCTACTTGCACATATTTATTCAAATAAAAGTGTGTCTTATTTTATACATATATTCAATTCTACTAACTAGAATCGTGCTCGTAACAAAAGCGGTGATTATGTTAAAATCTATTATTTTATCTATAATTTTACCAAGAAAAGATAATTCTTTAATTATGTAGAATTAGTAATACAGGTTTTAGTTTTTAAAACTTGTTTTTGTGCCCTTGTAGATATTTATTGAAACCAAAATGTAGCGCGAATAATTCAATACTTAATAGCGTAAATTGCTTTTGTTATTGTGGTGCACCATTGAATGGAAACGTCACATCGGAAAAAATATTATAGATTTCCCTGTGTTACATGAAAATATTAATATAGGAGAAACTAGTTTGGTGTGGAAAACTCGCAAAGAAAGTAAACACTAGTACATTTTTTAACTTACCAACTAATCCAACTGATAATTGATTAATTATTTCTTATTCCATTTGAATTTAGTGTAGCTTTCCACGGAAACTTAAATGACATAGGTTCTCCTAGGATATTTATAAAATAATTTAACTATGCGCAGTTTTCTATGTCGTGAAAATCTAGCCCAAAAGTACCTATTAAAATTTTGTTGACTGAATCAAGTAACGTTTCGGTACCTATCTTTAAATAACTATTAACTACATACAAGGTTTCTTGTGTCTTATACATCTAGAAGGTTTACGATTCAGCACACCGAAAAATAGAGCGACGATTAATTTATAAGTTCACTCGTGTGACCAAAGAAACATTTACCAAAATTAAAAAAATATAATAGAAACAGCCTAAAATAATTTCATGCATATTACAATAATAAATTTAATTGTAATATATATGTAGATATATTATTTGGTTAGATTAACTTAAATTAATTGATAGTTTCATCGTGGAAAGCCTTGGGGGAGGCCTTTGTCCAGCAGTGGACCTCTATAGGCTGAAGAAAAAGAAGAAGAATTGATAGTTTTATATTTAATATCGATAGCTATAAATCCAATTTATGAAAGAACCCCAGATTTGGTAAAGGCCTCCTCCAAAGATGCCAACTTGTCGACACATTTCATGAAACTTGTTTCCAATTTGGGCCAGCTGTTGATCTCGTCTTCCTATCTTATCAATGGTTTTCCTCTGCTTCTCTTGCCTTGTGGGCCTTTTCATCGGGTCACTGCTACGGTCCATCTCTGGCTTATAAGGCTCACTACGTGGCCCATTTATATTTTTTATTTTTTATATATATGTATAGCTCAAGGCATTAGTGCTTGTTTGCCATATTTTATCTATTTTCTTTATCTTGAGCATGCTACGGTCTGGTGCTCGTTGGCAAGTATTGATTTTCCGCCTATGCTTTGGCTGTTTTCTACTTCTGGTACCCGTATGGCAAAATCTGTCATGTACTAGATTTTATAATAATTGGCGTCTTGCGTTTAAAATTTTCACTGAGACTACAATACTTATTGTAGTCTCAAATTAAAATTTCTCTAGGTTAGGCTCTAGGTTATCTGCAATTTATTTTTTATTTTCATATCGTTGGTTTTTGTCGAATTTGAGTTGAGTATATGTACCGTTGTATGTATTATTGCGTGTATTCCAGTGGCCTTCCATTAAATTTTATATCAACTATTTGTCATTGTCATCGTCTTAGTGTAATAAACTGCCGATCCTGCATTTGGACCTACAAGCTAACTTAAGAAGTTGATCATAAGTTTCGTCTGTGAGCTTTTTTCAATTTGCCTTGTATGTAAGGTCCTAAGTTACTTTAGTCTTGCTAATGATGTCTTCTAGAACAGATATAAATAGTTTTATCAATAGTGAGTCACCCTATCTTACACCCCTCTCTACGGGGAAGCAGCGGGCCCAGGTTTTTCAGCTTTATTCTACTCATTGAATATTGTCTTTATAAAAGCTTTAGATGCCTTCTACATACATCTCGTTTAATCGTTTTTCCTTGTGTGCTAAAGGGGTTTCTTTTGCTCGTGACACTTCTTTATTAAGTCAATTGTGTGTATGGTCAGCTGAACCCGTTTCTGAAACCTGTCTGTTCTACAGGATGTCTGGCTTTTATAGCAGGACAAATTCTTGAGTTAACAATAGCGGATAACACCTTATATAGGTAGCAAGCTTATCGGCCTATAGTTACTTGCCCTTTGTGTTGCCCTTCTTATAAATTATGTACTTACGTAGCATTAATTGGAGGATGAGGATGTTATTAAAGCAGTCATGTGCAATCACTGTTAACAACATAACAGGCAGTTAGATGATGATACTCGAACTTGTAGGTATTCTATCATAAACATTGTGTTTGTTTTAACAAACACGTTTTGAATCTACGCAGCAATAACTTCACACCAGCGTTATGATGCGAAATTAAACCCAACAGAGCTGTTGCCAGAAAGAGAGAGCTAAATCCTCAATCAAAACGAGTTACAAGTTTTCATTGAAAACAAAAATAAGGCTCTAAAGCGAATGGCGTGAATACATGATAAATGTTAGCGAGGCTTTACAAACAACATTACAATAGCTTGGTTCGCAGAAAACTTGTGTTTTTGTTATATACAACATTATGCACGGGTTGGGTTCATTGACGACGCGACAGTGATGCCCTTGGTGGGATGGGACTAATTTGCTTAGTTCCGTCGCGCCACAGTTCAGTGATTTTGCCACTAGCTACGGACCATCACAAAATCGTTATTTATGTAAAAAATGGCAGCATCACCAGTTATTTAACAGGTTTCACCGAACGAAACCGGTTATTTTTCTGAATTAAGAATAAGGCTAAATATCGTTATCATGGACGTAAAGTATTGTTTGATAGACGGATTGCGGATAATGTTTTTCCCATTATCACGGTAGTACGATTTGAAACGTAAATAATATTAATAATAACATTAGTATTAAGACTTAAGTAAATCCAGTGAGGAAAATTGATGTCTAGCTACTCATTACCATTGTCACATCATCATAAATCTCTCTCATTTCATGCGGGTAAATAATTTGTGTAAAAAGTCACCATAATTGCTTGGTACAAATGGCCTTAAAGGTGTAGGCGAAATGCTGAAAAAGAAGATTTTCTACTACTGGTGGAATGGAATGATGCTATTGTTTATACGAATACACTATACATACATGTATAGTATTAAAGTGGAGAATTATCCCTATGCTAGACAAACGCCTCCCCTTTATCTCCTTTCCAACAAACAAGATTGATACAAAAAAAAAGAAAATAAGTATTAGTAAGTAGTAGTAATAGCATTACTTACCATAAAATCGTATTTCACACAGGCACACATATCATACAAGTACGGACAACAGCAGGTCAAGCTACTCCAAACTGTCAGATATTCCCAATAAACCTTGAGCCTTAATGCTTTAGAGATAAAGTTAAAAATCGAATAAGGAAATCTGACATATTGTAGTAGCTTGATGTGCTGTCGTCCCAATACTGACTAACTTGCTTGCTACTTTAAATTACTCTTCACCACAATATATTCTATTCTGGCATAATTTATTATACTTGGGCAATATACTGAAATAAAAAGTCCATTATACTTAAAACACTTTTGAAAAGGAACAATGAGCACTTAGTTTTTATGTCAACGGTATTTGCGTAGGTACTGGTAGGAAATAGTCACAGTAGAAATAGTTGAGAGTTTGCAGACGTGAGACCTACGTATTTTCCTTTTTGTTTGCAGCGTTACCCGGTAATCTTGAATGAATAAATGTTTTAGTAATTTCTATTCTATTTTTGTTTATGGCAATGGTGCCGATGTCGACAATTCTGCCAATGTCTAATGTGCTATGAGAAAAAGTGCGAAGGCAAAGAAATAAACAATAAAATAAAAATAAAACAATTCTAGTTCAATAATAATTTGATAACACTGTGTTGAATGTGAGAATTTGATAGCACATTGGCGTGATATTTGTATGACACACTAACTTTCATTATGACAGTTCAATCTAATTCATTACGTGATTTACGTTGTCAAGCAGATATATATTTCGAACTCATGAAGTAATCTATCAGTAATTTTCGTTAAAATAATTTAGATTGTGATTGTGTAACGCCATTGGGGTAGTATCAAAGCATAGGCATATATTGTAATTTGTAAAGCATTTGACAGCCTCCGTGGCGTAGCGGTAGCGGACGCGGCCGCTGCGCAAGGTGGCGCGGGTTCGATCCCCGCACAGTGCAGGTATTTGTATGCATGAATATGATTATTTGCACTGGTCTGGTCGTGCCTCGGAAAGCACGTTAAGCCGTTGGTCCCGGTTGCCATACGAACATCTAGTGGCAGTCGTTACGGGTTGTTGGAGCCCTAAAAAGTCCAACAATTGGTCTAACAGCAATGCTTCGATGTCGCCTTCGGGTTGTGGAGGTCAGACGGCAGTCGCTTCACGGAAAATGTCGAAGTTTAGCCATACCAGCAGTTGGACTGGTAAAGCGGACCCCAGACTCCAAAGCTGAAAAGGCTTCGGATGCGACTGGGATTAACGCTGGGATGATGATGATGATAAGCGTAAAGCATTTATATTGTTCAATTGTTTCATTTAGCTTTACAAAGCAAAAATCAAAATGAAAATGCATGGAATGCGAGGAATACTTCATTATTAGTTTATAAAAAAAACTAAATATTAAGTATTTAGTCTTTTTTTAAACTAGTAATGAAGTATTAAAAAGGCAATAAGCACTTAGTACAAGTATAAGTACTTGAATACTAGTTTATAAAAAAAAAAACTAAATATTGAGTATTTAGTTTTTTTATAAACTAGTAATCAAGTATCTATTCATTTGTTATGCTATAAGGTTATAAAACGCGTTTTGTTCAGGAATACGGTAGAAGTGATAGTATATTAATATGAAGCTGGCCTTACCTGGAGGTTACCAGAATAACTAGGAAATCGATACAATTACCTGCCGCTTAGGTACATGTGCTTGGGTATTACGCACCCGAATTACGATTACAAAAATATTATAATATTCTGAGACATTATTTATAACTATACTTAGATTGAGCTCATTTCGTGTCGCTATATCTATTGCAGAATGTATTTACCCAAGAGTGATTATGACATCTTTTGTGCAATACTAGACAATCGCCGCCTATTTATTCGTTGCTTTTGAAGTCGAAATACATTAATATTAGTATCGACGTTATTTTAAAATATCAATTCAATATAATAAATGACAACATCAAATACTATAATTGCATGCATAATTTTATTCCGCTGCATCGTGCTTCGCCTGGTGTAAGGAATAAGGATGTAAGCATAATGACCGGTTTTCCGAAGACGAAATTCTGCATCCCGATGTCGAGCGGCGACGTGCGAAATGAATCATACACCTTCTTAAATATAAGTAGGCTGTACCGTTAGAGTATGTATTCTTATAACAAGTCACAGTGAGTGTTTAATCAATTTGAAAGTTCAGTGTTCGACATCTGTCACTTTTGTTATTTTGATAAGTGTAGGTATGGGTCCCGACTCCGTTAGGTTTTGTGCTGACGAGATTAATACAGAAGATTGGCTAGTGGAAAAGCTTCTGACTTACTTTCAAAGACCTTGGCCGCTTCTAGCTTACACCTAGTGATAGGTGAAAGTTAGGTAATGCTCAATCTTTATTCAAAATATACATATAGGTAGTTGTAATGGACTTAACTTCACTACACTTTATGGGTACGTTAATGCACTACATATATCCATATCCTTTATTATTGTCTGCAGTCATAAAATTACACTTACAATAAAGTATAGGTAAATAAATAACATTTACTTTAAGAAAATTGTTAAGGAAGAATTTGCACTAGGCCTTCCACATAAGTAATTTTATGTGTGCGTAATAAAAAAAGTATTCCGCGTGAGCCTAATAAAGTGTTATGGGGCAGGAACGAGATGGTCAGTCATTAGCGCGCGCTGGCGCCAGCAGTGCGGCGACGGCGGCGGCGACACGGCGCCTGCCTAGCCAGAGCCTGCATTCTTGCACTTTCACCGCTACGCAGACATTCGGATTCTTCCAGAATGCAAGCCTAGCAAGAGCTAAGAGCTCACCGTTACGCAAATGATTGACGCCGTCTAACGACTCATTAAAATAAGCATGCATTTGTGAGGTTAAGTAGCGCATTCAATCACACATTTGCATTACTGTACAATTGTACGGACGACAGCAGGTCAAGCTACCCCAAACTGTCAGATATTCCCAATCAACCTTGAGTCTTAATGCTTTATAGATAAAGTTGAAAATCTAATAAGGAAATCTGACAGATTGTAGTAGCTTGATGTGCTGTCGACTGTCGTCTGTACATTAATGTCTAAAGCTCATTAATTGTTTTGGCGTCGTAAGGTGGATGCACCATTGCTAGAGCATAAACGTGCGTGAATGTTTTCAAATGCGTGGCTTCTGATATCTTCATAAAACCTCATTATCCGAGTTCACCGATGCACTCAAATAATTAGGTTTTATGAAGATACTAGATACTTTACGCGATAAAGTTCAAATTTTTGCGATCGCGTCGTGTAGGTTACACTTAGTTTGACAGTCTGATATTAAATCATCATTTGAAGTAGACGATACGCTGATAATGTCTAGATATCATTTTCAATTTGATGTCAAGACTTTCCGTTTTGAAAACTCTTAATTGGCCTTTTAATTAATTTCGATATTCGATAGAGTCGTATTCGTCATGCGAGGGAATCGGCTCCTATTTTGCAATATTATGGAGAAATATCGGTTATATTGATAATTATATTACAATACAACAAAACTGAAATAGATTTTAATGACATAATTGCCAAATACTTACCTGGCTACTCAGAAAGTAACTATTGCGATGCGACTGGCCAGTTATTTTCTATTTTGAAAACGTACCTACGTTTCAATATCAAAATTTCATTAAAATGGATCTGCGCCGGGAACAATTTCGCTCTATGATTTTTTACGATTTCAAGTGTCGCCTGAAACCAGATGAATCGTACGGTTGAAGAGATGAAGGCTCTTCTAAGGTAACCGTGTATCGTTAGTAGGGCCGACTAATTTTGAGGGATGAAGAAAGAAGTGGCCGACCTTTGACGGCTGTTACGGAAGAAAACATTCTAACAGTGAAACATTTCATCCAAGGCAATAGGTGAATTACATAGATATCAGGAGATTCAGCGTTCACGAAATTCTATACGCACATCTTCGCGTAAGGAGGATAGCTTCATTATGGGTGATGCACAGCTTTACCGATGCTATTAAATAAAAAAGAAATTACCTTTTTTATTTTCGCAAAACATTCTAAGTGTCCACGTACGTTCTCCTTTTTTTATTTATTACTAGCTTTCGGCTCGCGGCTTCGCCCGCGTTGAATTCGGTTATATCGCGCTTTTTAGATTTCCCTCGGGAATTTCTTTTTTTTTTTCAATAAAATGTAGCCTATGTCCTTTGTCAGGGTCTAAAGATAGTCTTTGCCAAATTTCATCAAAATCGGTTGAGAGGTTTAAGCGGGAAAGCGTAACAGACAGACAGAGTTACTTTCGCATTTATAATATGAATTATTTTTAGACTGTGATATTAATGTGGATAGTATGGATTATAAGGTTTTAGTGTAAGTAATTTAAGGTGTGAGGGTGGAGAGTAAGGTCCGTAGCACTTTCTTCACAACACAGAACATACAGACAGACGTATTTTATTATTTTACATTATCACTGCCAAGCTCAAAACGCTTATTCTACCTCTCCGGAAAAGCCTTGACACCAGTAAAATAAAATATTTTTAAAGTCTCTTAATAGTCGCTGCGGCAACATCTTTCGTTTTTTTTTTTTAAATTCGCCAGAATTTCATCTTTTCCCAAAAAGATGATTCTGGCTGATCTAAATTAGGTGTAAGTACCTATGGGCACGCCACAATAGCGGCGGTAAGTCCCCTCTTTGACTTTGAGAAATGGCTAGAGAGGCGCTACGGCGCCTTCACCTTCCTCGTGACGCAGGTCCTCACCGGACACGGCTGTTTCGAGAGGTTCCTATTCCAGATAAGGCGGGAGGAATCGCCTGGGTGTCACCACTGTGTGGATCGGCCTGAGGACACGGTGGAGGACTGCCCGGCTTGCCTCAAAGAGATGTCAGTACACCGTGACGACGTGACGGTCTCCACGAGGATCGATGCCTATTGGGCCAAGGTTGCGGGTTAGTTAAAAAAGAAACCGTGGCCCTGACGCACAGGCAAGTGAAGCAACACGGGTGGGTTTTAGTCAGTAAAAGTCTGACACGCCTTTCCGCTCCGTCCAGAGCGGGACGGGTCATTTGATGATTTCCCATCCAAAACAAATAAAAAAGTACCTATAGCAAGGGTTCAGAATTTGGAGGTAACTAATTTAAATGGGCAATTATGAATATTAGCAGTTTCTGCAGATACATGCACTCGAGTCATAGAATAAAGAGAGGGAAGTACGTTATCTTCATACAAACGGACCGCGCGCGGCTTGTATGTTTGCGCCATAGTATCTATGCGTCGCCGCACGCACACCTAAACACAATATTAGAGTGCCTATCAGGGTTGCCAACTGTACGAGGTTCCTCGTACAAATACGAGATTTGTGGTCTTCCGTACGAGGTACGAGGATGGTATGAACCTCGTACATTATATAATGTACGAGATTTTCACATTGTAGGAACTTCACACGTAAATCGCATAGATTTTCTGGGTATAACTACATAGCTCCGGCGAACGAGCTCCTACTGTGTTAGTTTCATTGGACGAATGAGCTTTTTTTTTTTTTTTAGACGTTCTTTCCGGTGACCCTGTTTTGGCGACTAGTACTACACATCCACTTTGACGAATCGAATGATCGAATGAGCTTTTTTTTTTTTTTAGGCGTCCTTTCCGATGTCCCTGTTGACGACTAGTACTCGTCTAGTACTACAGTAGTACTACGAGGTTTGAAAGTCAATATACGAGCACGTGTCATCCATCCTCAGCCTATAGATGTCCACTGCTGGACAAAGGCCTCCCCCAAGGCTTTCCACGATGACCGGTCTTGTGTTGCCCGCATCCATCGGCTTCCCGCGACCTTCACCAGGTCATCGGTCCACCTTGTTGGGGGTCTCCCTACGCTGCGTCTTCCAGTACGTGGCCGCCACTCCAGAACCTTGCTGCCCCATCGGCCATCGGTTCTACGAGCAATGTGCCCTGCCCACTGCCACTTAAGTTTAGCGACTCGCAGAGCCATGTCGGTGACTTTGGTTCTTCTGCGGATCTCCTCATTTCTGATTCGATCACGCAGAGAAACTCCGAGCATAGCTCTTTCCATTGCCCTTTGTGTGAGTCTGAGCCTTCGTATGAGGCCCATTGTGAGCGACCACGTTTTAGTTTCATAAGTCATCACTGGCAACACACACTAGTCAAAGACTTTAGTCTTGAGATACTGGTATCTTGGACGACGAGAAGATGTAGCGTAGCTTCCCGAACGCTGCCCAACTGAGCTGGATTCGCCGAGACACCTCTTTCTCGAAGTTGGACCTACCTAGTTGGACTTTCTGTCCCAGGTATATATACTCGTCAACAACTTCGAGTGCAGAGCAACCAACTGCAATTGGAGTGAGTGCGATATGAGAGTTCGACATGATCTTCGTCTTATCCATGTTCATTTTTAGACCCACTTGTTGGGAAGCTCTGCTGAGGTCATTGAGCATTTTGCCCAAGTCTTCCAAGCACGTGTACGAGGAATCTTTGTTTTTGGTTGGCAACCCTGGTGCCTATGACTGCGCTAGTCGCGGCTAGCACGGAACGAGGTTCGCGCGTCACGGCTTTTCGGCACATTAGCTTTTAAAAAATGATCACATAAATTGCAAATCTATTTATGAACAAATAAAAGACATATTTTTCAAATTATATTTCTAAAAGTTATTTACAAGGATACGGATATATTACACATTAAAGTTTAATAACAACGCGTTTCGTAATAGTCGAAACCGAAGAAAGCAGGTATTTTTCTGTAGCTAATTTGTAATTTTGTATTAAATGTGTGATTCAATAGATGTTATGTTTGTATTATTTATATTTGTATTAATTAAAAATAAAAATAAATATGGTTCTTTATGTGTACAAAACTAAAAATAAAAATTACAAAAAAAAACTGACTAGGTAGTATATGTAAACTAAATACTAAGCAAATAATTGAAACATAAGCTCTTAGTCTATAAATATTTGTTAGTGGTTTGGGCGACAACCGTAACCGACGAAGCGCGGACAGTCGTCAACCCTAAGACAGTAGGCAATTAAATCGCGGATTGGGTCGCAGATAACCTACTTCCCCTCTTTATTCTATGCTCGAGTGCTGTGCTGATGAAACATCTTTTCCTTATCATTCATGGACGTTTACTTTTTATTTCTACACGCAAAGGCCGGAGATTCATTATAACCCGAATTGATTGTTTGCATCTCAAAAACCTGACGCCCTCACCTTATTCGCTGCCAAAATTGTTTTGGAGTCTTAGATCTGGATTTTTTCCATTATTTGAACTGTTCTTTCGACTATGGGGTGTGTTTCCAACTTTCGTCAATCGCAGTAATAGATCAGCATCGGACGACTTCAAATAGTCACGAGAAATCAAAAATCTTGTCCATTTTCGATCTACTTACTAAAACCATTTTAAGTAACTATCTAAACACCTTATGGAAGCTTGAGGTTTTCTACATGTCCAAAAACCGTCCGGATTTTACATACTTACTGCGTAATAAATAATGAAGAATCTCATAACTGCGCCTGGTGCGGTCGGAGGTACGGGCAGTAATGACTACGTTTGTAGACACATCAATTAGGTAAACGATAGGCTATTCACAGCGACACAATAGAACCACCAAATAACAATAGGTTTGTCGGGACAATGTGGTCTCCCCGCCCTCAGTCATGTTGTTACGAATGTCGGTACTACTTAACATGTAATGTTACCATTCACGCCCATCCTTAAACCAAAGAGGTACTGATGAAGTTCTAGAAGCATTGTGTCACTGCGGGGTTTTTGATTGTAACACTTATTTACATAATACTTGGTGTGTCGCAAAAAAACAAGAATGGTGAGAGGAAAAGCATCAAGTAAGGCTTTATTTAGTTAGTTAAGTTCAAGTTTAACTTTGAAGGTGTAGGCTGTAAGGATTTTGCCTCCCTTTTGCCTCAACAATTGTCACGTCTTAGACATTTTTATACAAACAACAATTTTCTTTAAAATTGTACGTAAAATATTTTTTGGTATATATTATTAAATAAGCAGGGTAATGCAATGCATACTGACATATTAATGCAGATGAGTAACAAAAAAAAAAGGAACTAAATTAGCGACCAGAAAAATCTGCCGCCCTAGGCTCAAATCTGCTGGTAAATCCGCCACTGTTATCTACAACTGGTATAACACACACAATAGTCGTCCAGTGTGACGTGTGATTCGATTATTCTCACAGAATAATAAATTAAGGTTGGTAAAGCAAACAACCACCTTCAATAGACACAATATGAAGCAATAAGAAATATTAAAACGGCCTTTACGAATGACGATACATTAAGACCGTCTAACACACACCTGTCCACTAAGCTCTGCTGCTAATCATAAGCACTTTTAATAACAATCTAAATAATTTTGAAGGATAGGTATTGCTATTCAATTGCTTCATTTGTTAGAAAAAAAATGTCTCCTCAACAACGTAAATAACGCGATGGATGTTGTTGAACTGAAAGGTAACGGTATTGCTGGTATACACCACATCTACAGAAAAAAGATGCACATAAAATAATCATCAAATAGTTGTATTGTAATATTACCGACAATTCAAGCAAGTATAGAATTGAATTATGAGTAATAGAATAGTTGCAGCTCAAACTTAACGGCTACTAGGCATTATAAAATCTAGTAATCACAAATAACAAGTATTAAGTTCTCAATAATACTTACGTTCTTATAAAGAATGACAAAAAATGTCTGCCAAAAAACGAGACAAAGCCAAAAAAGTGGTTTCTAGTGGCAATGCTTTTCGATTACATCATCACAGTCATATTAAGATAGGTGAGGAAGGCGCGTCCTAAGTGTCGACCTCGGGGATATTCTCCAAAAAACAAAAATCGATGGCCAATAGTAGTTAGTGGCAGAGTGAGGTTGTTTTGTTGTCATCACGCGGGGTTATTCAATGAGGCCATGGCCATAGAATAACGCGATGTTTTGCAACAGAGAGGTACTGATTAGTTCAAAATTATTTGTTATGGTCTGCTTTAAAGTTGTTTCTGGATGAACAAATGTCGAAATGTGTATAAAAATAGTATGCGAGTACCGGAATGGAAACCTGGACTTTAAGTCTGAAATCGCCAACCCGCATTGAGCAAGCATGGTGATTCCTCTCAATCCTTCTCTGTAGGAGAGGAGACCTGTGCCCAGCAGTGGGACGATAAACATTTTGATGATGATGATGATGACTGGAATGGATGGAATACTTATAAATATTTTGTAAGTACATACATAATCAGCCTGTTTTTTCCAGGGCTGGGACACAGGCACCTCTCTGAGGGAAAGTGTGCCGTAATCTATCACGCGAGCACAAGTTGGCGAATATTTTGCGTCAAATTAGAAGATACAGCTTCAAAGCAAGATTTTTTGAACAATTATAAGAAAAAAAATGCAAAAAAATATTGGCGGTCCAGACTAAAGACACGTTTTCAAAGAACACGCTTACAAAAACGTGATGCCCAACACTTGTGGTGGAATCTTGTTTGCTACTTATTTCTTGCCACAATTTAAAAGTTGCTTATTTTTCTGAGTAGATGATCAATTAATTTCACTTGCATCATGTCAATAATTTCGGCGTAAGAAACTAGTTCAAGCGCTCAATGTGTCTGAGTATAACTTTCGCCTTGCCTTGTTTTTTTTTTAATCGTAGTATTTCTAATAAGCAAGTAGGTGTTTCACTATGTACGGTGCAATGAACCGCACACGTTCGTCACCGCGTCTCCGTCTGATATTGACAATGTATTCGAAAGTTTATGTTCGCACACTTACGGGTTCTTCGAGGTCGTGCATTCTTGTTGACAACTATTTACCAAAGTCAAAAACTCGTGTCTATTTCCGCATTCGTCTAAGGACGATGACGAAATCATCTCATCTCGCGTCAAACATTGAACGTAGCTGAGCGATAGTAATTAAGTTATAATGCGAGGTTATTGATATCTGCGTTCAACCTTTTTACATCACATTATATTATGACATTTAATAGATTAACATTCGGAGTCAATAAGGAAAATGCCTTCGGTATTGCATTTGTGAAAATACGTGTCGGTTCCTCGAAAACCTTCGCGTGAATGTATTACTTTGTAACAGTATGCTAATCAAAAGATGTTGTTCTGTACAGATTTGGTCCCGGCGCGGTTCAACGTGGCCATCATGATGTTCTTCGCGTGTTGGGTCAACTACATGATGCGGGTCAACATGAGTGTCAACATCATAGCAATGGTTCCTGATGATTCCACAACCACGTCGTAAGTGTTATACTTACCTTACAGCCCCTAGAGAAAATAAATCCTGAAAATTTGATACTATATTTTATGTAATACTGAAATTTTGTTTAAAACAAATCAAATTTAGTGGTTTCAACGTAAACACAGACATATTGCGTGCGCTTACGGTACAAAGAAAATATGAAATTAATAGTTTCCATATTCTACGGATAATATATTGTAAGCGTGTGTACAGTGTAGCAATGACTTAAAAGCATAATTAGTTGTTATAGTGCAGGTCTTAAACCCAATACGTTATCTACAGATACGTGACTTTCCGCGGAATCACCGAGTTGGTCATGTTGGTATCGTGAGCTGAGGTTTTACTTGCTTAACTTTACTTAACAATTTCATAGAATTAATAATATTTTGTAGATCGGATACGATTTCAATGCTTTATTTTCTACTCCACGATCTGAACAAGAACGTCCGAAATCTAATCCCATTATCATCTCAGCGATATGAATTTTTGACACATTTCAAAACAGAAAAAACAAATTACGGGATAATAGTACTACTAGACTAGCGCGCTTTACCATCAATGATCGCATCACTGCTTACCATCAGGCGGGATTGCGGTCAAGCGCTAGTTTATAACTTATAAAAAAAAATCTCGTACTTATGAAAATACCTCTAATTTTTCTATATTTTGACATTTGTATGTCGCCCAAATGAGAGTTGCGATTTTAAAGGTTTTAGAGTATTAACTAGTATTCAAACGGCAAAATGTATTTAAAATTTCGAGAATCGCCCGTCTAATTTTCATTGCCATAAATAAATTCAGGCTCGAAAACATAATTTTTATACGCGACAAAAACTTTTCTAGATCTGCTGGTGTTAGTACAACTGAATTGTACAAACACCAGCAGGTCGAGCTAAATTTTCCCAATTAACTTCAAACGTAATGCTTTTGCTTTAGTGATAAAGTTGAAAATCTATTACAAAAACTTGATAGATTTTAGTAGATTGATGCGCTGGAAGCTGTGCAGTAACACCGAATATTCTTTATTCTTAAGACAATTACGTAACCCGTCCTAAATTGTCGTATATGTAAACAATTAATTTTATAAAGGACTAGCTTTCCGCCCGCGGCTTCGCCCGCGTGGAGTTCGGTTATATCGCGCTTTTTAGATTTCCCTCGGGAACATCATATTTTTCCGGGCAAAAGGTAGCCTATGTTCTTTCTCAGGGTCTAAAGATTGTCTGTGCCAAATTTCATCAAAATCGGTTGAGAGGTTTAAGCGGGAAAGCGTAACAGACAGACAGACAGACAGACAGACAGACAGACAGACAGACAGACAGACCGACAGACAGACAGAGTTACTTTCGCATTTATAATATTAGTATACCTAGTATGGATATCAGAATCAATATCAATGCGTGCGTAGGATATAAAGGTCACTGAATCTGAGATAAAGTTTTATTTTATCTGAGAGGATAAATATTATTTTTTGTTTATGCGAAATCCGAAGGACGTGTCCAGTATTTTTAGTAAAGCATCTATGTACAAAATTTCAAAACGATGTCATGAAAAACCACAAAGCTATGAGCTTGTTATCCTACTTGGTTGTCCCAAAAAAATATGACGGATGGCAATACTGGCAATACTTGTGGCGTCAGCTGAGCGCGGACGTAAGCTGCGTAGCGCGCTCAGTAACCATGCTGTAATAATTTCTAAATGTAAAAATGATTGGAATTTATTTATTTATTTAAGGTTCGCCAACAGTTGCTACAGATATTTCACACATTATAAATACATACAAATTATTAACTTAAATCTAACTGCACAACCAATTACAGGCAAACACCACATGCTAAGTGCTCTTTGTAAGTTTTTTAATTGACACACTAATAACGGAATCGATTCAGTTGCTTATTCTGCACAAACTATATCCAGGTTTCGCATAAAAAAAAATTACGTTGTATAGAATAATCATTACAAGTTACCTCAGTGCGATAAATGCGACTGTACTAACATACAATTATTTACTCTAAACCAATTATAAACTGAATTCATTACTTATAATTTGTTTTGAATTCATTCAGAGAGCATTTGTTATTTTATTACCATTAATAACAAAAAATATTCAGTGCTAATTTAATTTGAAACGAACATTGTGTGTAGGTACTCGTATAACCAGTTTTTTTGGCTGGTGATGCTGACGCATGAGAGTTATGCACGGGGAAGTACACCTATAATCTCGCCGAAATATATGCATACTTAATTAATAAAATATACGTATATATTTTTGAATTCTGTTTCGGGAGTCGGTATCTATATTGATTTTATCAGTAAACCGTATACTTGCACAATGTCATACTTATCACCGTTTCACGATTTAAAATAGGGTTGGTACGAAATTAGTGGAACGCGTCTAAAGATGTTAAGCTCATAAGCATAAAATAAGATTTTTGTTTATGGTAGGTATGTTTATTTCTGCTCCTACTTACACCCTAATAGCATAGCACACTATCGATCTAAACTTTTAATTTTAAGGCTGATTCAATGCTTCCTTCTTCAACCTACCTATAGATTGGACAAAGGCCCCAAGATCCCATGCGTTTATATGTTAAAAATATGTGTCTGGCCAGCAACGTAAATAATGCAATGAATGTTGTTGAACTGTCAAAATGAAACCCATTGCTACTGATAGTGTGTTACGTAATTACCCCAAAGAATACTTTGCATCTTCCAAACATCAAACTTATTTGTGTGTAGATTTATCGATTGTTTACAGCGAATTGAGTCTCCACTTGAATGCCGCTTGGAGATCGGATAGTCTTATCAATAAATTGATAAGTGATCCTTCTCAAGTGTCAAAACGTGCTATAGGGATTTAAATATTTTGATATTATTATGTAATAATAATGTATCTTATCACATCAATCTTGTATCAGAAAATCTGTCTGTGACACGGGCCACAAAAAGGGACATGCAAACAGCAATCAGCAACACATAGGGTATGCAGACAGCAATAGTATGGATATGGAAAAGCGACGTGCTCGCGTTTTGTCCATGTATGGTTTTGTGACACGCTCCCGGCGTATACAACCCCGGTATGATGATGCGACGCGATTCTGGTGAATCAACTTCCTTGAGGTTTTATCATAGAAGTTGTTCTACTGATGTTACTGTGTGGCGCCCTCGTCTAACCTCTCTTCTATCACAATATCTTAGACGCCTTTTTCGTATGGAAAAAGTCTAATGATCCCTCCCGCTTTTGGCGCCATCTCATGGTGGCAATCCGACGCGTAGGTTTGCCGCCTCAGTGGAGATCATGCGGATCGGCATCGTACTTCCTAGACGGCCATGACCCTATGGGACGTGATCAACCGGCGGAGTGGTTACTGGATTACGGACCGCGCCCACATCGGTGCCCAGTAAAGGGTCATGGACCACACGATCTCCTCGACGAGTCGTACCTCTGGTAGGACGCGATTTTATCCCCTAGATTGAGTTGGGCATGAGCCACCTCAAGGCAGCACCGGCATGCTCCAGTCTGTGAGCCAAACGTCGGAAGTGCTCCTCAAAGTTCCACCGGCTGTTGAGGACGAGTTCCAGGCACTTTACCATCGACTCGACGTTGATGTGAACCGTAAATGGGAACATACCGTTATATGACAACCCGGGTGACGCGTCCCGGGGACCATGAAAGCACATGGCCTCGGACTTGTACGGGGCAACCTCGAGTCCCAATTGCTGAATGAAGCCATGAGCTTGTCATCTTATGAATAATGAAAGATAAAAGTTATCTATATAGACAGGTATGGCTTTTGAAAAGATGGGAGATTATATATTTGTTTTTCAAAGACATTCTTTAGTACGATAAGTATGTTTATTTATCTACTGGAGATAAAACAAATAGCACATTATTCATCTAATGCTTGATTTAAACTTTGTCATATTGTAGTACATAATAAATTACTATACAAAATAATGTTCTTGTGAATGCATGTTTGATTACATGATTCTTTTTAGCCGAGCCATAGGTAAATCAGCAGCGATGCGTGTCGGCACAATGAATGCTGACCGCATTGTCGTGCTAAGTGTATCATGAGTATCCGACTGCATCTGTGCAGAATCAGATTATACGTAGAAGTGCTAATAAAACATATAGGTAAATTTTTAACTAATTCAGAGTTCAACACTGCACACATAGTCAGGTCAGTCAAAGAAAGGTACATAAGTATCCACGACGACATATCAAGCTATTAATTTCGGAATTTCCAGTACAAGCTATCTTCACATTGTACGAAAAATCAATCCACTGCGAGGTCAACGAAATCATCGTTTAAGAGCGTCGTGTGTACCTAGATTGAGTTGGGCAGGAGCCACCAGTCGAGTCGGTACTATTCAGATGCATAATTAAATAAACAGGAGCTTTTGACACATGGAACGCCAAAGCAGTATCTTCTGTACTTGTGTCTACTACAGAAGTATAACCCGTTTAAACAAATTTTAGTTGCTGACCGTTCATGCTATAAAGCGTCTACAAGAAAGGGTTAAATTTAAGGGTGTGATACAGATCATTACACTAAACAACCATCCATATGGGACCAACATCATAACCGCGGAAAAATGTCAGCCGTCCGAGAATGTACAAGTACATATTGAAGTTTTGCATGAAACGGTAACACTGTTGATAATTTTGCTTGCGCTTACAATGTTCATCCCATGGGTCACAATGACGGCTGTACAATTTGCACCATATATGATCACACGTTTTTGAAACTTGCTGACAATATTGATCGAAGCAATGTTGTGGTAATTCTAGATAAGACTTGTTCACGATCAGTATGATGAATGGTTGCCTACAATCTACATTGTTGTTTAAAGACAAGATGGCTACGAATTCTTTGTAACTTTAATACGAAAAAAAAGCAACGTACGTTTTTATTACCTATCAAGAATTGGCGTGAGAATTTACGAGTAGACACGCAGGTAACTACGTCTACTTTTTGAATAAGTAGGTACCCCTACAGTGTAATATTGTAATGGTATCATAATTGCCGCAATTATTATAATTACTAGTTATTTACGCTTATTTGGAGTTTCTTTATATTTTCCTGTTATTTCAACAAGAAGTAGGAACGTGCTGTACCTAATAATTTTCGTCATAGATTTAATATTTTTTAAGGAATTTTTAAAATCACTTTTGCGACACAACTTACATTAATTGACACCCTCCGTGGCGTAGCGGTAGCGAACGCGGCCGCTGCGCAAGGAGGCGGGGTTTCAATCCCCGCGCAGTGCAAATATCTCTATGCATGAATATGAATATTTGCAGTGGTCTAGTCGTGCCTCGGAAAGCACGTTAAGCCCTTGATCCCGGTTGCCATACGAACATCTGATGGCAGTCGGTAGGGGTTGTCGGAGCTCTCAAAAGTCCAACAGTTGGTCTAACTGCAATGCTTCGATATCGCCTTCTGGTTGTGGAGGTAGCAGACGGCAGTCGCACAGAAAATATCGCAGTTTAGCCAAAAATTAGCAGTTAGACCGGTAAAGTGGACCACAGACTCCAAAGCTGAAAAGGCTTCGGAAGCGACTGGGATTAACGCTAAGATGATGATGACTTCTGAGGCACAACTTACATATCTCGAGACTCTTTAGTCCCTGACCTACAGAATACATAAGAGGGACCGAAACCTACTGAGACCCGTTAGACGTTTAATGAAGTAAGTTACCAAGCGACGATTATTCTAGTGTGCAAGTGCTTCCACGGACTATTGATGTAGGGCTATTGCGGGACATGAAAACAAAGATAATAATGGGGCTATGAGTAAATGGGTAAAAGACGAACTTTTTATTACTTCCCCAAGGTAATACAAAGTTATTTTTTTTTACTACATACGTGTAAGGATGACGTATTTCCTGACAGTTTCCAAAAAGAACCTTTTATGTTTGGTAACACAAGTTTATATACGTTGTTTTATCTTTGTTTATTAATACAAGGATACATAAATTGCTTTGTTTGTTAATTCAACTTTAGAAAAAATATTTTATGTTTATTAATTGAAATTTACATAAATTGTTTCATTGTAACTATTAAAGAGAGTTGCGAAGTAATGACAGCCGCACGGTTACAGATCAAGTTTAGTTAAGCGCTTGGTCTATGGATGCAACATGCAACCATCTTTACATATGAATATCCTCCCCCTCCAGAACTTGGAAAATACGTTAAACTTTCCCGGGTGTCATCTGTGCATTTTTGGTAGTTGTTACGGGTCTGACATTCGACAAAAGACGAAAGTCACAAGTCGAAAGTTTTAATGGGTCGTTTTAATTTTGTTTTTTGTTTATATGGTATGCTGTTACTAGATACTGGGTTGTGAAAATTAGATAGGTGGTCGATCTATGGAAAATACTGTTTTTCAGCCACGATCGGTTACGTGAAAGCGGACCCCAATATATTAGGGTTAAACGTTAGGTAGATTAGTGTAGTACCTATTACTGTTAAGTTGAACGAATACAAAGTCCTCAGAAATAGAGAACAGCATTCAGTAGGTATATTTACAAATATAAACTTATAGGTACACCCACGCTCACATTCTTAAAAGCACTTTACGTACCTACCGGTGAAACGAGGTGACATTGAAAGCCTATTGGCGGCTCTGTGAATTTCTCGAACTAAAAAAGTTTTACTCAAACATTCCCGTAAAATAAATGCAGTTGATTATTTATAGGGTTTCGCATTTCAGAAGGAAAAAGGAAACCCTTATAAGATCACTTCGTTGGCCGTCTGTTAAGGCATTTTGCTCAGGAACACCTACGTGTTTTAACAGCTATAGGTCTTCAACTATAACTCTACAGCTATCAAGTTAAAATTAATATGAAATGGTCAAGATGCCAATCCTTTGTAGCACCAAAAAGGCAGATCGGGTGGTTAATATTGGCTGGCGTCTTGCAGTCAGTGGTATGTCTCGATCTTGTCGTGTTTATACACCTTTCTCGACCTGGGTGCTGCTCAGTAGGATCTCCCGTGTTAGTGTAACGCTGATGAAGATGGCAAATAACGCTTCTGTCAACACCAACATACCGAGATTGACTTCTCCCCGCTTGCAACAGCCTACAGCTCATTGCATTTTATCTACGGTCAAATGACGTCGCTCCATGGCGTAAAAAATGTTTCAAAATACAATTTTGGTTCAAAACTGTTTATAAACTATTGTTTAAATCATAAAATTAATACAGAATACTAAATGTTCTTCTTATTTTTTCAAGGTGAGATTTAACCTCAACTCTTGATCAATGGCCTCTGTGGAATATATACCACAATTTTGCCAATAACACTTAAACAAATTATATTTCACAATAATGACAGATATCGCGAATGATAGTTGAAAAAGACGGCCGCGTGAACCGTCTATGAGGAAGGTTTGAGGCAAAGTCACGATGTGTCCACTATGCTGTCATATTTCAATGTTCTTTATGAATTGTTTACTGAATGCACTTTTTACTACATAAATCACGCGCTTTTATTTAGTAAACGACAATATAAATAATTTTAAAAGTCCAATGAAAAATGCGCGTGACACTGTCATCTTAGCTTTCCCGTCAAAACTTCAATAACAAATGTTAAGCAAAGAAAACGCTATAAATTTGAACAAATGCAATTGCATTCGCATTCGTTTTTGAATTTGTGAAAACCAGCTAGCATGTCCTCTAGATCAAAAAAGTTTACATGGTATTACCTACGTAAGCCTGGTAAGAAATGATATAATATTTCATTATTAATCTGAAATAGTATGTAGGTATTGCTTAGACTTTTTTTGGATGTGTGTATTAATTATAGTCTATACAACTTTAGGCATTTATGTCTTGATTGGTTTGTTAGCCTGTTTCGCGTTGAATTTATATTAAAATCCTATAATATTATAAACCTGTAAGTTTGGATATATGCTGATGCTCTTTCACGCAACAGATATGGTTGAAATTATTATCTGGATATGCCCAAGGGAACGTAACTTTTCCGGGTGACACCGTGGGGCGCAGCTAGTCATGAACAAAATGAAATCGCATTTCAATTCAGTTTTCCTTTTCCTAATTGGTTCTAATACAGGCATAACGTAGGTATTTGCTACTATGAATGATTCATAGAGACCTTGACAGAAATTAAATATGCTTATTAAAAATGCGTCAAACACGTGAGAGCCCGATACTCAATGCTTCCAATCGCATCTGGTTCGCCACGCGTGGTCAGCCACGTGCGGCATACCTGTATCAGCCTGCGGATACTCTCACAACCCTCGATACAATGACGATAATTGGCACTTTAACACTTATGAAAACAGCGCAATAATTAATAACAATTATATTAACTTCCTTGATACCGCTCGCATCGTGAGGACGTTCTTGTCTCTGGACTTCTGGAGGCCTAACCACCGGTAGTTTAGACCTTGCTCCCGTCATCGGTGGAACACTATTTTTTATAGTTTTAAATGTATTTTTAAATCACAATATTTTAAAACTAGCTATCCGCCCGCGGCTTCGCCCGCGTGGAGTTCGGTTATATTGCGCTAACTAGCTTTAAATTTCCCTCGGGAGTATCAATTTTTCCGGGGTAAAAAGTACCCTATTATTTAATCTGGACTTCTAACTTTACGTCTGCAAAATTTCAAAGCAATCGGTTCAGTAGTTACGGCGTGAAAGCGGAACAAACAGACAAACAAACTCACTTTCCGGTTTATAATATTAAGTAAGGATGTAACTAAATGTGAAAGTAGATAAATAAAGGAAAATAATATTAAAAACCTTATTGTTCAGAAAAAACATTAGGTACTTACAATATTTGAATAGCACTAGCCTCGCTAGCCTAGGATTCCCTGTGTCGTGGAGACTAGTCTCCTTCGTCTAACAAGATTATCAGGTAAGTACGGTAGGTAGGTTCATGCATAGTAGGGATGTAACGGAGGTAGTTATATCGGAACCGGAACCGGAGTCGGAGTTTATAAATTAGATTTATCGGAGTCAAAACCGGAGTCGGAGTTTTTAAATTTGATTTATCGGAGTCGGAACCGGAGGCGGAGGCAGGGTCAGAAGTGGTGGTAGGAGAGATTTTTTATTTAAACACAAAAAAAAATTATTCAGTCAGTTTTTTCATTTAAATTTTTTATTGTAAAATAAAATACAAAAAATTAAATGAAGTTAATTAAAACCCAAAGTAGCATATTATATTAAATTAAATGAACAAGCTTCTAAGTATATCTTGCACGCCAAATCAAATCAAATCAAAGCATTTATTTCAAATAAACCAGTTACAGGCACTTTTGAATTGTCAGAAGGTCGGTCAGTCAGTCAGTAAGGTGAAGTAGTTACGCTCAATCATTCTCGGTATGAGAGGAGACCTGTGCCCAGCAATGGGACGTTAAAAAAAAAGGTCGATGATGATAATGATGAAATGAACAAAAGCTTTGAAACAAATTAAATCAAATGTGTTGACTCCAAAACTAACGAAAAATCAAAACAAATGTCTATAACTTATGAACATGTCGTATGCGTAACAAACTACATAACAAGTGAAAAAATAATTGACGATAGAGTGCACGTAACAGGAGTCAGGGAATTCCCCGTGTGATATGTATGAACCTATGAATCAGTAGGGTAATTAGTAATTACGTAACATACTATCAGTAGCAATGGATTTCATTTTGACAGTTGTAAGTTATTCATTGCGTTATTTACGTTATTGAGTACACACATTTATCGAATATATGGAGCAATGGACTAGCAATATGCTTTAAAATTGTGCAAACGCAATTACCCTGCTGTTCATAACAGTCGGCAGGCCGCCGCCGCTATGTTAAACTTTAATAACCTCCGATTAAAACCTCCGATTTAAAAGTATCGGAACCGGAGTCGGAATCGAAGGTATGATAGTAATCGGAAGTTCCGACTTAACGGAGTCGGCGTCGAAGCTCCGTAACATCCCTGATACATAGCATCGTTCGGTATGATTTTTGAGGCGACGATAATCTGTTGTTCTTACAAACAAATAAAACTAAATATAACGTCTCTAACCCGTCAGTAAGCCATAACGTTAGCTAATACGTTCACGTTGCACGTGAGTTCTGTCTACTGTAAAGTGAGTTTGAAGTCTTAAGTAACGCATGCGTAATGAATTAATTGAATTCAATTGCTGTGTGTATAAATGCAATGCGTCACTAGAGTTGAATGTGTTTCTTTTTGGAAGATTAAGTTTTTAGAAGATTACGTATAGGTATATCTTTACATACCTACCTTCCTACTTCCTACCTTTAGAAATGATTCTGAAATAAGTATGTTCAGTTTTTACTACAGTTTTAGTTGATACCTATGGTCTTATGCTTATATACATACATCATTCAACACCAGAGTTGAATGTTAAGTGTAATTGTGCTGAGTTCTGAAGGAAAATCCCTTTTATCGTGAAAGACTCAGTATTAGCCTTTTGTTCGTCTACAAACACCGCCATGACGTAAAGAAAAATAATTAACCGCGTTCATGGTTAATTTGACTCATTCAACTTTCATTCGCGTTCTGTCAATAACGCGCGTATTCACCTATTGTCTCCACGTATTATGACTGTGTTTATTATATTACATAACTAGAAATCTAAAATTATTTTGTTTTTGTTAAATACTTAAAGTACGTAGTTTAGTAATAGGCAATGGATAATAATATTGTACTTATGTCATCTCATTGTTTTCATATCTACTACTCATATATTTTGTCTGTGTGCGTACCAATTTCATATTTTAACACTGTTCAACTTCATGAGGTTTCTGTAATGATTTCAAGAGGATAATGACAAAGAGTTGCGGAATGTACCAAAAAATACCAAACAAAACATACTACTTGTAACACTCAAAATATGTACTAATAAACTACAATAGGTACATTTTTTTTTCTAGCTTCATGTCCGCGAAAATGTTGTCTATCTAGGTACCATAAGTAAATAAAGCAATGAATGTCGTTCAACTGTCAAAATGAAAGTCATTACATGCGCAAACCAGCTCAATATTTGCAGTAGAATCATGTTTCTATAATCACATACGTAGTTAAACCTGACATTGATATTTATGTACTTACTTACACAATAGTCATTTCATTATCATTCACAGGGTGAAAAGTGAGTGCGAGGCCATAGTGACAAACGATACCTCGTTATACAACAGTAGCGTGGTCACCAGGCGGGAACTACGACAGGTAATACTGTAACTATACCTATTGTTATTTTCCTAACTATATTTTATATACCTACTGTAGAGTAAGGATGGGAACAGTACCTATACAGTAAGGTAAACAATGCAAAATATTAACGACAAAATCTAGAATGTTAGGAATAAAAATCCTATCCCACTAATACTAATATATTATTCTTACTAATCAATGATATTTAGTTTAATATTATATCAATGTTACTAATACTAATAGTATTATAAAGTTTGTTATGATGTATGTATGTATAAATGGATTTTCGTTACTTTATCACGCTAAAACTATTAATTAAACTTTGTACACAGCTGGTTTAAATAACGATTTTCTATTATGATATTCCTACGGAATAGAAACTTATGAGGGTGAAAACTGCGCCATATTATACTGTATTAGGAATAAAGATGTCCATTTGGATGATATTATTATATGGAAAGTTTTGAGAAGACTGAGATACGACTGTTGGACTGTGTGAAAGATTGAACGGCTGAAACCTATGTGATATGATATGTGTGTTATGATAACCTGAAAATAATGTGCATTTTAATATAAGTGTATTATGTTTTCTCATTAAAAAGTTAATGAAATGTCGACTGTCATCTTTATTGAACTGTTTCGCGTTGACATAGGTATAAAATATTTACAAGTAGGTAGTCCAGTCCAGTCAGTAGACATTAAAGTTTGTATTAATTCCCATAAAGCTTGATTTTTGTGCAGGCCTTGAATAGTATCATACCATGAATCAGGCCATGAATTGATGGGGACTTTTGACACTTCATTTGTAATGACGCATCCAAGTCCAGCTTGTTGGTAATTAATGCAAACTGGAATCATAATTTAGTCCATTTTGACTGGACTATTCAAGTTTCATCATTTCATCATGCGAATTGTCTGATGCACAGGTGTGTCTTGAAAATTAAAACCTTTGTCTTAGCTTTTGCATAAGATAAATGTTTTGTTCTATTTATGTTGCGAAGCTTGTTGAATAAAATATCCTGACCTAACTGAGGTCATGTTCTATATGTGTGCCAAACTTCACAGAAGTCTGTTTACCCGTTAAGGCGTTTAAAGGTCTGGGTGTAAAGGACAGACATAAAGGGTTATGTTTGCATTTTATTGTAATAACTAAAACATATTATGTATTAGATATGGATTTATATGTTAGTTGATACTTAGTAGGGTAAGCTTCGATTACTTGTAGTAATTTACCTAAGTATTTAGGTAATAGCTAGCCTCCGTGGCGTAGCGGTAGCGAACGCAGCCACTGCGCAAGGAGGCGCGGGTTCGATCCCCGCGCAGTGCAAATATTTGTATGCATGAATATTATTATTTGCACTGGTCTGGTCGTGCCTCGGAAAGCACGTTAAGTCGTTGGTCCCGGTTGCCATATGAACATCTAATAGCAATCGTTACGGGTGGTTGGAGCCCTCAAAAGTCCAACAATTGGTCTAACTGCAATGCTTCGATATCGCCTACGGGTTGTGGAGGTCAGACGGCAGTCGCTTTACGGAAAATATCGAAGTTTAGCCAACACCGGCAGTCGGACTGGTAAAGCGGACCCCAGACTCCAAAGCTGAAAAAAGCTTCGGATGCGACTGGGATTAATGCTGAGATGATGGATGATGGATTTAGGTAATAGCTAGCCCCTTCTGCACACTGGCACCGATTCTCTTGTTCACAAAGTAAACTAATTGTAAGATAAGTGCATCTTTTTCTTCACATTTCATTAGAAAAGGATAGAAGATAACATTTGACTTTAATCCTGTCAAATTAATATATTCCAGACAGCTTAGACGCGATTATAAACATGGCGTCCAAAATACATCAATTTACGTCATCTTTTTTTTTGGCGGGCATGTCAAGATGAGTGTCACGCTCATTTTTCATTGAAGTTTTAAAATTATTTATAGTGTTGTTTACTAAATAAAAGCGCGTGATTTATGTAGTAAAAAGTGCATTCAGTGAATAGTTTATAAAGAACAGTGAAATATTGTAGCATAGTGGCCACATCATGATCTTACCCAAACTTTCTCCTAATCGGCCTCACGCGGGAAACGAAAGGAGTTAGTTTAAGTTAGGATAAGTTTTCCTAACTTATCCAGTTAGGATAAGTTAGGATAAGTTACAAAAGAAGAAGTGAAACTAAGATTAAACTAAAGATCAGGCTGTATGGCTCTGTACCGTTGCCTTTCCTTATGGAAAAAGAAGAATACTACTACTCAATTTACGTTAGGTGCGGACTAATTTGACAGATTTAGGTTGTGAACTAGGGAATCAGGGCCACTATCTCCTACAGCCAATCTTTAATGCAACATGGTGACTGGGAACTTAATTCTCAACTTACGAGATATTCTCCATTTAATCATGTCTCTAGATCTAAGGAAGGAATATAATTGCAACGAGGAATTTCTTGTGTATGTATTTAGCGCTTTTTATATATTTACTACTTTTCATTACGATTCTGAGAAAATGAATTTATCCAATACTATATCGTGGTGGCCTAGTGGTTAAAACACCAGCCTCTCAAGTATGAGTGCGCGGGTTCGATGCCAGGTCAGGCAAGTACCAATGTAACTTTTCTAAAGTTATATGTACTTTCTAAGTATATTGGACACCAATGACTGAAGGTGAAGGAAAACATCTTGAGGAAACCTGGACTTTATAAGTCTGAAATCGCCAATGAAGCCAAGCCATCGCCAAGCGTGGCGTAATCACCACGCTTGGCGATGGCTTGGCCTCAATCCTTCTCTGTATGAGAGGAGACCTGTGCCCAGCAGTGGGACGATAAAAGGTTGATGATGATGAATACTATGTTAAATAAATAACGCTTCGTTTCCCCTGAGGAAGAAATGGCTCTTCGTCTATTAAGCAAGCTATTTAAGCGTTGGTAGACTTATTTCCCCCAAAATATACTTAGATTTTATTTAGATCAGGTTTAAACCACTTAAATGCTTATTGAATTATGCACCTGACCATTACAGAAATGCAATTCATTATACAGTATGTTAAATAACAGAGGGCGTTCCCTTAAACTCGTTAATATATATCATTAATAGATTAAAATAAAAATATCAGCATAGAAAAATAAGCATAAAAAAATCCGAATAAAAAAAAATTCTAATTGGAAATAAATTTGAAACCTCCTGTTTTAAATCAAAATAGTAGCGTAGTATCATAAACAAATTGCGACCTTGCCGTCTTTCAAGTTCGCGTGTACAGTGTGTTTCTTTTACATGTCAATTTTAAATTTTTATTGAATATTTTCTTATTGGAAAAATTTAAAAAAAAAATTGTTTTCGAATGGAAATATTTTTTTTAGCATGTATGTATGCTATACTATTTCGGGTTAACGGGGACGCCCTCTGTTAGTTAACATACTGTATATATATAAAAATGACAACTTAGTTCGGTACTTATTTGCCACTTTTGTATTAAGAACTTTAACTTAACCTCAATAAAGTTCAAAATACACTTACTGACTCACAGTTCTGTAACTAAAGTTAGATGTCGTTTTGTAATAAGATCATATGATCGATAGATAAAATATGATAGATAATATAATATGATCGAATTTAATGCGAAATATTACATATCTCTGTTCTAACTGTCACAGAGTGTCTGTGAGCGAATGAATGAATAAAGTTTTAATCTTTATTAAATTCTAGCTTTGCGCCCGCGGCTTCGCCCGCGTGGAATTCGGTTATATCGCGCTTTTTACATTTCCCTAGGGAATATCAAATTTTCCGGGATAAAAAAGATTGTCTATGCCAAATTCCACCAAAATCAGTTGAGAGGTAAAGCGAGATCGGTTGCGGGGTAAAGAGAGCGGGAAAGTGTAACAGACAGACAGACAGAGTTACTTTCGCATTTATAATATTAGTATGGATGTAGATATATCATATATGTATGTATTGGATAGTAACTATGTATATTCCAGTATTATTAATTACGGAGTTTTTCTTAATTTATTAGCGTGGGACACATAAATTATTGCCTTACAGGAAAAGCTAAAGACATGTTTATACGAATCGTGGATATTATGTTACAGTCAGTGTCAACAAAGAGATATGAGATTTTATTACTACAGATGAATACTGCAAACATTCAGGTGACTACAGTAGCAAAACAAATAATAATAAAAAGGCTTATGTCTACTAGATTGGATGAAAACATCTACTCATGCGTACTTTTCATGCTAAAAGTACCTAATTATTACGTTATGCTCAACAGATTTATAGGTACTGAGTGAATGGAATGAATCTAAATACATAATGAAAATATTCCAGCTAACCAATTTATTTATGTTGAAAACAAATTTTGTAGGAGTTAGCAGTATCATCCAGGGAGCAGTTTAATCTTTTGTGGTCGGCCTCAAGACACAGAATAAATATGTATTCTCCGTCTTGGCGCCATATTTATTGTATGTAAAAGAATCCGCCCGGCGCTACACACTGAGCGTGTTTCAACAAAGTTCTGAATATTAATAATGACTAGTGTTGCAAAAAAAAACGTTTTTTTTTCTAATGTGAAAAAAAGACCTTGAAAAAAAACAGTTTTTTTTCTGGACCATGTTTTTTTCAAGAGCATGAAATCTGAAACTGTTATGGCATATACCGTTAAATAATAAATAAGAGTACATAATAGAGTATTAGGTTTATCTTGAACCTGCTGTACTTTTCTGATAAAATAGTACCGAAATTTCATAAAAAATATTGGCAACATTCATTGATATACAACAACAATTTAAAAAAAAAGTTGAGTAGTCATTTGTGATTTATTGTTGGAAGTAGTGAATTATGAATAAATAATATGTTGATTTATTATACAAATTACAAATTTAATTTACAATTGAACTAAAACGTAGGCTAGAAAAAAAAAAAACAAATTTAGAAAAAAAAACAACGACGCTGGGTTTTTTAACCGACTTCAAAAGGAGGAGGTTACTCAATTCGACCGTATATATGCTTTTTTTTTTTTATGTTTGTTCGCGCATATCTTCGTCGTTTATGAACCAATTTTGATAATTCTTTTTTTTGTTGGAAAGAAGACATTCCCAAGGTGGTCCCATAATAAGGACATCAGGGTCTGATGATGGAAGACCAGAGAAATAAAGGGGAACTTTCAAAAATCGTAGGGGCGACTAGTGCATTTCTTAGTATTTTCATTAAGTATTTTAAAGCACTACAATTTGATAAAGGTCTGGAGTAGATCCGATGATGGAGCCGGGAGACAGTCGAAGGAACTCCACAACAATTCACAGCAGCTACGTTGTGTTTGGCCTTGATTAATTTGTATTGATAAGAACTTTACACCTAGATGGGTTGTGACTGTCATAAGAGCTCTGATGATGAAGACAAAGGCCAGTTCCAGGAACTCCTCAACAGTTTGCAGTAGTTACTTTGTGTTTGGTTATAATTCATTTATATTGATGAGAACTTTGCACCCATTGGGTTAAAATAATGGTCTGCAGTAAATCTGATGATGAAGACCATAGGCAGTCGAGATAATTCTTCAAAATTACGGGTAAAAATTAAAGTAAACAAAATTACGTCGTTTCCCAACTATATTTGCGTCAGAAAATACTATAAGAATACATAGTACCTACTTTTCACAACTAAAAAGTGTAAAATAAAAACTTTTTTACAAAAAAAACAACCGACTTCTAGAAACCACTACAAAGTGAAAAATAACTAATTTCGGAAGTCGGTGTCAAAAACTAATATACAAAAACCAAAGACACCGACTTCCGAAATTAGTTATTTTTCACTTTGTAGTGGTTTCTAGAAGTCGGTTGTTTTTTTTGTAAAAAAGTTTTTTCATGTTTTTTTTTTCAAGAAAGTGAAAAAATAGAAATTGTTTTTTTTTTCATTTTGCATCACTAATAATGACTCTTTGTCACTCAGCCAGATGGGGTGGTCACGTTCACATGGACAGCTCAGCAACAGGCATACGTGTTATCGGGGTACTTCTGGGGGTACTCCATATCCTGCCTGGTGGGAGGTACAGCAGCTGAGTTCTGGGGCCCGAGGAAGCTAGTGTTCGTCACCATGCTGCTCAGCGCCATCCTGACCATACTGAGTCCGCAGGCGGCGAGGTTGCATTATATGGTGCTGGTTGCAGTTAGGTTCATCAGCGGTCTTGCAGCGGTAAGATTTGTTACTTTTTTTCATCTCGTATATTTCGCTATCATAAACGCAAAGCACGTGATACGGTCTTTATTTTCGATTATTGAGGTATATAATATTGTGCATTTGCAATGAATTATTTTGGTATTAAAATTATTTTCAGAATTAAAATCAAGCAAGTATTCCTTGCTTGATTTTAATTCTGAGAAACCAAACTGCTGTCATGTTCGTTCTTGTCCGTAGGTATAGTCTGATTTTTAATTCGAGCCAGAAAAATGACAAGTGCAACTGTCACTGATACGAAAAAGGGTGATCCGCTACAATAGTGATGTTCGGCAATCAATAGACTAAGGTCCGTATTCCAGAAGGAAACTCAAGCATTGATCTCTGTATAAACATTACTTAATACTAGTTTCAACCAATCAAATGACTTGAAACGAGACTTAAGTAGAGCTGAGACTTGAGTTGAGTGACGTTCTGTAATACGGACCTTAGACATTTAATCATGCATTATTTTATTAAGTACCAAAGCGGTTTCTTTTTATTTTAAACTAGCGGCCGCCAGCGACTTCGTTCGCGTGGAGTTAGTTATGCTCCGCTTCTATTGGTCGCAGCGTGATGTTATATAGCCTAAAGCCTTCCTGGATTAATGGGCTATCCAACGCTTTTGAAAGTTTCAAATCGGATCTGTAGTTCCCGAGATTAGCGCGCACAAACAAACAAACAAGCATACAAACAAACTCTCAGCTTTATAATATAAAGCTGAGAGTTTGTTTGTATGCTTGCTAGAGCGGAAATTACATATCTATACTTTTGCATATCTATAGATTGCAGTTATGGCAGAATAATGAAGGATTGCATAAGGATGATGTGATTTTTAAGAAATGAATTCCCCTTTTGTATTCTATCGAAAACAATAAACAATTTTAAACTACCTAGGTACTGTAATTTTTTTTTTTAATAATTATTTTAAATATAAACGGACTTTTAGTCCAGCCTGTATTTTTATTTATAGACATATACGCAATATGAACTTGAATAAAAAAAATGCAATTTTGACTAACTTTTCATTGTAAAATCCCGATTTACCACATCACTATTTTTTTGGGACAAAAAACCTGCAACACTGGAAATGTCATTTTTCTGACTCGAATTAAAAATCGCTGTATATGTATGTTACGACAGACATATAATAGTCATCTTGAATTAATTAATTATAGAAATAATATTAGGTACTTACGTCAATTCTAACTCTAAAAAATCAAAGTTCCACCGAGTCTTACGTAATTACTGATTAGGCACGTATTTTTGAATCATTTCAGATTGCTAATAATATTCCATTCTACAATAAATTTATCTTGGATTGTACACGATTTTGCAAGCTAATTATAAATAATTTAAGTGTTAATTATCTTAATTGCTTTTGCAATGAGTTTTTCTATAAACAGTACAATAGGTACTTAGTATTATTCATTTTTGACAGGTGTACAGCTATAAGCTTAAGTTATATGTATGGGTAATTGACCGACCTATTTATTTTCAAATCAGTGTTTTATAAGTTAAGGAGTACCTATGTAAAGCCCGCTGTACACTTAGCCCGCGGATCGCGCGCGATGGCCGCGAAAAGGCGCGACCGCTAAGTGTGGAGCCCTTTCGCACATTCTTCGCGGATTCGCGCTTGGTTCCCCAATTTTTGTCGGTTTTTTGTTCCGTGTCAAAAGGAGTGCGAAGCGCGAACGCGACGCGAATGTGCATGACTCCACACTCGCAGTCCGTGACGGTCAGTAAACACAGACTTGCACTGTGGTTTGTATGTAAAAAATAAACGTAACGTAGACGAGATGGAATGGAGACCAAGCGGAACCTATTTTGTGTGATCTTAAGCAAAAGGATCATGTAAACAAATTAATAAATTACGACGCATGGATGCGCATCAGCGTAATTATGAAGATATTAGTTTCTGGTTTAAGAAAGAAGAGGGATTCGTTACTTTCAAGCTACGGAAACTTTTCATTTTTAAAATGAACAAAATTATAGTACGCACACGCCACACATTGTTAGGGACGGAGGAACGGCTACTTCAACGTCCATTTCATTCAACGTTGCGAACATAACTGTGAAAATTCCGAGAACGATTGCAAGTGTAGAGTCATTGTTAAATTCGCGGCAAGGTGGCGCGCCACCTTGCCGCGAATGGCGCCGCGAAATCGCGCCGTGATCCACGGACTAAGTGTAGGGCGCCCATAAGGATTGTAAAACATGTGTTCGCCAGTGAAGAAGGCGTTGTGATTATGTATGGCACTTTAACTTCTACAAAATGAACGAACCATATATGATATGAATTCTTAGGAACATAAACCAAATTAAAGATCAACCATTGAAATAGCTTCTCAGAAGACCGAGTACTTACTCTTCCTACCTTTTCAATTAGTTAGACTGCAATAAAACCACAGGCAATTTGTCACAGTCGTAAAATCTAAAGAGCATCTATGGTGTAAATAGGAAAAGTTTTAACTGCATGTAGGTATAATTAGTTCTTTTTCTTTGTCATTGCAGCACATACGAGTTTTTTCAATTAGCTACAGTAGATAGGGCACATAACTTCGGTAGTCAACATGTTTTAGTGTCGCCATATATCGGTATTTGTAACACTGGAAAATATTACAAATTCCACGAATTATTACGTTAGTTTTATTCTTATCTAAATAAAACCCAGTTTTATACCTATTCTGCGTTAGTACGCAGAACAGATATACAACTAGATTTTGTTTTAAAACCTATCTTTTATTTAAACTATATCTACAACGTGTAACATAAAGGGTATATAAGTATACTAATATACCAAGGACATGCATCTTTACATACATGATATCAAAAGGTATCGGAAGGGTTTTATAACTTAAAATAAAATATTCAAAAAACTGATGCTAAATTTTCGGTTTTGTGTGTTTCTTTATAATTTAAATCATAACAAACTTTATTAACTACACCTTCACGCCACGTTACTTGCCAAAATCGCGATAAATGTCTTCAATAATTCTGTGGGATATGGTAGTAGCCTAGTAAACGGCGGTGTTTTTTCTCATAATTACCTAACATAAAGAGATAGGATTAAAAACCCTTCCAATGTCGTTTGATATCATATAAAGATGCCATGCCCTTAGTATGTATATACAGTTTATGTTACACATTGTATAGATCTGTGAATAATTAAAAAAAAAAAAAAAACACTTGTTTCGTCGTCCAAATTGACTTGCTTCGTTGATTTCGATTTGTATTTAATACATTGGTTAGTTTGTGACAAACTAAAATAGGGATGTATCTTAGGTAAGAACATAAAAAAATAATTAGTCCGTCATATAGATAATAAAAAAAATTAACACCCGTATTTTTTATTTTGTCGAGATCAGCAAAAACTACTGAGATATAGCGTATTAAAGTTACGGAGTGGGGGCCAATTACGTGACGCCGTGGTATATTTTGTACCACGCCGTGACGTCATGCGACATTTCAAATCAATATATCATCCTAAGTATTTGAATGAAAGAAAAAATAAAAAATACGTCTTCAATATTTTCTATAAATCTATCTGATGGACATTAAATTATTTTTTAGGATACAACCCAATTGACATAAGAAACAAATACCTCAAAATATCGCATCAGCTAGCAGAGGAACACACTAATCAAGATGACTCATTATTTTCCACGGCCATTGCATTTTTATGGAGGTGTCAATTGTATTTATAGAATGTAAATAAACCTGTTAATGAACGACAGTTACAAAAAAAAATCCTGCAACACCAATTGAATAGTCTATCTAGAATTACATTATTCAGTTATTTTAAGCGACGGAGGTTTTTCGCATATTTTATGTTCATAGCACTGTTTATGACAAATGACAACGCAAGAATATTATTTGCGATAATGATAATTAACATTATTTATTTCTTCGCAGAATTTTCTGGCGTTTAACGATATGACTGACAACTTGCGTAAACTTATTACATTATAAATGTATACATACTGCGTTCGTAAAACGTTCTTCTTCATTTCTAGGGAATAGAGTAGACTCTAGGGAGGCTTTTTGTATGTAGTCGTATGTAACAGTAATTAAATAATTAACCATGGCATACCAAGGAATAAACAACACCTACGTCATATTAATTCTCACAGACTGATCATTATATGTATGTAAGAAATATCTACTTATTCCGAGTAGTGATCAAAATAAACCATAACTACGAGCAGTAGTTGGTGGTCTCACGTAAGTAAATACTTACCATAAATTCAAGCGTTTATTTCGCAACAAGTCGAAGTACGTAGAGGTTGAAATCAAATTCATGACATTATTGTAGCATATACTTAAGTTAATAATCGATATTGTATTGATAATGATATTTCAATGTACGCTGCGTATCAGTCAGCGAATAGTAGATGCGTAGCAGCGCGTAGGAGTGTAGTAGCGCGTAGAAGATGCGTAGCAGCCGCGTAGCTGCCGCGTAGGCATCGCATAGAGTGAACACCTAGGTCACAGGGCAAAAATAGGTACCTGTGTAAATGCCGCAGGCAATGTGTAGACTACAAAATATGGTGTTGTTAGGTCATGGCATGTTACGTGTTATTACTATAATCTGTGTCATCACAGTTGTCGTTTTAAAGTATGTACATATTTTGGCACATTTACGTGAGAAGCGCTTAAAACAGTAGCTATAAAGTACCGTTGAAACAGTAGATAATAATAACAAAAATGTTTGTTAAACTATAGTCTACAATTTCGAATTGTGATGACTTTCAGCAAATTGATCAAGATGTGCATAAATTATAATAAAACGTTTTCATTTGTTGCAGGGATTCTTGTTTCCAGCGTTACACGCGTTAGTGGCCCATTGGGCTCCCCCAGCGGAGAAGGGCAAGTTCGTAAGCGCGTTGCTAGGTGGCGCCATCGGAACAGTGGTCACATGGTCACTAACAGGACCTCTAATTGAAAACTTCGGATGGGATTACGCGTTCTATGTACCCGGTAAGTATTCTCTATGAAATCGAAGGGTACAGTTAGTGCTTTTACAACTAATTACAAATCAAACCAATCTCGTTTCAAACACCTAACCTCATCAACATGTCCTAAGTCTTCACGATGCTATTAAACTTTGTAAGTTTGAAAAATAATCGAATTAATTTTCAACCTCAATTGTCATGCTTTGTAAAAACCAAACAGGATTGTTTTTATAAAATAAGTTCTAGTAAATGTTTCTTGTGTCAATTCTAAGTAAAAATCCTCCTTAAATTCTAATAAGTTAAATTACATTCTTACAAATAAATTACTTCTGACTTTTGTTTCTGATTGTAATTAGGCTTTTAAACAATTTTTACGAGTTACAAGAAATTCATTTCCTTAACAACCAAATCAACATTCATGATCGTAACTGTATTAAATCGTCCTGAAACCGGTACATTTCATTTAGTGAGCAGTTTTTATAATCATAACTTAGCAATGCGTGAGGCGCAGGATAAAAATACATACATGAATGTATTATCATACTCTTTTCTTTTGAAGGGTGAGTAAACTCAGAGCATATCTCAGAGCATACGAAATGCGTTAGCAATATAACATACATACCTACTTACATGACATAACCAGCCTATAATGTTCCCATTTCCGGGAAACAGGCCTCCTATGTGCGTCAGCAGTTAGAGAAAATCTTCTTTTAATTGGCGCCATTGGTGTAGGTTGGTGATCAGCTTCTGGCCTAGATGGGGGGAGGGGCAACTCAGGCCTAGGGTAAGGCAATGCATGCCTTGGCAAGTCAAATTTTTAGAGTGGGTAATCTTTGTATATTATAGTAGCACGCGGTGTTCTGGTAATTTCGCCGTACATTTTGTTAGTGTCTACTGCGTGGTTTATTTAAAAGTTAGAGATAAGTCCTCATTTTTATACTTTGTTTAGTAATTAGGGGAGTTCATACATGTTCTGCGAGATTTCCAGGGGGAGGGCAGCTGCCTCCCCCTGCCCCCACCTGGGAACGCTCATGATTGGCGCCAATTGTTATTCAAGTAATTATCAATTTATAAGACTTTAGATGGAGAATATTTTACAGACTATTTATTTCTTGAATGGGAGCAAAGAGTAACTCAGATCATACCAGAGTGTTACAAAATTGGCTTTCTTGTTACCTCCATTTAAATTCCGCGGCGGTTGGTGCTGATTTCTACATAACTAATTGAGCCGTGACGGGCTTGTAGATGTCTTTGAAATAGTTATTGCTCTGGGAATTAGCTCGGTAATATAATATTACTTAAGCAAGCAAACTAAATAGGCCGTCGGAAACGCGAATAATATGAATAAATGGAGGTGGTGAGGATCAGCGTTTTGTGAGCAAAATCTCTGTTCAAAATTATTTGACCGGCTGCTTCTTTACATATTAAAAGTACTTATATGATGTTTCTGGACGCAGTAGGTTTATGATGGTGTCAAAGGCGATGTTCAGATAGCCAAAGTTTCGAACGAACGGACATTTGGGGCTGCCTATCAGATAAGGTGTATTCTAGCCGTTCGCCTTAAGTGATACGTTAAATTCCAACCGAGTCTTACTGTCTCCATCTATGTTTACATCCAGTCCTCTAACTAATGACACTGTGTGAATATTTCAGGAGTGATTGCGTTAGTATGGTGCCTGATATGGTGGTATCTGGTGTACGACTCTCCTGTGCAGCATCCCCGCATTTCAGATAACGAGAAAAAGTACATCCTCGAAGCTATTGGTGATAAAGTTCAACAGAGCTCTAAAGAAACCAAGGTAAATATCGCAGAAAATTAATGTCACAATAAATTATGCAGTAGTAATTCCATTTGTGTACATCTTCAAGGCTCAGTTGTTTGTTGCTTTCATTCGTTTGCTTAGTTATATTCTGAACTTAAGCCAGGACGTGACCAGACGCTGGTTATCCTCGTGTCCATTTCCTGGCCTATACTGACCTTTTTGAACACCGAAAATTAATTAGTGATTCATTATTTATTACATAGAATGGAATGAGGTCACTAAACATTATTTGTCTAAATTTTAAAGCATAGAATTTATATTCTGATTTAAGAAAATCGAAAAAATCCGGCCAAGTGTGTGTCGGACTCACGCACAAAGGGTTTCGTACCATTGATTTATGAAATTAAAGGATTTAAGTAATTTGTATGAAAGATTACGCGGTAAAAAGCGGTTTACGATTTACGAGGTATTAAAAACTTCTTAGTAAATCTCGTTTAAAACAATTTTTGTTGATAGTTTTTATAATAATGTACATCATAATAGTTTTTTTTTTAGATTTTTCATGCTCTAATTTTAGAAGTTAGAGGGGGGACTAACTTTTTTCCACTTTGGAAGCGCCTGTCACGCAAACTATTCGGTTTAGAAAAAAAGTATTTTAGAAACCTCGATATCATTTTTGAAGACCTATCCATAGATACACAAAATAAACACATATGAGTTTGATGAAAATAAAAATTTTGAGTTTCAGTTCTAAGTATGGGGAGCCCTCTATATATTATTTTTTTGCGTCAAAATCTTAATGCGATTCACAGAATACTATAACCTACCAAGTTTCAACAGTGTAGCTCTTATAGTTTCGGAAAAAAAAAATGGTTGTGACATACGGACGGATAGACGGACAGACGGACAGACAGACATGCTACGGAACCCTAAAAAAATGAACATCACCGCATCTTGCGAAAAAAAATTAAACATTTTAGTGCTTATGCAAAAATACTTATTTATAGCACTATATGATATTACCTGATACACGTTTTAACTCTGGCCTCTATCCGAGCACGGTGTGGTATTTTGCACGTGACGACCTAAAAACGTGAGGTTTTTTTCGACGTTTTGGCCAAGGATCGTCACCCTACAAGGAGAGATCGTGATTCAGGAATATTTATGATTGAGGACAGTCTTAATAAATTCGAACTTAATTTCGTTCAAAAATGGGTTGGGGTAATAGGTCTTCAGAGGGATGAATGCGACGTTGTAAGAGATGACATGTGTGCCAACAAGCTCTTATCACAGGATGCTAAAGATCGCGCGAAATGGAGGAGAATGTGCAGGAAAGCGGACCCCGGGATAAACGCTGAGATGATGAGAGGGATGAACGTGATAGATATTTAATAGAATTTGCTACCAACTTATTGCGATTCTTAGAATGTATAGCGATTATAGCAATTAGCAGTAAAGGTATTGCAGTAGCTACAGATGCAGATTCTCTTAAGCACGGCGACGGAGTCTTTTTTTATTATTTTGTATAAAGATTAATCTCCGTTTGAATAAATTAAACGCATATAAAGCCTTTGGACGATTATCTTCACTAATTGTACGGACGCTCAAGACGGTCAAGCTATCCGAAACTGTGAAACATTCCCAATTTACCTTGAGCTTTATAAGATTGTAGTAGCCTAATGTGCTGTCGTTTGTACATATAGTTTTAATAAAATTAATATAAATTATGGTTCTTAATTCTTATGCCAAATTTTGTCTGTATCGCAATATAAGTAGACCAAATTGCTGCATTAAATTTACATATTTATATGAGACTAGCAGCCGCCAGCGACTTCTTTCGTTTCGTTCGACGACTTTGGAGTTATATTATGCTCCACTCCTATTGGTCACAGCATGGTGTTATATAGCTAAAGACTTCCTGGATTAATGCGCTATCCAACGCAAAAAGAAATTTTCAAATCGGACCAGTAGTTCCTGAGATTGGCGCGTTCAAACAAACTCTTCAGCATTATATATTAGTATAGATGTAACAAGTTACTGAGTTCTTTCCTATATTTTCAGATTGTTCCGCCATTCAGAAAGATTTTAACTTCGTTCCCATTCCTGGCCATGGTAGTACTGCACTACGGCAGCAACTGGGGCCTATACTTCGTCATGACGGCCGCGCCTAAGTTCGTGTCCAGCGCTCTCGGATTCAACCTGACGTCTACTGGCACTCTCTCCTCATTACCGTATCTCGCTAGGATGATATTCTCACTTATATTCGGAGCTATTGGTGACAGGTACGGAATTGGATCTCATTTACATAATATACCTCCTTACTGAATATATTAACTAATGCCTATTATCACTCGACTAGTTCGAGTCGGAATCGTTGGTAGCAGTGGGTGTTATATACATATATAGGTATGTATGTATATTGAAACTGCGGTTTAAATGCAAGAATGTTCACATTGTTCACTTTATACAACCTTTTGCATAATCCCATTTTGATTTCTATTTAAATTACCTACGAGTTGTTAAGTGCTAAAGATTTCAAATAATTTATTTACTCTTACTGAGTTTTGTAAAGGCTGTATTTTGTACTAACTTTCTGCCCGCGGCTTCGCCCGCGTGGAGTTCGGTTATATCGCGCTTTTTATATTTCCCTCGGGAATATCAAATTTTTCCGGGATAAAAAGTACCTTATTCTTTAATCCTGATATCGAACTTTACGTCTGCAAAATTTCAAAGCAGAAGGCTCAGTAGTTACAGCGTGAAAGTGGAACAAACAAACAAACTCACTTTCCCATTTATTATATTAGTACCTAAGGATGTTCAACCGTTTTCAACAATCAACTTTATAAAAGTAACTAGCTTTCCGCCCGCGGCTTCGCCCGCGTGGAGTTCGGTTATATCGCGCTTTTTAGATTTCCCTCGGGAACATCAAATTTTTCCGGGATAAAGGTAGCCTATGTTCTTTCTCAGGGTCTAAAGATTGTCTGTGCCAAATTTCATCAAAATCGGTTGAGAGCTTTAAGCGGGAAAGCGTAACAGACAGACAGACAGACAGACAGACAGAGTTACTTTCGCATTTATAATATTAGTATGGATTCAACGACACACAATCTTAATTGTTTATTGCCTTTACAGGATCGTGAAACAGAACATAGTATCAACAACGTTTATGAGGAAGTTCTTCTGCTTGTTCTCGCACGTGGTGCCTGGACTCCTCCTTATCGCTCTGGGCTACACCGGCTGCGCACCCATCCTCTCCGTGGCCCTCATCACATTCTCCATGGGGTCCAATGGCGCCGCCACACTGACCAACCTGGTTAATCACCAGGACCTGGCCCCTAACTTTGCTGGCACGCTGTATGGCATCGCTAATGGGATAGGCAATACTGCGGGCTTTGTCACACCACTGGTTACCGCACACTTTACCAAAAACGGAGTAAGTCCCTCAAATTATAAACAAATTATAAAACGATATGCTAATTTGATAATAGATCTTGATACACGTTTATTTAAGGCAAAAAGTTACATTTAGATTTCAACTCAAAAAGCTGTGACTGTTAAATACTTAATTTGCTCATATTTCAGTCAGCAAATAAATAGGTATATGTAGTAGGTCAATCTAGATGTTTACTCATCATCATCATCATCAACCTTTTATCGTCCCACTGCTGGGCACAGGACTCCTCTCATACAGAGAAGGATTGAGCATAATCGTGATGTTTACTCACCTTACAGAAACCAGTAGTTACTATAGGAGAATAGTTAGATAGTTTAGATACGTTTAAAAGAATTTATACTTTCTTTTCATCATCAACCTTTTTATCGTCCCACTGCTAGGCACAGGTCTCCTCTCATACAGAGAAGGATTGAGCGTAATCTCCACGCTTGCTCAATGCGGGTTGGCGATTTCAGACTTATAAAGTCCAGGTTTCCTCAAGATGTATTCCTTCACCTTCAGTCACTGGTGTCCAAGATATAAGTACTTAGAAAGTACATATAACTTTTAGAAAAGTTACATTGGTACTTGCCTGACCTGGAATTGAACCCGCGCACTCATACTTGAGAGGCTGGTGTTTTAACCCCTAGGCCACCACGACATTAGTAATTACAGTTAGTAATTATACTTTCTTTTGTCTAATATTATTTATTTGATTTCAGAACGGATTCGCCGAATGGCGGCCGGTATTCATAACAGGGGCTTCGCTGTACATTGCGTCCGCCTGTTATTTCATTCTATTCGGCACCGGAGACACGCAGGAATGGAACTACGTACCCCCCGTGGAGGAAGAAGAAGAAAACAAGAGACCAGCAAACTCCACGGACACGACCCTTACGATCTCACCCAAAACATAAAGCTGACGCACGCATGGGTCATACAGAAGTCTGCTGAATAGATATTTTAACTGATAACTAGTTTTAAGTTAGTATTAAATCGCCATAATTAAGTATTTAATTTCCTGGTTTAGATACTACTCGAAGGTACATTTTTTACTACTTATTAGGTAGTACTTTTTAATACTTACGTTGACTCCGCATTAGCTAACAAGTTGACAAAATTCCGTGTCATTGTCACTTTATTATAAGTTGTGCAGACTGGCAAAAAATTGGTTTGAAATTGTGTAAAATTACCAGTAATTTGATATTAGTTTATTTGCTACTAACTTCTGGACCATGACTATTAAATAAATTTTGATGTCTCAGATGCAGTAGGTAAAATAAAACTTGTTAACTTATGATTTCCCTACAATAGTAAGTAGTCGATTCTTTCCAGTTATCAATGAAAAATTATATTTGTTATTGATAAGTTATGTAATAAGTTATTAAATGGTTAGATAATCATTTATGTGAAATGAAAATACCGGTAACTAACAAGTAATGTGCCTGTTAAGCGCTCTACACACAAAAGCACTCGGCATATGTCGGTGTAGCAGCCACACAGATTTTACAACAATTGACGACCTTCCGCGAAAGGGTTCAAATAAATCACACCAGGATCGCGGAAGTCATGGCGTGCGTCTCTAACACAAAGCGCGGGGGTCTCGACCGCCTGGAGCGAGGGTGCCTCTAAATCTCACCCCGGAATTCCGGAAGCACATCGGCAACATTTTGCCGGCGGGCTAAGTTGGCGGCTTCTGCCATTGCAAGTCATAAAACTTTGCCGGCGGCATGTCGGCGGCTCGACATCAAAAACTTATATTGACTACAGCTCAAATGTCGCCGGGCAACTGAGCGCTTGCGTACGCTACACTGCATGCCGGCAAGCCGCCGACATGTCGGCGGGCAACAAGGGCGCGATGTTGCCGACATGCTTCTTTCAACATAAGCCGTGGTTGTGTCTGCGGGTCGGCGGCTTTGGTGTGTAGAGCGCTTAACATTATTTGCACGTAATAAATACCTCTGTAACTTGGCCAGAAGTAAGCAAGGGGCTTGCATGCTAATACCTTTCACCAATAAGAAGTTGGCATTACAGTAAACAATAAATGCAGAGAGAATAACCTTTTAAAGAAACTCTCTCGTAACCATTGAGTTATAATGTAACTCCATTATAATTAACTTTATAACTCAATGCTCGTAACTCAGTTTTTTTAATAACTTTCCATATACTAGGAATTACTCATGTGTCGTTGGTGCATTAACACACATTTAAACACGCATACATACACAAACAGCTTATTTGTTTATTTGGACAAAATTCGTGAAACTTAAAATACAAATGAATACAAACTGAGTTCTTGTTTTACCTACAAAAGCGTGTCGCTCACGGTTGCACCAAAAGTATGTATTTCAGCTTAATTGCCGGACAGAAGTTGTGTTCTAAAACTCTCCCTATATATTTACTTTACTGTTTGATAAAACTTTAGGAACAAATGATGGATATTTGCAAACGCCATTCTTGTATACTTACTTTTGTCCAAGTTACAGGGCTGTGTATTTGCAACTTTGTTTATTGAATTATTTGACTAATAACTCATACTGATTTCTCCTTATGATACTTTTGAATTATTATTATTGTGTAAATAGCCGAATTATATAATAATTATTTTAAGCAATAACTGTACACTAGTTTCATAAGTTTACTTGCATTATTTAGGTTTTGTTTTATTCGTGACTGTGATGATGGTATATAAGAGAGAATTAAGTGAATTTCATAAAAGAAATTAAATTATTCTACATAGGTACTTAAATTAATCGTTTTATTTTTTTTTTTTCTATACTAATAGCCTGCGATTTTACCTGCAAGAATTTTAATGTTCTCCCGTTGCATCGCATTGCCTTTTTGTTTTGAATGGAAAATCATCAAATGACTTCTCCCACTCTGGGCGAAGCGGAAGGGCGTGTCAGACTTTTACTGACGAAAACCCATTCATGACGTCCTTGTATTACTCATGTGCGCCAGGAGGCACGGTATCTCTTTGAAATTACCCACGGCCCTATCAGGTATCGGTTCTCGTGTTCGTCGTGACAATGTGTTGACATCTCTTTGAGGCGCGCGTAGAACACATCGCGTCGTCGACCCGAGCCTGGTCCTTACTGACGGCGAGCAGTCCAGTGCTGATAACCCGCAAGCTCGAGCCTACGGTGACCGAAAGTTGAATGCTGTCGCCCGATTACCAGGATTTATCCTGTGGCGACAAGAAGCGTGCGGGAGCAGAGATAGCCACTCCATCACGCGCTCCGCCTCCTTCTTTGCGAGCAAAACTGTGTCGCTGAAAGAGTCCATTCTTTGGAGCCCATGACGCCATGGTCCAGAGCGAGAATACATGGTAGGCCGTCATGCTATTCCTTCTTGCTATGGACCATGGCTGGACGCCACAAGGAAACAACGGTGCTGCGCCCAAAGTAGGTAGACCTCCACTGTGCCACACCCTTGCGTTCCCTCCCACCTTACCGTATGTAAGTGTGAGGACCTGCGTCAGCCTACTTATCGCTACTAGCGTTCTTTCTTAAACTTCCTTCTTTTTTTTTGACCACTGGTCAGACCTTGATATGTTGAGTCACTAAGGGTGGCAGCATGATATTCATGACCTATAGATTGTTGAAATAACCCTCCGTATGACGACAGCCTCGTGAAAGCCGAGAAAGATAAACAAATCGAGTATCTTGACTTGGCACGCGAGGTTGTCAACATGTGGGAGGTGGATTAAGCAATCATTATACCGATAGCCGTGAGTTCGTGATAGCTAATGGATTAGTAGCCAAGAGCCTCGACCAACACCTCAGAAGGCTGTCGTTAGGCAGCTGGATCAAGGGCTTGATTCAGAAAGCGGTACTTCTGGACACGGCTCGCATTGTCAAGAGGTTCGTCTCTCTGGAGCCCTGACCGCCAATAGGTTGGACCCTGTTCCCGATACCGGTGGGTTACTTAAGAATTGGGCTACCTGTTTTGCTATTTCACCCATAAAAGTACAGACAAAACCCTAGAGATGTGTTACAAAAAGTAAATGAAAATGGCGCCGATTCTCTTGTTTACAAACTAAACTATTTTTAATGCATCTCTCGTTCTCTTTCGTTAAGAAAAGTATAAAAGATAACATTTTAGTTTAATCCTGTCAAATTAATATACTCCATAAACAGTTTAGACGCGATTATAAACATGGCGATCAAAAATACGTTAATATACGTCAGGAGCGGACCTAATTTGACAGGTCTAAACTGACATTTTATCTTCTGTCCTTTTCTTAACGAAATAGAAAGAAAAAGATGCACTGAACTTAAATTTAATTTAGTTTGTGAACAAGGGAGTCGGGGCAATGTCATAATTTTTAATTCTTATACCCGAGTTATTTGGGCAAAGTAATAAAAAGTAAAATCTTTTTTTAGCCGCTGGCCAATTAAAGTATTTATTTCTGGTAAATTATAAAAATGTTAATATAATTTGGTATGATGTTATTTTATTTTATTTCATTAAATTTAATTGATTTATTCTATTTTTGAACATGTAAATTTACAAAGTGTTGACTGTACTCAATGGCTATCTACATATATCTCGTGTCTACTTTTTAAGGGATTGGGCGCTGATAACCGAAACACAGGCTTTTGCCTAGTTCGGTTACAGATGTGTACCTAATCCGATTGTAATAATAAATTATAGCCTATAATATATTTTGTGTAACAAAGTAAATAATTTCTGTATAAACGTTATTATTATTATTATTAGTATACCTACCATTAGTTCAACGCGGTCAATTGAGTTAATATTTTTTTTTGATCATCTGAAGAATATGATTAATAAAATACCAATGAAACCATTTAATATATTTTATTATAAATGTACGTACAATATATCTACATTATATACACGGCAGGCATTCATTAATTACACAATCAAATATTTTAAATTGGAAATATATTAATATTTCCAGATATAAGACTATATAAAGTCGTCGTCTATTTGATAGAGCGCTAGTCACATACTTATATAGACCTTATAAGAGCGGCTCACATTGACGTCTAAGACAGCAAATCCTTGAAGAATCAGGTAGTACCCCTCTACTATGACGTTCTGAAACAACCATTGTTCCAGTGGCTGACAAAGATGGAGCTATACAGAAAGAATAGAGCTGTCTTTTTCACAACGGAACAATGATGATTTTAACAAGTAATAGCAGAGCCCTTTCTGCTCTTTACATTTGCCGCCACTGTTGGTCGTGCTAAGCACTTTGTCCCGATCATGTGCACCGATCCTTAAGGACACTATGACAAATATCTAACGTTAAATAAAATTGGCATAAACACGTCCTATATTAATAGATTAATTGAGGACAAAATAATTAAAGTTATATCCCATTGATACATCCATCTACATTTACCATTAAGTTTGAAACTATTCTTACGTCTTTGGAATTACATCACCAAAACAACACTGGTTATGGTCACATTTTATAATTTTCAAGGCGGGATTCACAAGATACTTTTTATATTAGCACTATGAAATCATAGCGTCCTAAAAACGTAGTAAGTAGTTAGCATACTGGTTCAACACATAGTCCTAACATCGAGATTAATTCAACGTTTATAACAAATTTGTTCAACACAGATCTTAGTTACTTCCACATGTAGGGTACGCATAATTAATAATTTAAATATATCTCCATTTATCGTACATTAGATTTGTGCTGACGCAGCGTCTAAACGTAGGACTCGGACTCTGTGTCTGACTCAGAGCCCTCTAAAGCTATAATGTTGTTTTGTCCCTTTGCATCTGCGCCCTTAGATGGTTCTCTATACAGACGCGGCACAGACTTCGACCTTGAGTTCTTGTCGTCTTTGTTCACGTGTACCGGTTGGAACTTCTTGAGCACTCTCTGATACACCATTTTCCGTGGCGGTACCGGCGGCGGCATGTGGGGAGCCTTCTTATTATTATTGTTATGTTCGTATTCCGAGTTGTTGTACTCGGGTTTGACGGCTGTCGGCGTAGCTTTGTAAATGTCGGAAGGGAACAAGTTAGAAGACTTCATGTCGTGATAAATATCCCTTCGCCGGTTGTAGACTGATGTATATAAGGGATCAATGTATTGATTGGTGTAACAATTATTCTCAAAAGAATTCTCACTGGCCGGTGACTCCGTGGACCGACTGTTAAACGAGTTCTGCGGTTGGTATAACGTGTCGTTACTACTCGAATCACTGTGTAGAATAATATTTGCCAAAGATTTTGATTGATTTAATTTATTGGCATTGTAATTTCTTAGCCTTGTCTTTTTGCTCTCCTCTGAATTATTGTTATGGATGTTATCTGAGTAAGAATATGAATTTTGTAAAGGATTGGCGGTATGTTTCTCTTGTTCTCTATTGGCCGGTGGACCAGTACAGCTCTTGGTGCACATGTGTGCAGGGTCAAATCGTCTCTTTCGGCAACAATTTGTAATTTCGTAACTGCCATTGCGCATTTTTTCTGAGTTCGCAAGTACTTCTTCGCTCACTTCTAAGCTCTTTGTTCTAGCTGCTTGACGAGTCCAGTCATTTCGAGTAAAAATGGTGGCTGCCGGTGTTAAATTCCCATCAGTTTTAGTTTGCGAAGTCTCTCCCTGTTTCTTCGTCATTTGTCCGTATATATTTTCCGTATTGTTCGTTTTGTTGGTATAGTTGGCACTTTTTTTCTCCCATCCGGTGTAAACTCGGGCATAATTTGTATTTGAAACTGTTTCTGTCTGTGTTTGATATTGATTTTGTCGTTGGATATTTTCTGTAAACATGGCTAGATCGTGTATATTGCTATACACAATATTTTCTTGACTAGAAACCAGGTCGCGTTTAATATCAATATTTTCCTGTTTTGATTCTAATAGATTGTCTGAGCTCTTAGCTCTGTTAAAGTTTTTGTGTGTGATATTTTTGGTTGCTTCTTGCGTCTCAGCAAACATGCTGTACACTTTTGAAGTACGAGCTGCTTTTGAAACGTTACTTCTCGGTGGTTTTTGTGGTTCTAAACCAGTTATATACTTTGCTGGGCTCTGTTCATAAACATCAGCTGTCGATCGTTGTAATGCTGTTTTAGATACATAATTCCTGTCGTCTATACCATTTGAAATACCAATGTTTATAGAATTGTGTACATATCTTTCTCCTATATATGGCGTAGTATACAATTCGTCGTTAACCGTACTATAGAGCTCTGCTTTATTAGAGTAAATATTCTGCCTTTGGCCAATTTGGGGCAAGCCACTTACGTTATGGTTATCAATGTTATATCGCACTACTAATTTCGATTCTTGCTGCGTATTGCAAGTTGGTGCTGACAAACTATGTAGGATGTTACGAGGTGCAGGACTGTTTCCTCCATTACTGTTAGAATCGTCTTCTGAGAGAGTCAGTCCTGAGTCTCGGCTTAGAGATAGTTTCTCCTTACGCGGCGTTGACAGTTCCATTGAATCTAAGGATATTCCAACTGAATGAAGACTGTCGCTTTCTTCGGCTCCTGAATCTAGTAATGCGTTCGAGGTTTCAGGGCTGCCATTGCCCAGTAGACCTGCAATCTGAGGTCCAAACAGGGCTTCAGCTTTTACTATAAGTAGTTCTACAACCATTGGCACTGCTTTGGGAGCTTTTTCACAGGGTGAGTTGGGCCACAGTAGGCTGGGACCGACGCACACGCCGAGGTTCATGGGGCACATGAGATTGATGTTGGATTTCTTGGCGATGGCTTGCAGCAGACATATGAAGTAGGTGAGCATATTATAGTGGGCTTTAGGCAGCTTTAGAAGCAACGATCGTACGGCTGGTACTTTCTCGTTTTGAGATAAAGCTGTAACAAAGAAAAGATCGTTAAAGCAACACAATAACATTTTAAATTGTATTGGTTAAGTTTACATAGCTACAAGTGTTGGCTACAGATATCTAATGGACTTGTATAATAACACTGCGATTTTAAACTTTCTTCAAGCTAATCATTCCAGTATAAATTGAAACATAGTGAAGCGTGAAGTTATACTTACTTAGAACATGCAGCCAAGCAGAGTAGAGGTCCGCAGAAAGTAAGGGTTGTGGTAGCGCTCGGAAGAACTCTTTGACCAGTGCGGCTAACAGCAGCACCGGCGCACGTTCCAGCTCAGGACAGCCCTCCGCCCAGGGTCCTAGTGTGTCCAGCTGAAAAAAAGACATTTTTTATAACTCCAACATACTCAAGAATTCAATACTTTTTGTATTTATAAAAAAAGTTTCGGGAAAAGACGTCGTAACGCCTTACCAGGCGACGCCTGTCGTGAGACTGAAATAATTTTAATTTCATTTATTAAGCGAATCATCATCATCATCATCTCAGCGTTTATCCCGGTTGCATCCGCGGCTTTCGCGTTGGAGCCCGGGGTCCGCTTTCCTGCACATTCTCCTCCATTTCGCACGATCTTTAGCGTCCTGTGGTAAGAGCTTGTTGGCACGCATGTCATCTCTTACAACGTCAAGCCAGCACTTCTTTGGTCTACCCCGCTTGTTCCGGCCCGGCGGAGGCGCCATGGCAAGACATTTGTTACCCACGTAACATGCCGGTTTGCGTAAGACGTGGCCGTACCAGCGTAGGCGACCCTCCTGCAGTTTGTCCGCAATGTCACGGACACGAAGGCTGCCCCGGATGCGGGAGTTCCTGATGCGGTCTTTCCGCGTAACTCCACACATCCACCGCAGCATATTCATCTCCGTGACACGCAGCTCCTGCTTGTGTCGCTCAAGCACAGGCCACGCCTCACTGCCATACAGGAGAACAGGTCTAATGATGGTTTTATAGACCTGCCCCTTAAGCTTAACCGGCATTTTGGGGTCACAAATGACACCTGTCACCTCACGCCATTTCGCCCAAGCTGCGGAAATACGTGCCTTGACGTCGCAATCAATGTCGCCGGACGCGTGAAGCACAGACCCCAAGTATTTAAACTGGTCCGTGCGCTCGACCATGTCTCCGCCTATGCGCACAGACATGGGGTCTGTCGTGTTGTTGGCCAAGTATACGGTCTTCGACACGTTGAGTTTCAGACCTCCGTTCTCAAGCGAGTCCTTCCACGCATTCACACGCCGCACCAACCGTTCCCTGTCCGCGTCCGCCAGCGCGATATCGTCAGCATACATGAGTAGCCAGGGAGGCTGCTCATGTGAGTCCTTGATACTGGCCGACAAAACGTCTAATATCACGCTGAACAGAAACGGACTAAGGACGGATCCCTGGTGGACTCCGACGGTGATGGGGAAGGGTTTAGTGTCGCCAACAGCGGTCCTGACAACGGAATCGGAATTGAGGTACATGTCTCGAATTATGTCGACATAGGCTTCAGGTACCCCTTTGGACCTCAGTGCCCACCAGATCACCCCTCGAGGGACACAGTCGAAGGCCTTCTGCATATCTAGAAAGAGCATATGCAGATGCATTTCTTATTTTCCTCTCCATGATTGATTGGCTTGTTTGGCTAATTACGAGTGCGACTGCCGTCTGACCACTCAACCCCGAAGGGAAAGCCGGCGTCAGAGCCCCGTTCGTGAGTCAGCAGGTGCACCGTCTGGCAGGTGGGGTTGACTTGGGTCCCAGAGATGGAGGTGGGACCCCAAAGCACCCATTTATTAAGCGAATATATTCAATAATTTGTATGCGTTTTATTTAGGTAATTCATTTATCGGTTTTTAATTACTTAAAGTACCTAGTGCTACTAAAAGCTATTGCAAACCAGAATAAACCAGCCTGATAAATAAATATCATTATGTATTATTGAGAGATGTGGGTAGACTGTGCTAAGTTCAACATCAGCTCTGTGTATTTTGTGTATTTAAAAATAAAATAAGTGCTTTATATTTAGTGCAATACTATTTAACGGACGCATAAGCAATTGATTTGCAACATATATTGTGGACACAGTGAAATAATAAGTTGTTTAACATTAAATAGTGAATATCATTCAAAAAGTGTATATTAATTGGAAGTTGAACCCAGTGAGCTAAGAAAGCAGTGCGAGTTAGACATGTGTGATAGTGTTAAAAGTTTCAAAGAATAAAACCTCAATATTTTCTGCTGAATCACTCAACTATACTAAAACCTCTACAGAAAGCTTTAAGAGCGCCATCTAGTGATACTCTGACGAACTAGTTCGTAAACAAATTAGTATCGATAACGGTAGAAATCTCATAAAGTGATCATAGTTCTACGAAGGACTAACAAGAGGGCGCTAGTGTGCCTAGTAATCAGCTTAGCTCCAGAACCAAGAGAGGGCGCAACATGGACGAAATTAAAGATATGTTGCGATTCATGCAAGAGGAAATGAAACAACAAAAACTAGATATGAAAGAAATGAAAGAGGACATAAAAAACACTATCAGTACCTGTATAAATGAAAAACTTAAATCCCTTGAGTCTCAAAATGAAAAGCTTGAGCAAAAAATAGACACACAACAAACGGCGATCAATAATTTTGAAAGATACATAAGAAGAAAAAACCTACTATTTTTTGGAGTCGGGGAAGGGGAAGGTAGCTACAGAGGCCTGGAAGAAAAGATACGTGAAATTATAAATAACATACAAAAAATCAAATGCGAGAAAAACGACATAGAATATATCAGAAGAGTGGGAAAAAAGAATGAGAAACCCAGACCTATTGTAGTGACTTTTCTTACTATGGGAATAAAAATACAAGTTCAGAAAAATAAGAAAAAGCTTGAATCAACACCTTACTATATAAAGGAAGATTATCCCTTAGATGTATTAAAACGACGAAGAGAACTTCAAAACGAGGTGGAAATTATGAGAAAGCAGGGAATTAATGCCTTTATTAAATACGACAAAATTGTGGTACCTAACAACAAAAACCAAGGAAATGAGAAGAAAAGCCAAACTGTTAAGAAAAGAACACTATCCACTTCGCCAGAAATACAACCTAACTCAAACTACAAATCAGAACAGCAAAATACAAAGCAACGCGCTAAAATAAACAAAACTAATAATATAAATGATTTTATTATTAAAAAACCCACATTTAAATCCAAAGAAAAAGCGCCGCCGTCTACAACACAAGCCACAACTGCACACTGCTCAAACAAAAACACGCCCATAGCATAGCAATTACCAGCACCCCCTCTCGATCACCCAGCACGGCTTGTCACCGCGGGAAAATTCGACTATAACCCTCCGAGATGCCAAAAAATATATATATGCTCATACAATATTAGATCTTTGCAGTCACCAGAAAAAATGGTCTCTTTGAAATACGCATTGGAAAAAGTAAAGTACGATGTTATAGGACTGTCGGAAGTCAGACGACAAGGAGACAATATCTTAGAAGACGACAGACATATATTTTGTTACACAGGAGAGACAAAAGGTCACTACGGTGTCGGATTCCTAATTAAAAAAATATATAAAAATAATATAGAAAACTACACAGGAATATCTGAAAGAGTCTGTTTGTTAATAATGAATTTTGGGGCAATGAAAATCTCAATCATTCAAGTATATGCACCTACCATTGAAGCAACAGAAAAGGAAATAGATACATTCTACGATCAAATAGAATATGCCCGAAGCCTCGCACAAGGAAAATTAATAGTAATGGGCGATATGAACGCGAAAATAGGACACAGGAAACCAGAAGAGGAAAATATGATCATGGGACCCTACTGTTATGGCAAAAGAAATGAAAGAGGAGCTAAACTAATACAATATGCTCTACAAAACAAACTCACAATAATCAACACAATATTTAAGAAAAAAGCAGCTAATCTGTGGACCTGGATATCTCCAAAAAACTACAAAAATCAAATCGACTATATCCTGAGCGATGATCCAAAGCTCTTTAGAAATATGGAAGTTCTAAATAAAATCTCTTTCCCAAGTGACCACAGACTTTTAAGGGGAACTATAAAACTAAGCAAACAAAAGAAAAGCAGAGCAACTTTTTCTACGGTCCTTAAAAATCTCGCCGGCAAAGAAAATCAAAAGATCTACATTGCTGCCTTAGGGTCAAAGTTGGAAAAAAATCATTGGGAAAAAGATGACAATATTGAGTCCTATTATTCAAAAATAGAGGCATCTATAAAAGAAAGTCTTTCTGCTCTAGACCCAGGGATAACAAAAAAAGAAATACTATCGGAAGAAACAAAAGACCTCATACAGAAACGAACATCTTTATTACACAAACCATCAAAAAACAAAAAGGAAAAAGAAGAACTTTCAATGCTCTACAAAACCACAAATAAACGAATAAAGGAAGATTACGAGAATTACCGTATAAAAATATTAGAAAAACATTTAACCAATAATGGAAGTCAGAAGAGAGCCTATAAACAATTAAATTTAGAAAAAAGCTGGATTCCGACACTTAAATCAGATAAAGTAACATGCAAACCGAAAACAAGAGAGGAACTAGTTAACATCGCATCAGAATTCTACAAAAAACTCTACAAGGCAAAAAATAATACTCCTTTAGCAACCAACAATGACGATATCATATTTATAAACAACGATGCCATGGTCACACCCTTTAGAGAGGAAGAAATTCTAGAAATAATACAACTTTTGAAGACAGAGAAGAGCCCAGGAGCGGACAACATCACCAACGAAGCCTTAAAAATAGGAAAATACTTACTGATTAAACCTCTTCAGACTTTATTCAACAAAATACTGGAAGCACATGAAATACCTAGGAACTGGGCAAAGTCACACATTATTCTGCTATACAAGAAAGGAGACCCCGCTGATATCAATAACTACCGACCAATCAGCCTGCTCTCAACAATCTACAAATTGTTTGCAATGTGCCTAGAAAAAAGAATAAAACCCTTTATAGAAAGAAACCAACCGGTAGAGCAGGCAGGTTTTCGACAAGGGTTCTCTACAACCGATCACATGCATACTCTAGAACAAATAGTAGAGAAACACCTTGAGTTTAAACGACCTATATACATAGGCTACGTCGACTATGCGAAAGCATTTGACTCGATATCACACGAAAGTATTTGGAAGGCATTATACGATCAAGAAATACCACAGCCATATATTAAAATAATGCAAGATATTTACAGGAAAAGCTCAAGCAGAATTAAATTAGACAGGCTGGGACCAGAATTCGGCATACACAGAGGCGTGAAGCAAGGAGACCCTTTGTCACCAAGAATTTTTATAGGAGTCTTGCAAAGTATTATGAAAGAACTAAAATGGGACAGAGAGGGTATATATATTAGTGGCAAATATCTTAGTAACCTTAGATTTGCAGATGACTTAGTAATATTTGCAAATAGCTCTAAACAGCTGGAAAATATGTTGGAGGAATTAAACAAAGTAAGCAATGAAATTGGCCTAGAACTAAATACATCCAAAACGAAAGTAGCTACCAACAGCACAAAACATCCCATAATGATAAATGGCACCCTATTGGATTATGCTGAAAACTATATCTACTTAGGAAAACAAATATCATTCAAAAGTACAAGGCATATAGACGAATTAGAACGCAGAATAAGCACAACATGGAAAAAATACTGGTGTCACAAAGAAATACTAAAATCGAAACTACCACTAAAACTTAAGAAGAAAATTATGGATTCGTGTCTGCTACCTTGTCTTACGTACGGTGCCCAAACATGGACTTTCAACAAAAATTGTATTACAAAATTACGTTCTTGCCAGCGAGCAATGGAAAGAAATATATTAGGCCTCAAACTCATGGACAAAGAAAAAAGCTCGGTCATACGTAACAAAACACAATGTATCGACGCAGTACAACACGCACTAAGTTTGAAATGGAGATGGGCAGGACATCTGGCGCGATTGCCCGACAACAGATGGCCAAAAATTGCGACAACATGGCAAGGGCCAGGAGGGAAAAGACCCAAAGGCCGCCCTAGAAACCGTTGGAGCGATGAGATAGTAAAGACCGCAGGGAGAAATTGGCTAAATGTGGCAAAAGATAGAAATAGATGGAAGCACTTGGAGGAGGCCTATACCGAAAGGGGCCATGAATAATGCAACGAAATGGAATCTTAATTTACTATTATGAACTATTATCAAATCAACTGCTATTTTTAATTTTTATTCTATTGCTAAAGTATATTATGAACTAAGAAATTCATGGTTAAATAAAGGCTTATTATTATTATTATTATTATTATGTATTATTACTAAGCTATTAAAAAAGAAGACCTCTCACCTTATCTCTAAGCAATCTAAGCGCCTTCGCATTAGCACTCCTGCGGAACACGCCATGAGTGAGCGGAGCAAGCGCGCGCAGGCGACGGAGCGCCAGGAGCAGAGCGGGCGGGGGCGCGCCGCCGCACAGCCGCGTCAGTGGCACGCCGAACAGACGCCCGCCGCGCCGCAACAGGCGCAAGCCACGCCCGCTTGTCGGGTTGCCGCTGGGAACCACACAAACTCAATGTTTAAGCTAAATCACATTTTAAACTAATGTACCGTAACAAATTTTACTGTGGCCGCATGCAGTTGCCATTTTTAAACCGCATGCGGTCAGCAATTGCAATGTCGCTATATTTCACCGAGACACCATGACGGCGTAACCAGTTGCCACCACCATAAGCTACCAAACTAGACACCAGAGTCGCCATACCACACTAAGACAGAATCAACATGGACTTTGAAGAGACATCACTACTACTGTATGTACAGACGACAGCACATCAAGCTACTACAATCTGTCAGATTTCTTTATTCGATTTTCAACTTTATCTCTAAAGCCTTAAGGCTCAAGGTTGATTGGGAATATCTGACAGTTTCGGGTAGCTTGACCTGCTGTCGTCCGTACGTAGGAAAAGAGAGTTTAAGAGAAAACAGAAACAGTGGCGGGTTCATCTTTATTTAGACAATAGCTGTAGGAAAGAAATTGAGTTTCGATAATAAATCTTTCTGTATCGAAATTATCCATCGTATGCAATTAAAAAACAACTGAGATATAAAAAAAAATACTGAAACTACTGATAAAAATAACTGAAATATAAAATAAGCAGTTAAAAAAAAATCATAACCGTACACACGTGCTGCATGCAATGAGATGGGGTCGATGGGGGCATCACTGGCAGTCGGACTGGCGGCTGAGTGAGTGAGGCACCATACAGCGCTATAGTAATTAGTGGAGGCGCGACCAGCATGGCGATGCAACCAGTAACATTCTGTGCATGCGTCCGAGTTGGTCGCGCTGCCAAATTGGTTGCGCAACCAAACGGACACCAGCTGAATAACTCTCTATAAAGCTGTATACATTTTACTTTAGCGGCGACTAGTTGCGCCCCATCGTGTCCTGGTGAAATATAGCCCTTATTCGCCAAGTTTATGATACATAAAAGATAGAGTTCGTGAGCTGGACTACTTACTTTTTTAATCCCTGATTTTTCTTTCGGAGTTCGAAGACCAGTCCGCAGGGATTATTTTTGGCGTTAACGTGTTCCAGGTCAAACCCGTCCTCACTAGACAACGTCTGCCTTATTCTTGACATCTGAAAAACAAAATGTACTAATTGAGATAGGAAGGACATGAGACAACATGAAGATAATTAAGGTATGGTCTGAAAAAGTTCTTATCTATACTAATATATAAAGCTGAAGAGTTTGTTTGTTTGTTTGAACGCGCTAATCTCATAAAGTACTGGTCCGATTTGAAAAATTCTGTTTGCGTTGGATAGCCCATTAATCCAGGAAGGCTTTAGGCTATATAACATCACGCTGCGACCAAGAGGAGCATAATTAACTCCACGCGAACGAAGTCGCTGGCAGCCGCTAGTCGTTCATAAAAGGCGATTATGATAAGTTTACCTGTATAGCATGAGGTCGTTCAATCCCCCGGAGTGGGGTGGGTGGCGCGTCCCTTGCTGTGCGCACACAGAGCGTGAACTCGGCGGCGGCGCCCCACCGTCCGTCCCCTTCTTGCTCGTCGTGCTCTCCGTCGTGCTCGGGCTCGGTACTGCCGCTCTGTAGTACGTGCAGCGCCTGACGGACCACGCAACGTGCGCTCATCTCTGGATTTACGGAGACTGTTTTGCACTAGAAATAAAAATGCATTGATTACTAACGATGTTTTACAGTCCTTGAGATGACAGAAAATGCCTATAGTTACATATTATGTATTTGTAAAACTACGATGAATTCATGATTTGGAGGTTGTCATTAATGAAGTATTAAACTTTTCCTGGTAATTACTCAGATACAAAGACGTTAAATTATTTACAACCTTAAAACTCTCCTCCTATTCATAAACGTTGCTTAAAGTTAACTAGTGAATAGCGATTCTTTAACCATACAATGGCGCCGATTCTGTTATTCGCAAAATAAACTAATTTTAAGTCCATCTTTTTCTTTCCATTTCGTTAAGAAAAGGATAAAAGAGAGAAGACAGTTTAATCCTGTCAAATTAAGATACTCCATAGACAGTTTAGACACGATTATAAACATGGCGACTTAATAAAATACGTCAGGAGCGCACTAATATGACAGGTCTAAACTGACATTTTATCTTCTGTCCTTTTCTTAACGAAATAGAAACAAATAGATGCAATGAACTCAAATTTAATTTAGTTTGTGAACAAGGGAATCGGGGCCATTTTTGAGCTTATAATTAACGTCACTTAACCTTAATCATCGTTTATGAATAAACACCACAGTGTGTAAGGAGTTTATTCATAAACGATGATTTAATAAAAATCGCTAATCACTAGTTAACTTTAACGAACGTTTATGAATAAGGGGGTCTATGTTTAGCTATGAAGCGAAAGCACTAGGAAGTGGCGAAGTGCTGATTCTCAGGCTAATTTGAATAAATGACTTTTGGTTTTGATTGATTGATTTTGAAGATAGGCCGGTTGATTTTTACCGCATATCAAAAATAAGTAATAATTTATTTTACTCACAAATTCTATCGAACTCGTCGCATCTTTGTAAAAAATCTGGATATTCGTGGATTTTGGTTCAGTGGCCAGTTGAGCAGTTAAAGCATTTTGAATTTTCCTGTAAACAGACCAAAAGTGAATCACACCACGATCTTTTGAACATTTCATTCTTCCATCAAACTGAATAAAATTTGAATACTGAGTTTAAATCGCTTACCTATACCAAGTGTCTCTTGCAGCTTGGGTGGGGTAAATGGCTAGGTAATTGGCAACACCAGTTACTGTCGGCCATCCGAGCATAAATCCTGTATCATCACCATCAGTCATGGCAATCCAGACTTCAGCCAGTCTTACACTCTCTTTTAGCTTGAAGCAGTTGGTTCCTCTGGCCTTGCCAATAAGGAGCAAATCGCTGAACAGAAACAGATGACGATCAAGCGGTGGGGAGGTGGTGCCAAGCGGACTGAGCTGGACGGGCGCTTCCATGATGAAGGTGCGGGGAGACAGGGAGCTGCTGCTCGCGCTGATAGTCCCACTGATGTCCAAGCTGGGTCGCTTACGAAGGCTTTTCTGTTTCTGAAAGCAAATTGTGAGGAGTTGTTATTATTGCGGATACATACGATAACTGTCACGAGATACTAGTATTCTTTGTTAGGATATCTTCAGGCTAGTGGAGCATCGAGTAGCAGCTTCATTAGACTGGCTAAATATCAATGGCTGAAATTAAATGTAATGCTCTAAATAATCCCAGTAACCCTAACAAATGTTTGGAAAAGGCAGATCGAATGCTGACTGTGGCCATTATGTTCTGCTCTCATTAGTCATCATCATCATCATCTCAAGGTTAATCCCATTTGCATCCGAAGCTTTTTCTGCTTTGGAGTCTGGGGTCCGCTTTATCAGTCTAACTGCTGATTTTGGCTAAACTTCGATAATTTCCGTGAAGCGACTGCCGTCTGACCTCCACAACCCGAAGGCGATATCGAAGCATTGTAGTTAGACCAATTGTTGGACTTTTGAGGGCTCCAACAACCCGTAACGACTGCCATTAGATGTTCGTATGGCAACGGGACCAACGGCTTAACGTGCTTTCCGAGGCACGACCAGACCAGTTCAAATATTCATGCATACAAATATTTGCACAGCGCGGGGATCGAACCCGCGCCTTCTTGCGCAGCGGCCGCGTTCGCTACCGCTACGCCACAGAGGCTGTCAACCTCTGCTCTCATTAGTCTGTTGCATATAACGTGTGTCCACGTAAAACCTATTGACAGGCATTTCAATTAATTCTTTCTGTCGGCTCCTTACCTGCGCATGATGCGAGGCCAGCGCAGCGGGCGCGTCGGCGTCGTGCAGCGCGAGGTAGTCGTGCGGGAACAAGTCCTGCACGCGCTCCAGGTCCGACAGGCGCGCTGCCCGGCGGCGCGCGCATCCTCCACCGACCAGACGCTCGTATTGCGCTAACCGCTCGATCTGGAAGACAAAAGAAACCATGAGTTTTATATTTGGAAAAAAATAGATATTGGTTGTCAGTCATTTTCATCACTATAGAGACGTTTTTAGTTCTGAACGAACCATGTTTTCTTTTATACTTTTGTTTATGAGGATCTTTTGTTGCAGGCCGTTAGTAATTAAATAAACAACTTTAAGAAACAAGAACCTCGCTGAACTCATTTACCATTACCAGACATGTGAGTCAAAGTCAAAGGACACGCACTAAAAGCAATTTTAATTAATGAAACTGATACCCAGCCCCTTTTTACGATGACTGTTTATAGTTAGTGTCAACTAACCATGCATAATACACCGAGGCGTATGCTCATATCCATTCAAGCATACGGCTACACGAGAGGTTATTAAAGTCATCAGTTGTAACAAAACGCAATCTAAATTCTCATCGCGACGAACAAAAGTCCTTAGGGTACTCCCTCACGAATCTCTGAACCATGTCCACGACAATGATACCTTATTATAAGAGGGCGAAGGAACCGTGAGAAATTACCACTCATTGTCAGCAGCTAACATCATAAGACCAAGGAAAATTGTATTTAATGCCATAATGCGTGTAGATTTCACACATACATTCTTTTATAAATCCGAGGCTAGGAATGAATTGGTAATCGTTGCTTGAGTAAACTAATCGATAAACGTTGCTCATTAGAGAAGGTTGTTGAACCATACTGAGTAAGTTGATGCTCTGATTTTGTAAATATTTCAATCGCATTAGATAATTTCCAGGCGTTTCCATGTAAGAACTCACTACTGAATATTTAATTTCTGTATAAACAATGAGAATTCTCCACTACCACGGAACCCTATGGAGTAATATGTAGGTATTACGGTTCGTGACGCGGACATGAATTTCCCCTTAACAATCGTATCAAATGATTCTGTTTGTACATAGACGTGTTCAGTGGCTCGTAAAATTATGCATTTGACTCGCGATGACCAACATTAGACTGTTACGCGCTGCGCTTCCATTACCTTCTCAGAAATGGTTGCGCTTGCGACGAGCAGTACGTTCTAGCGGCATAATATCCTGTGGTTTTATGGTTTACATCAGTTTAAATAAAAAGAAAAATCCATACTATATATATATATGTATAATGCGAAAGTAACTCTGTCTGTCTGTCTGTTACGCTTTCCCGCTTAAATCTCTCAACCGATTTTGATGAAATTTGGCACAGACAATCTTTAGATCCTGAGAAGGAACATAGACTACCTTTTATCCCGGAAAAATTTGATGTTCCCGAGGGAAATCTAAAAAGCGCGATATTACCGAACTTCACGCGGGCGCAGCCGCGGGCGGAAAGCTAGTAATATTATAAATGCGAAAGTAACTCTGTCTGTCTGTGTCTCTGTCTGTTACGCTTTCCCGCTTAAACCTCTCAACCGATTTTGATGAAATTTGGCAGAGACAATCTTTAGACCTTGAGAAAGAACATAGGCTACCTTTTATCCCGAAAAAAATTGATGTTCCCGAGGGACATCTAAAAAGCGCGCTTCTCTCGGTGGTAGGCCATAACATCGGCTGCCGGCGGAAGTTACCTCCCACCAGACAAAGTCTTGCCGCCAAGCGATTCGTCGTGTTCCGGCATGATGTCTGGTGACGCCGTACGGAGGACGGGTCTGAGCAGTTGTGGTGCGATGTGTGGCGGGTACGATGCGCCAAATGTTGTTGTCTCGGGAGTTTGGCCGTGGAGAGTCTCCAGATTAATCTCCCTTTAGCGCAGCATCGTTTGGTCGTGTTGGTCTTGGGTTTAACATTGCATCACCTCGCTCAACTGCCGTCATCCTTCCTATTCCTAAGTTTTTTGAGTGAATAGGCTTAATAAACTAGTGCGCCTTACACTCAACGATTGCATCACTGCTTACCATCAGGCGGGATTGCAGTCAAGCACTAGTTTATAATTATTTAAAAAAAAAAAAAAATATAACCGAACTTCACGCGGGCGTAGCCGCGGGGGGAAAGCTAGTAAAGAATATATTTTTTAAGACCTCAGTGACGTATTAACAATAATCATATCTTGGGATTTCACATACCTTTACCTACGCTCGACTTTTTGTTACGTGGCTTAATTATGGAATGACAAAAAATAGAGTTGATCATTATTGACGGCTCCATTAGGATGCCTACACAATATGGCGGTGACGCGGAGTTATTGTACTGTAAATAATTACATATTAATGTGCGCACAACCGCGAACTGACGCGATCACAGTGATTTTCATTTGAATAGACAATTTGACACTGGAACCGTTACTCGATCTTTGTATACAGATTAAACATAACCTACCTACGTAAAATATACCCTAAAGTTATTATTATTTATTATGTCTTAGCCAATGTTGTCCCACTGCAGGGCAAAGGCCTCCATTTATTTTTCCTTTATACTTTCTGTCTTGAGGTAGGGACCACTCTTGTCCTACCATAAGGCCAAAGTAAAGTAAAAAAAAACCAACAGTACTTTTTATTTACGTATTGTAATTTGAACGCCTAAAGGCCCTTTGTATAGTTTGAATTAAAATAAGTAAGTTAACATTCGGACGATACATAACGAGTGTAAGAGAATCTTCTACTTAAGTCTGTAGTTTATTTAAACGTTTCATGTAATTATTGTTTGCCTGATAATTATAGAGAAGAGTTGGGTTCTTTTACAATGTTAATTTCTCAAACTAAGATTTAAAAATAACGTTCAAACCTTCTTTAACAAAAGACCCTTCAAATGTTTGGACCCACTATGAATGACACCACAAATGTAAAAAAAAATACAGCTGGACAATTAAGCACTTAAAAAGAAATTAACCATTTTTTTTTGTTAAAAAAACAGGACAAATGTTTTTGTTTTTAAGATAACACAGAATTTCTTAAAGATTATAAATCCTTTCTTGGGTTTTGGAGATAGCATGTTTGCTTCTCAATGAACACAATTTCTCGGCTTATTATTTTAAGGCACGCATCCAGAGTATTACAAACACGCGAGTGTTATCTATACGCGTTACACGGAACTGCACTTTCTAACTCAAATGTTTACTTTACAGTAAGTGGGCTCGGGCGTCAGTTTTAGATAACAAGTGAACTGTCCTAAACCGAGATAACCTAGCTGCGCGTGCGCCGAGCCCTTCGCCCCTCCCCATGCACACAGACAACAACTCTTTACAAATTTTCTTTATCTTGAACTTTACTTTTACGTTTTTAGTGGACACACCTAGTAATTTATCTATACTTCTATACTAATATACAAAGCTGAAGAGTTTGTTTGAACGCCCTAATTTCAGGAACTACTGGACCGATTTTAAAAATTCTTTTTGCGTTATATAGTTCATTAATCCAGGAAGGCTTTGGGCTATATAACATCACGCTGCCACCAATAGGAGCGGTGCATATTAAAAAATAAAATGTGGTGGTAGCCTAGTGGTCAAAACACCAGCCTCTCAAGTATGAGTGTGCGGGTTCGATTCCAGGTCAGGCAAGTACCAATGTAACTTTTCTATGTTATATGTACTTTCTAAGTATATCTTGGACGCCAATGAAGTCTGAAATCGCCAACCCGCATTGAGCAAGCGTGGTGATTACGCTCAATCCTTCTTTGTATGAGAGGAGACCTGTACCCAACAGTGGGACGATAAAAAAAAGGTTGATAATGACGATGATATAAAAAAAAACATATCGCAACCTACGCGGGTGAAACCGCGAGGCGCAGCTAGTTTACGGAATATTTTTAAATATCCCAGTTTTATTTCGAACATGTCACAAGTCTCCTAATGTAGGTCGTTCACAATGTTTAGTAATGGGTATCAGTATCAACAGTGAAGTGGGCTATGATAGGAGGTCTTCGTCTTCCGACAGCCCGGAACACGTTTTTCTTGCGTAACGTAACGTATCAGTCTTGCGCAAAGGAAGTTGAAAGTTGTCATCGTGTGTTGTATTGTGATTTATGTAACACAACCAGTATGCAATTAATGAGACAAATTAGATGGTTCAACAGACAATAAGGCAAGCGATACACACGCGTTATGAATACAATTTTATGTCTTATATTTTTATTTCAATAAAGAAGTTTAGCCAAAATCAGCAGTACCAGTGAAGTGAATAGGCTTAATAAGCTAGTGCGTTTTACCATCAACTATTGCATCACTGCTTACCATCAGGCGGGATTGCAGTCAAGCACTAGTTTATAACTAATAAAAAAAAAAAAACCAGTAGACTGGTAAAGTGGACCCCAGACACCAAAGCTGAAAAAGCTTCGAATGCGACTGGGATTAACGCTGAGAAGATAATGATGATTTTTATTTCAATAAAATATTAAAACTTTCACTAACATTAAAAAATAAAAACGAATTTTATTTGTTTATCAAAATGCAGTTAAAAGAATTATTTATAGAATCCATATGATTTAAATTAACCATGATACCAATTTTTTCATTATCGCCACCAAGACATTTTCGTTCAAAATGCAGACATTAAAAAAAAACGAGCGATTTTCACTCGCAATGAGCTTTCGAGGCGCCATAATTAGTGCAGAATTATCGCTTGACATTGGTTTTTAAAGCAAAGTTAATGCCATAAAGGTTATTAACGGTAATTTGGCATGCGGGCCGATTCACAGAATGCAATGCGCGTGATTCATCGAGTCTCGGGACCCGAGATCGGAACAAGGATGTGCAATACCTCCGAATAGGGTCGCGAATAATTTGCTTAAACATTTATTGCAGCAAAGGTTATTTCTATGATGAATCTGTTTGCATTTATAATTTCGTTTTCAATTGTTATTTTGTTTGCTAAACAAAACAGCAGTGCATAACGAAATTGCTTTTCGGAGGTCTCTTAAACGAATTCAATTACATGGGAATAATTTGAGATACCTTGAATCAAATTGTATGTGATTTCAATTACAATTTCACAAAGTCGACGTTTCTTTGCAATAAACGCTATGTCGTATACTCAGGCATTTTAATTCAAACTATTATTTTGAGTAAGTAAAATTTGAGTTCAGTACTGCCTTCGTTAACTAAAAGGGAAATCGATTTTTGCTGTATTATGGTACACAATGCTTTTATCGTTGAACTAAATATTCAGAAAGTTCATCCGAAATAAGGAGTATAATATGGTATCTCGCGACATCGGGCGGGGTCGCCGCGGGTCGTCGGGACACATCTCTCTATTGTTGTGCGATACGACAAGCGCCTACTCATCCTCCATGAAAACAATCCTAAGATCTCAGATAACGTTTCACTTTTGGTCAAAATACCGTTCAGTAAAAGTGATTTCTTTATCAAAGGTCAACGATGGAAACTGAACTATGAGTACGTTCTATTTACTCACCTACTTAAAGATGTCAGTGTTATTTCTCATTCAGTTAGGTAATCAATTGCTGTCAAACGTTAGTATGTGTATATTATTCATGTCAATAGTAACACAATGGGCATATTGTTATTGCCAAAAATCGCATCGCGGTATCGATTTCAAGATAATGTAAATTAATGAGTGCTGTATTGTTTATTCGATTATTTCATCCGAATGGCCTAAATAAATACGTACTTGTTTCTTACTGTTTAAAGAATAAGTGTTAACTAGAACAGAGCTGTTGTTCGTACCAGAAATATGATAATTGTGTTAATTATGATACTAAGTTATTACTGGAGCGCGGGTTACGGAATATTGGGCACACAATACGCAAGAGATGCAAAGAGCGCGTTGATGTCTTTTGTATGAGATAAGTTTGGGCATTAAATAATAACAAGAATAATTTTATAAGATCAGTAGTTATATTGACCGAAAATAGAACAAAACCTACAAACAAGGTATATGAAATAATGTCGAGTAATTATGAGTTGAAGGCGAATGGTCATAAATCATAACGAAAGCAGCGTTGTTACCAAAGAAGACATCAAGCGTGGAATTTTCGATTGAGAATGATATAGGACTGCCGCGGTGATTCCGAATAATGCATTCTGGGCCGAATCACGGCACGCAGGAGATTGCGGTCAACGGCCTTCTTACAGACCCCGAGCCCTCCTCGACAACATTCATTTTAAAACAAGGACGGGGAAAAAACCTCATGAAACTTAACAATCTTTCAAATAAGATGCCAACTTGGATTGCGTTCGGGAACTCAACAATTAATGGCAACGATAAAACATTATTCTCGCGCTCTGACTTCTGACCAATTTAAATGGAATGGCTTTTAACATACAAAAGTTCCTGAACATAAAATTAAGTACAGATGTTGTTAAGAGAAGCTTGAGATAATAGCGGACTATAAAACTATATGACTTGGAAGAAAAGGACGGGAATGGTTTCAAACAAAAATAAGGTTTTGTTATCCATTTTTCATTCACTATCCTTAAGTATCACTGATATATTAATATTAACTCCTTGTCTGTCTATGTTGTTTGGTTGTTTATTTTTTTGACAAGACGTCGTATAAAATAATAATGCCTTGTGTTAATGCCTAGGTTTTAAAGTTCAATAAATTGATACAAGAGAAAGACAAAACCAAAAGGAAACTTGATATTATAGAACTTTAAAATTTAGGCATTAAAATAAGACGTTATTATTTTAATCGACTATGGCTCAATTATCGTAACTTAAAACGTTTAAAATCTAGTCGCAGTCTCATCTAGTCGACAAATAATGACAAAAATTTCAAAAACGTCAAATTTTAGGGTAATCAGAATTATGTTTTGACAGATTGAGACTGGGATCAGATTGTTAAAATTAGTAGAATTACCCATCATGTACTCTGAGAAGTTGCTTGTTGAAATTTCTATTGAAACATTTATTGCGAACTACTAAAGTAAATATCAAACTTGTCAATCGTATAGTAATTCAGAATGAATGACAGCTTCAATAAATTCTAGGCATGACCGAGGCGTGAAAATCATCGCGCATTTAGCAATAATTCGTACATACACATATGTTAAGCGGAAAGATCTATTGCCTAACAATTAAATGGCAAGCACAAAGAATACGCATCATTACACATTAACAAAACCTCTTGTAAATTGAGTGACGGCACATCAGATGTGTTACGTCACACTATAGTTAACAATAGTACCGCTTCGGCGTCAATCACGCCTTGGAGACGATTTTAAATAAGTCCATGGGAGAAAGTGCATCGCCCGGGGCGTGCTTGTAACGACGTACTTCAAACTGCCTCGAACCTGGAGGTTACGGACCATAGGACGGCTAATTGAGCCCCGACACTGCCCCCGCAGGTCACCGCCTGACCGCACAATTTAACGCATTTCATGCCCCTTCCGACCTAATGTGGTAAGATCATTGATTGGGTCCAGTCTGAGCGATGACGCAATGCCTTCTACAGTGTCAGGAATGATTAGTTAATAGAAATAAGTTTCCCAAACGTGATCAAAGTCAAATTCATCATAACGTCTTCGTCTCAGACTGTTGCACCATTACATCAGATAACCCTCAAAGGGCCAAAGCACAGTGATAAAGCAGTTAAAGTGAAGATTTATTAATATACTCTTATGTGACGTTTACTGCATCTATTACCTAACAACCAGGTTTACGAGCATAAAAGTGGGAAAATATTATTTTACGTAATAATCGCGTTAGACAGGTAGAAATTTATTACCGAAAATCCGATTGGTCTAAGAATGAAATCCGAATCCCGTTAAATATTTGGTCGGATTTACGTCAACTTATGATACATGGGGTAAGATGAAGGTGACAGCTACCTGCCACTACGAGTTTTTAAGTATCGATATTACTATTTGGTAACCTTACACTTTTATTATCGAATCTATAAAAAGTGGAGGTTAAATAAGATAAAGAGAGATTATTTGCCTAAACCAACACGCCTTGGTCAGTCTGTTACGTCATTGGTCAGGCACGTACTTCTTATTTATCTTTAGGTTTCAAAGAGTTGATGACTAGTAATGTAGTAGTAACCACAAAACTAGGCAAAGTACAGATAGCTTTGTTTCCCGCTTTCTCTTTGCGAAACCGGAACATTGTTTGTTAATTTATATCACTAATTTACACATAGAGTTATTGAATTATCGATATTTACACTTCGATTGTGAAGTTGTTTTACGTTTCTTAGATCAACCAGCATATTTATACGCCTATTCAGAGTTCAAAATATCTTTTTATGACAGGGTAGGTGGTGGTAGTTTAGTGTTTGCCGTATATAGCTACATATTAGCTTTTAAACCTTGCTTTTTTATCATATTAACATGCCACTGGCTACAGAATTATTTGTCCAAGACCAGTCAAATTTAAGGGTCCGACACAGACCATCACATTGAACAATTTTCTCCTTAGGATCCCTGTATCATAATCTCTAATCAAAATTCAGCCATCCCATATGTACCTACGTATTCTATGGGACAGTTGATTACGATACGATACTGGTCCTATGGAGAAAATAGTTCAGTCTGATGATTTATACCGCACTCTTAAATTTAATTAAATTGAAGACACAATTAAGATTATTTTTTTTAAATCTGACTGAATTAAAACGCTTGAAAAATACTCGTAAAATAGGTATTTTATGCTTTAAATTTAGCACTACTTTATTTGCATAAAGACAATGTAATTGTTGTGCCACATTGCATTGAAATTACACAAAACACAAGAAAGTGTTGAACTCTCCGAGGAAGCAGAATCATGGCGTGTCAATATGAAAATCGATGTGCCACTTTGCACGTTACGTAAACCACACTAAGTTGTATTTAGATTAGTCGGCAAACATGATGAATGGAGGACTGCAGTTGTATTATCCAACATTCGTCTTCAAGTTACAAAACAATAGAAGCAATAACTTCATTAAATTCGACTCTTGGTATTTACAAGATTTACTATTGAATATGGTGAAGCGAAACAGCTGCGTTATTACGTAATTATAAATTATACATGGTGCCAACACACGAAGCAAATAGATACTGAATAAGGACACAGTTTCGCCTTGAATAAAAATGGCAATAATTATTTTCAATTACAAGATGTAACAATCACGATCGAACTAATAGATTTGGTATCTGTGTATAATTATGTTCGGTACATACTATGTGTATAATTTGTAAGTATATAAAAAGTTCGATTATACTTATATTGAACTAAAGATTCGTGTATTCCAAATGTCAAAACACTAGTAGCGCTGTGCGTGCGTGTTCTTGTAGGTACTGCAAATTAAGTTATATGTAGTGGTCAGTGGATGAACTTACCTTTACTAATTGAGGTCGCATACACACGTATTGATTTTCTGTGGATTATTATTAGCCATATGTCTCAAAGTGTTATACAGTGAATGGTGCCGATTCCCGAGTTCATTTTATTTCTTTTTCGTTAAGAAAAGGATAGGAGATACGTAAGCAAATACTTAGATCAGGCGCTTAGTCAGCGTCAGACGTAAATTGGCGATATTTTAATTTTGTTTAAAATGTCTATGGAGTACCTTAACTAAACTAAAATTTTGCTCATCTCCGGTAAAGAATCTAGTTCTTCGTGCCAGTGGCACCACTGTTTTTTGAACCTTGTTTTCCCAATACCTTGCCACTTACCACTTCCACGGCGTTATTGGTAGTGCGCTAAGATAACTGGTAATCCTTTAATAAAAGTATTCCCATCAAAAAGTTTTTAAATGTTAATATTCTGTCCCTGGATATCCCCAAGGACGCAGTGGAGCGCGTCATGGTCACCGCTCCATGGTTCCCGGAATATGATTTAAACATTGTACACACGCAACCAACGCGAAGCTACCAATTAACTCCCCGAGGAGGCGACATAATGATGTGTTACCGTTTTTTCACTTCTATTTTCTAGATGAAAATATCTATGTGATAATTGAGGTCTAGGAACGGCGTAAAGAATTTTTTTAATACAGAAATAAATTGAAAACTGTAAAGTTGTACGCTACATTATTTCAACTATTGCAAGGATGATCTCGTAACAGCTAAGTACATACATATAATTAAAACTGTTATTTCCAACCAAAATGCATTGTTAAATAACGGACTGTCTAGTCTTTATTACTCACTTAAACACCAAACCGTTATATTATACTTTTAATTTGACCCCGAAGGAATTCAGAGTCGCTTTTTGTTGTGTTTAAGGAAGTGGTTGGTTCCTATGTTTTTTGTACCATAGCTAGTCTACTTGTCGTGGAGGTATTTTTCTCAGTCACGTTTTACCATGGAAACGTGTCCCGTCGATGTAGATCACTGACCATCCTCCGTCCGCACCCTGCATGTGCCGCCTTTGGACAGCTAAGCACGTCCCACACCTGATTCACGATCACATCGCCACTATTCATGCATCTCGACGAATCACATCTTATGCGCCGATTCCGGCTCAAACGCGTCATTAACTTCCTTCCTCCTCGCTTATTTAAAGGCAATTTACTTTATTACAAAAATGCAAAACCAAAAAATGCAAAAATAATCCACATAATTACTTCCTCATGGTAACCAAAGATCATTGTTCCTTTGGTCCGTATTCATGAATATTTTTCAAATGACTCCTGGCTTTGTACATACATGTCCTCTTTTCAAAATAATTACCCAAGCATTTGTTCAATGTTACGGTGGAAGGTATAAAAGAACAGTCGGGTCACCGCAGGACGTCGACTAATGATGCGGACGAGTCCTGACGTCACGTCGGGGGGGTCACTCAACTTACTGTTCCCAACACGTGTTGGCGCAATGTTATCTTTAGATTGGAAGATGCTGCACAGATTGCAGTGGGAACATTATTTTTAGAGCGAGTCCTTTGGGAGCGGTCCGTACGTGACTATTTTTTAAATGCATACGCAATCACTGTCGAATTACGTGACGACGTGAACTTTCTATACAAAACTGTTTCATAGAAGTTCGCATAGTGTTGCTTCCACGGTGTTGTTTGGTTTTGCCGTTTCGTGTTGTGGGAACCGCCTGAGATGCACAATGATGCGAGCCCTATTAGCCGCCGATCGGTGCGGGCGCACCAACAAACACTGTTCCGCGAACCCAGAACAATGGTGGGTAATTTTGTAATGTCTTCTTATTACCATGCATGATGCAACTTACTATAGTATACTCGTCCCAAGTATTCCTATGATTAATTATTATTCATACAATGCAATAGGTTATTTTATATTTAATTCTTACGATTTACGATGCCTGCATTTCAAATTCAAATAATAATTTCATTGTTTTTTAAATTAAATAATCCTTGACGGACGAGGAAATTCAGTGAACATTGTTGTTCGCATTTCCTACAATAAAAAATATATTTAAGTGGATTTCTACTGATCTCATAAAAATGCAATTCACGTAGGAAGAAAACTGTGTCACAATTGAAATTGTCTCAGACCTACTAAACGTACAAAATTGACTTTCATTTGTAAAGGTTGTATGAGAAACAAAAGAACTCGTAATTGCGGGTTTAATAGTGGTACACCCGCCTACAGGTGTGTTCTGCTATATTTATCTTCTTGGCGTCGTTTGGGAGATCCCGTCTTGCAAATGTTGTAAGTATCAAAATATTTAATTAGTATTTCCTTTACGGGAGTATGAGCACGCGCGTATGCAGACTGTACTGATGAGTTTTTGCTCAGTTTGCTAATAACACCAGGACATCTTGAGCATCGTCTGCGTTGCTATTTATAAGAAGCGACTACATAGTTACTTAAAATAAATACGTTCTTTTTTGTCTAGTTAATTTTGTATCGTACCCCATTATGTCTGTCAACGACAAGTTATTTTTTCTAGTTTATTGTACATCAGGTGTGTTTGTAATTGACAGGTGCACTAACTAGTTACTTAAGACTATAAATATTTATAAACGCGTATTACTAGACAATAGGTAGCACACACGTAAGTCTTATAACAAAAAAAAAAAAAAAAAGAAAATAGTATAAAGCTAACCATGAAAAATGTATAATGTAACCGTAATTATTAATATTTAGGTTCTCATTCAAACAGTTGATATTAATCATGATAATTGTAGCATTTGTTAAAATATATCCCAGATACTTTATGGAGGCTACAATTAGACTCGCTTTCGAAGTGAAGTCATGAACGGTTTGGTTTAATAAGATGCATCAAAACAATGCATTATTCATGTGAACCTTGTTTACATCTATTTCACCTTTGTTGAACGCCTCTCGAGACAGAGTAGGATAGTATTGAATAGAAATGCTGAGTATATATTTTATAATGAAAAATGTTTCTTCGTTTCGCAAAAGTTAAATAACAACCATTTATTAAAAAGTAAACTTTACGTGATCAGGAACTCTAAACGAATAAAAGCTTAAATCTAGTTCTGAAATTCGCATTAAATAAATAATGTTTTATTCACTATAGTAAAACAAAAAAAAAAGCGAATCGATGAACAGAGATAATTAAATTAACTGTATCGATCAATCACTAGTTACGTACGTAGTCAACTAAATGGAGTTTTGGGTTACGAGCCCATAAATCTGATTCAAACTGGATAATTACGGAACAATAATTATGAAATACGTTTCAATCTATCGTATCTGCGATGGCCCATACGGTGAGACCTTTCCAATTACTTATGTAATGCGAGGCTCTCAAATTATGGTATAACACGAAGAAACGGGACCGATTTGCGTCGAGCCTGAGGTCGGTCTATTCATTGGGTAATTATGAAGTTTTCGGGGGCTCAGGTAAGAATGGAGGGTTCCCTTGAATGGGTGTTCTATGAATTAGCAACGTTCTAAACAAGGAAGGCATCAATCGCTTTTGTTATTTTGTTATCCTCAGGCATTTCTTTACTGTTTAGAACAATGTTGCTTTACTGCTAAAATCCTCTATTTTAGTCTCTTTTAAAGTAAAGGTTGTTGATAAGAAACAAAACAGAAAAAAAATTGTGTGAAGTCTAGACGTAGATTGTTTTTATCGTTTTTGTTTGTGTTATCAATACTATTTAGTGACTGCAGTCTACTTTTTAGGTTTGTTTTTTTACATAAGACCTATCCGTGTAGCCCACATTTTCGTTAATTATGATATGGTGGCCCATTTGATAGGTTGGTGTCGTGTATAAGATAAATTAGTACAATCTAAGCTTTACAGAAATAAAAGTAGTTTGGATCAAAAGCTGCAAGGTTAGCAAAGCTTCCGTTGACATGTTAGACAAAATTATGAACTATGTTAGTAACATATAAATTGTGCCAACATGCGTTATTAAATAAAAATTGGACAGTTCAATAAAACTGCCATTGGAATACCGTTCAGCCACACAAATTAATATGATTCATATCTAGTCAGATTCATAACTCCACGTGAATTATGCATGTAGGTATTGTTGGGCATTGTATTACATGATGCTAATCGTCTGTCTGGCTGCCAACATTGCAAATACACTGGACTTTTTTCATTCACACCGATTCATATACTCCGTCAGGACTGTATATTATATTTAAAAAAAAAGTCTCTACAAATACGAAATCATTGAACTTGAATGCGGGATATTTGTGTAGGTAGCATATCAAGGACTCAAATATGACTGGACTTGTAAAACACCTTGGCCATAAATTAGAACAAGATCAAGATATAAATGATACGCAGCATTGATCTGTCAATATTATTGAATATTTGAATATCGAATATACCAATAACCTCTCTGATCCAAGGAGATAACAATTACAGGAAAATAATGATATATATCGTATTACGTCAAGGAAAATACCATGATAGACAGGTGGCTTAATTGTTGTTATTAAGTCGGACCCTGCCTACGTCGCAATTAAGGTCGCCAGATGCATTACAAAAACAGGATGCTTAGAAACTTGACGTATTGTCGAAACTATTGAATCATACTGTAGCTAAAAGAAATCGATTGTGACCGGCCTTGTCGTAAATAATAGTTTGATTCAAACCGCCATTGTTTAGGTGACAATACACCATACAATAAAATATCTAAGTATTCAAATATATTAGCATACATTTTATTATAGCTGCCTGTACATGCAATAATTCGTAAAGAAATAAATACTGTATTACTTTTATAAACTCTAGTTATAATAAATATCTTCTAAGTATAATCTATGTTTGTAAGTACAGTAGCATAAGGCAGGGGCACTTACATGCATCATAAGTCCTTTGTGTAGGCAAGCAGTAGTCACTGACACAGGAACATCACACGCGGGGTCACGTACGACCCTTGTTTATGTTATGAACAATTGTCACTATACTATGTTAGAGGAAGGGCTACGGGCATGCGTCCCGTGGCGCGGCGCGGGTGATACTGCGCGCGTCTCCTGCGTGCCTGCGCCGGCGACGCCGCCCGCGCACGTACACATCGCCCGCCTTAACTTGCGTGTGCCATGCATCGCCCGCCCGCCTAATTTTTATTAATTTATATATTTTTACTATTTTATCTATAATTGTTCTATATAACATTTCAATTTTATGGGTTATGGCCTTATGGGTATTTTTAACATTGCCTCACACCAGAAATTTCTCCTGAATCGTGGGTGCGTTTACAAACATATAAACTCCCATACACAAACGCCAGACCCGGATTAACTACTTTTAGTTCATACAAATATTTGTTCCGTGCGGAAATCGAACCCGCGAGTCGCGACACGCAGCTCAGGAGTCAGTAGCTTGCTGCCACCAGCTTGCAACCACTGCGCTAACCGTGCGTCAATTTTTTTTAAGTAACACTTCGGCGACATGGCCAGAAATCACACAAAACAGAGAGGGTTGGACGAAAGCCCTTTGCCCAGTAGCAGGACACACAATAGACAAACAATAGGTCGTCCTCCGTGGCGCAGCGGTCAACACGCCTGCCTGTGACGTGGAGGCCCCGGGTTCGATCCCCGGCCAGGTCATGATGGAAAAAACGATATTTTCCTGATTGGCCTGGGTCTTGGATGTTTATCTATATATGTATATATTATAAATATAGTATCGTTAAGTTAGTATCCCATAACACAAGTCTCGAACTTACTTTGGGGCTAGCTCAATCTGTGGGACTTGTCCGTATATATTTATATTTATTTATTTAATAATCGCAAACGACACAAAACTTTTTTAAATATGATTTCTTACCGTGTAATTTTAGGATATTTTTGTAGAATTGGCTTAAAATCAACTCTACCACAGTAAACAGAAACTCTACTGAGCACTGCGAATCTACACAGGTTACCAATTTTACTGAAGTAAACTGAATAGAGAAACTGCACCCTAATTACGTAACACACTACTGCTATCAATCGGAATCATTTTGAAGCATATTGCTAATACGTTGCTCCGTATGTTCGAAAATTTGGCCGCTCCACAACGAAAATAATGCAATGAATATGAAAATATTGATGAACTGTCAAAATTAACCCATTGCTACTGATAGTGTGCTACGTAATTATCCTGCTGATTACATTACTGCACAAGTAGACAATAGTTTTACTGAATAGTTTATTATTTTGGTAAACAATATAAAAATAAAGACAATAATACTAAACATGGCGTTTGTTAGACGAGCGTCCGTCGACATCGATGAAGTCACCCAAGTCAGTCACAATAGTGTTTATACATGTTTCAAATTCAGCACCCTAATTGCGTAACCAGTGAAGCTTATTGCTATTGCATTGCTCCCTATGTTCGAAAATGTGTCTGCTCAACAACGTAAATAACGCAATGAATGTTGTTCAACAGTCAAAATGAAATCCATTGCTACTGATAATGTGTTACGCAATTACCCTTCTGATATGTGGATAAATTCATGTGTTTAAACTGTTATCTGTTAATTATCAAATACTAAACTGAATTTTATAAAAGGTATTTAATTTTATTTGCCGTTCGATTCTGTAAAAAATTCACCGTGAAAAGTCGGACGAAGCGAGTTTAGAGTGAGCTGTCAATAGTGCAAAACCCTTAGCATTCCTTGGAATGAACACTTTAAAGTCCGGTTAAGTAGTTACGGCCTCTAATGGCCACCAACGAGATGCCATATCAAAAAAAAAAGAAGGAATGAACACTTACTCCGCGCTAACTTTACCTAATACTTTCAGTATGAGATGGTTAAGAATACCACTGCTGTAGATCTACCCCTTTATGTATAAACGTAGCTTAAAGTTAACTAGTGATAAGCGAATGTTTAACCATACATTCTTGACGTTTGCACGTTACTTAACATTGATACTCGTTATGAATAAACACTATAGTGCTTAAGAGGTAAATTCATTAAGCGATGATTAAAGTTTTCATTCGCTAATCACTAGTTAACTTTAAGCATCGTACATAAATAAGGGGGATTGTGTCAATACAATGTGAAAATTTTCGCCCTTATTCATAAATGCCGTTTAAAGTTAACTAGTGATTAGCGATTCTTTAACAATATATTTTAGACATTTGCACATCACTTAACTATAATCATCGTTTATGAATAAATATCTTAGACACTAAGCTGTTTATTCATAAAAGATGATTTAAGTTAAGTGGCGTTAAAAGGTCAAAAATGTTTGGTTAAAGAATCGTTAATCACGAGTTAACTTTAAACGACGTTTATGAATAAGGGGGTTTATTAGAGCAATGGTCTGATTGATAGAACCTCTAAATAGATAAATAGCCATGGTCCTACTAGTAGAACTACGCGGTCGAATCACAGACAATAAACGAACTCTATAGGCTTAATTCATCATGCAGTTATTTTATTTCACTGTTAACATTTTTATAGCCCAAACTACCCGTATTATTGAGACGACAATAGAGCAAGGTACTCTGTTCGATTTTACGAAGAGTATGATTTATCTCAACATAAAACCGATATAGGTTATAGAAACCGTTTCAATAAAAAAAGTAAAAGTAAACACTCGATCTTTACAAAAATGTCGTAATTTATAACAGGAATATTAATGTCACAGTTGACTTTTGATATCTTTCGACTCATCAAACAGTTTGCTGTCCTACAAACCGGTACTCAGTTGCAGAAACTGGCAGCCCACTCGGGTCAGTTTTAAAACTATATGAAACTAGCTGTGCCCCGCGGTTTCACCTGCGTAAGCTTCGAAGCGAAAGAGCTTACGAGTTGATATAAAATAAGCGCCTGTTAAAATAATGGGAGCAATATGTACGTCTGCGTTTGCTCCCGTTTCCGCAACATTTTTTGTTAGTGTTCTGCTCCTATTGGTCATAGCGGGATGTTTTATAGCTTATGTCCTTTCTCAGGCTCTAGACTATCTGTGTACCAAATTTTATTACAATCGGTTCAGTGGTTTTGGCATGAAAGCCGGACAGACAGACAGACAGAGATACTTTCGCAGTTATAATATTAGTATGGATACAATAGATGGTGTAGGTCACAGTTATTTACGAGTGACAGACAGTGCATAAATCATCAGTGTAACATATCAATGTAATAGTAAATGTGCAATGAGCAAATGAAAGAGTTTCGTATTCGTGAGCTGGCCGGCACGCGTGCAGCCTCCGATACACCGCACCCGCGGCTATCAGAAGTGGAGTATGTCACACGACTTATCAATCATAACCCAGTACACACGTCGCTGATCTAGCATCAGATGAATACGCGAACATAGACAGCACAGCTCCTTTTACTAAGTGCGCTCTGTGATCATTAGAATCCGTGTTAATAAATAGAGACTATTAACTACTAGAAAAATTGTCTAATTCATTGTTTTAAATGATGAGAAGTGGCCTTACGAGTACGCTAGTAGCTATGCTAGTAATGGTATTCTCAATATCTGCTCTACATATATCTAGACTAACTGGGTAATTACGAATGTAAACTGGATTTCACTTACAGAACAGCTAATCAACGAGACATCGGATATTCTGACTCCTGTAACACAGGTACCACCTAGCACGGGAGTCAGGGCTTCAAATTAAGTGTAACTCCTTTTTATGTCAATAAAACTTTATTATTATTATTATTATTATCGGATATCCCTATAAGTTTATCCGTTCGTAATTTCCAACGCTTACTTTGTAAGTAGGGGCTGGTCACAAAGATTTATTGGAAAACAGGAAAGAAACTGCCTAGCGTGCCAATTAGCAAAACTGAAACCTACACTCTAAAATTCCTCATTAATTGCCATAACTTCGATGTTTATTATAAATTATACCACTACAAATCGCAGTGTCGAAACTTCCGTCGTGTTGTGCCATACGATCGTAGTTATCGATTGCTATTCGGTTGTCACCTTAGCCAGTTGAATAACGATTATTGAGTAATCAATATATACTAATTTTAATAGTATCATGTGTGAGATGACAGCTCTAATCATCGGATATATTACAATCTTTTATAATTCGTGTTGCGATAACATGAATAATTTGTTTTTATTGAGGACACGTCATGTTGCATTTAATCAAATGATGAACATTTACGACCGTGGTATTACAGCAGTAATTATTTAATTTGCTGTATGCCTTTTGACCTAAATAAACAAGAAAAATGTGAAGGAGTCTTGTTTCTGACAGAGTAACCCGAATTCGTCGACCCCGACTGTGTCCGATTGAATTAAACCAGTTAAATTATATCATTGCCGTCCGTCTGTCGTCAGTAATTCGATTAACTGCCAGTAACCACGCTCCGATGGGGAAGACAACGATCGTTTGCCTTTCATAGTTTGGTAATTTCCTTCTTCCCATTTAAAAACTGTTCATCGTAATTTTAAAGCCGATGTTTTAATTATTTCCAAGCAATCGGAGAGGCAATTTGAATCGAATACGATTCAACAGCAATTGTAAGAAAGTTTTATTTATAAATTGATGATGTGAAACTATAACAAAGAAGTTGGCTATTCTAAAAAAACGGAGCTAACGGTTAAGTTTTATGATATGCAATGGCATTTCAATTATTTTTAATTGGCATATGCATTTCAAGTATTTTTGTGATTCCCTTGTAGGTATTGTAGTTATATCGACCGGTAAAGAATTCCCACGGGAAAACTAGACATCAAAGGGAAAATCTGTCGAAGTCTTAAGATTTTATATACTTAATAAGATATAAAATCGTGTTATATCGCCAGGTCCAATATTAATGATGGTCCGCATATCTTCGCATCGGCTCCATTAAGATTCTAATCGCGTGCATATTCAATCACATACATGTACTCGAACATGTGTCATATCCAAACCCGTCAGGTAAGTACCTACTCGCGTACAGAACGCGCTGAATCGACAATTGGTTATTAATGCAAAAACGCTACATTTACATTTTATCACCCCCGCTCTTCCTAGAGTAGCCAGGTACATAGTTTGTAATCAAAACGCTTACAACGCTGTAGCGGACGATTTTACAATATTTTTAGGTCACAATAACGCAACGTTATTCAGCACGTGCGTTCTCTATATTTAGTGTTATAAGTATGTGTAAAGATTAAATTATACGCTTCTACAAAGTGAGGAAAGCCGTAGCTTTTGCCCCGTAAGTCTCCTTTCAGTAAAGGCGTTATTTAAAGCCGGATGCCATAAATAAGAATAACACTTTCCTATATTACAGCCTCCGTGGCGTAGCGGTAGCGAACGCGGCCGCTGCGCAAGGAGGCGCGGGTTCGATCCCCGCGCAGTGCAAGTATTTGTATGCATGAATATGAATATTTGCACTGGTCTGGTCGTGCCTCGGAAAGCACGTTAAGCCGTTGGTCCCGGCTGCCATACGAACATCTAGTGGCAGTCGTTACGGGTTGTTGGGAGCCCTCAAAAGTCTAACAATTGGTCTAACTGCAATGCTTAGATATCGCCTTCGGGTTGTGGAGGTCAGACGGCAGTCGCTTCACGGAAAATATCAAAGTTTAGCCAAATTCAGCAGTTAGACTGGTAAAGCGGACCCTAGATTCCAAAGCTGAAAAAGCTGCGGATGCGACTGGGATTAACGCTGAGATGATGATGATGACTTTCCTATATTAGTTAGTCCTGAGTAGGTACTAAACTTACAGACATGCAATTTTAAAGACTAACACGTGTTGAACTCGTTATTACTGAAGTAAACCGAGACTGCAACTTTCAACAAGTATTCGTTCATGAAATTGATGTTTTGGTTAGTTGGTTTCCTATAAATAAGCGTGAAATCTGCTTTGCAAAGTAAACTTTCGACATAACAAAATAGTTGTACTTAAGTACATCACAGTTTACAATGCAATGCAGCTGCGAAACGTCGCGGTGTCACGATACGTTAAGAAATATTACTATCACGAAAATTTTGCGATGAAACCGCAGACTTTTAGCCAACGTTTAGTATTATAATACGGTTTCATTGGCACAAAAAACTTATGAATAAGTAACTTTTTACTATAAATTATTTTGTGCAAAGTAAACCTTGATATTATGTTAATACTTTGCCCCTTACAGCCTCCGTGGCCTAGCGGTAGCGGACGCGGCCGCTGCGCAAGGAGGCGCGGGTTCGATCCCCGCACAGTGCAAATATTTGTATGCATGACTATGAATATTTGCACTGGTCTGGTCGTGCCTCGGAAAGCACGTTAAGCCGTTGGTCCCGATTGCCATACGAACATCTAATGCCAGTCGTTACGGGTTGTTGGAGCCCTCAAAAGTCCAACAATTGGTCTAGCTGCAATGCTTCGATATCGCCTTCGGGTTGTGGAGGTCAAACGGCAGTCGCTTCACGGAAAATGTCGAATTTTAGCCGTATCAGCAGTTAGACTGGTAAAGCGGAGCCCAGACTCCAATGCTGAAAAAGCTTCGGATGCGACTGGGATTAACGCTGAGATGATGATGATGACTTTGCCCCTTGCAGTCTACAAGTGCGTGTTACAGATAGGATTCCATAAAATAGTTCGATCGGTTTAATGAGTAGTGCATTTATGAGGCATTGGCCCCGATTCACTTGTTCATAAACTAAATTAAATTTAAGTTCAGTTAATCTTTTTCTTTATATTTCTTTAAGAAAAGGACGGAAGATAAAATGTCAGTTTAAACCTGTCAAATTAGTGCACTCCTGACGTAAACTGGCGTATTTTTAGTCGCCATGTTTAAAATCGCGTCTAAACTGTCTATGAAGTATCTTAATTTGACAGGATTAAACGAAAATGTTATCTTCTATCCTTTTCTTAACGAAATGGAAAGAAAAAGATGCATACAACTTAAAATTAGTTTAGTTTGTGAAGGACAGAATCGGCGCCATTATCCAATTTTCTGTTCCACGTCTATTATATGAATGAACCACTTCTGTTCCGACGAGTGTGCGTGTTCGGCCTCAAACGAACTCACGCTATCCTCAGATACTCTTAGCTATCATTGTTCAAATGTCGACTAAAAATTAGTACCTTTTTCGGTACCTTTCTTGTAAATCTAAGTGATGAGTCACTATCTATAATCTGGATCATTGATATCTTACTATTTAAGTACTTGTTCCAGTAACCTCGCTGAATATTTGCAATGTTCCTTTTGTTGTGAACAAAGACCGACGTTTGCAAGTATGTAGTTTAATAAGTCATGATACCGCCTTTGATGAGATTCACAATTACAATGTACGGGGCGTGCCCTCTGGATGTTAATACCTTTTCATGATAATAGTCTTTCTTTTGTCTTTTTGTTTATTGTACCATTTGGCTGTTCCACTGCCGCACAGCAACATTCTGCTGTCACTGATTGCTTTATTGCAGTTTCAGATTTACATTCTCTCTATATTGAAATACTAAATAAAAACGAAATGAAATTGGGTTATTTTTTCTAAGTTACAAAATTCCTACTCAACATGCAATGCAACGACATAAACATATTCTTGTTTTATAAACAAGTTTCTATCGTTCTCACGTAGAAAAGTCAGTGATTTACCTACTGAAACTCCGTGTTAGACCTATTGCATACACTTTGCTTTCTCCTATAAATACGAATTACCTGATGCGAGTGTAAGATGTTATATGATTTAATGTCTGGGAAAGAAATATAATTATTAGTAAGACGCGCTGCTTACTGCAGCTTAGTTTCGACACACCGTGAGTCGTTTCAACAGATTTGGTGTTTTAATAAAGGAAGTAAGTACAGAATACAAATGAGGCAATAAAATAAAATACTGCGGCAAAATATTATTTGATAGTCGAGGAGCTGAGCGGGTATCAGCGCACAGAACACCCTCATCGCTATGCGATGTGGTTGCGCGCGCGCATTAGCCATGCGCGATGGGTTGCATCGTCGACGCCCGCGCCGACCGCGTCTGTATCGATTGTTTACACATACACGCATATGTCACCGTCGTCAAGGTCAGTTATCACCCGAAATTATGCTCTAGTGCCATCGCGATAGGGAAGTGGTGTGGTGACCAGCGCCGCCATAGCATGCCTGCCGGCGGCCACACGGACGGACAGCAATATGACCATTTGAGGAGTTTGGTCACGATCCTACATACTCTAGCACGACACTTTAGAAGGGGATATCGACGTTGACCGATGGTTATGACGTTGGAATAACTTTGAATAGAGTAATTAGCTCATGAATACACAAAGCGAATAAGACTCCGCTGAAGAAATTATTAATAGTTAATTCTATTGTTTGCTCGAGGAATGTGGCCGCTTATTGTTTATCGCTTATTATAATGTGAATATGAACAAAAAAGTAAATTGAGTTTGGGTTTGACTATTTAATCAGTTTCTTGATAGAAGAAGTTAGATGTTCAGATATAGTCAATTAGCGTTTTATTCTCTTTATCGATCTGTCAGCTCCATTGTAACAAATGTTGTGTGACTACGATTAGAAATGCGAGCTAAATAAGGCAGTTACATAAGTGACGACTGCCGATCAAGATGCTGACAATAACGTGAATGCGCGGGCGCTGATTGCAATGGATAAGCCGTAGATCATTTGAAACATATAAATCTAATTTATCTTCAGACTATGTTTGTTAATCAAACAAAATCTTTACAAAGTGATAAGATTTAACTGAACGAGTTGTACCGTAAAAGTCAGCTTTAATTAAATTATGAGTACTTAGATATTACATAAATAAGAGATACCGCCGTCGAAGACGTGACGTTTTCATATGACCGTTTCAATGTAAGGTTAATGCACTGATGTTCACAAAAACTAATGTATTGAATATTTGCTATTATAAATAACTGTTCAGCGTAGCTTAATCATACAAGTTGCGAAGTTATTATGAAAAATGCTCGTCATATTTATAAGCAGAAGAACTTCGGTTGATCATGTTTTAATTTGCAGAAGACCGCATAGTTTATGTTGTCATAGGCCAAGACCCACTTTGGGGTCACAGCGCTTAGAAAGTGCCTAAATACATGATCAAAATTCCAGAAAACCCAAAATTCATTTGACTCCGTTGTAACTTCGCCAAATTAATCTTATCTGATTGTTGTATATCCTTTTTTGGCAGTACCTACATAAGGTAACTTCACATAGTATTAAATAACAATAATCTCTTGACATGCCTAAACACGTGTCATGATTGCCGTTAGGGCCATTAGACGATGACTTTCTAGATATAGCCCGTTATCCTATCCATCTCGCTAAGTTGCCATCTTAATTGGCAAATCCTGTTTCAGCTAATGTGCCAGTCTGACTGGCAACTGCTATAATGATAAGCACGTGTTCATAGTTCGCAAGTAAGTGCGCTTTTTGTTTCGTTAAAAGTTTGCTTAAGTGATTTATAGATATGTACTTGTATGCAAATTATTTGAACAGAGAACACAGATTGTTATCAGTGGTAAAACAAGTAGCTTCAGAACATTTTTGTTTGATAAATTAATGTACCCGATCTTGACCTCGATTAACTGTTAATGATTTTCAATTAAGTTTCAATTGTGATTTCAAATTGTTAGGCAAACTATTTGAGCAGCTGCAGCGCTATTCTTATTTAGGCATTGCTCACTAAGCTAAAAATAAATATAGTTTAAAAAACTAAAAAAACATGCCTTAAAAAAAAAATATCAAACTAAAACGTTAAAAATAATTATAAAAAAGCGTGAGACGCTTTGTGACATAATTTTTGTATATTAAGCGCCTCACGCTTTTTTAAAATTATTTTTAACTTTTTAGTTTGATATTTTTTTTAAAGCATGTATTTTTTAGTTTTTTAAACTACATTTATTTTCAACTTTTTAATTCGATATTCTTTTCGAAAACGGTGGGACATTTTACATTAATGAGCCGCTCACTCGTAGTCCAAAGAGTTAGAGATGGACAAACAAACAAACAAGCAAGCAAGCAAACATACAAGTGAAGCTAATAAAAAGCAGGTAATTAAGATTGATTTCCACAACTTCTTAATTTCATAATGTTGCCTCACTATGGACATTGTCTTGCGTGGGTCCCCCGCCCTACGCCGCGTCCCTTCGTTGACATCTACGCAATACTAATGTGGAGAAGCCGTTGCTTTGACGCCGCTCGGACGCTACATATGATGAAATTTCACCGAATCACTATAGCAGTTTAGTCATAGTTAAAACTGTAAGGTAGTTTTGCATTTAGATTAACATTACAGTAATATTAATGATACTTTATTACCCAGCTGTTTAAGAGAAGTTTAAATTTTAATTTATCTTACGTAATATCTATGTATTTCATCAGCATTCATGAACTATATGCAAACTTTCTCTCATATGTTTAAAATTAAATACTCAAATCTATTATAATCATTGTTATCATTAAGATTGTGAGTTTAGCTTACTATGGAAGTGTGAATTTTATTAATATGCGTTTGATATTATGTACTTATTAGTGAGAGAAGTGTCCAACGGACTAATACTCTCTATTGCGATGCTCAGTCTTCATACTTGAGTCAGTAAGCTTAGAAAAACCTGAAATGGTTTCGGACACAACTTATAAGGACACAAGATATAAGTCTTACCTGGCAAAGTTAGGCTATCCACCGCGATGGAAGAGCAGGGTGTGGATGTGGAGTTATGTCGCTAACTATACAAACTCTACCTCCTATACCGCTCTTTGTTATCCCAAAACATACCGTCGAAATGACCAACTACGCCATCGAAGTGATCAACTACGCCATCGAAGTGACCAACTACGCCATCGAAGTGGCGAAGTCTTAGGCCAACAAGGTCTTCCTATCGACTCTGTATAGATCTCACTGAGAAAATTTAGGTAGTTAGGAGTCAATACCTAACATTAGTTGGTATGATAACTCATTTTACACTCACTTTACGGTCAGTTGGTTACAGAATCGCACCACTGAATAACAGCCGTGCTAGCGACACGAACACGAAGATGGATATCTGTATATACGTAAACGTTAAAATAAAGATTATCTTTGTCATCAGTGAGTTAAGAAATTAAACGTGAAGGCCAATTCCCGTAATTAGATACTTTCAAAATCTAGTCGCAACCTCATCTCAGCGACAATGTTAAAAACTTGTACAAAATCTAGGGAAATCAGAGAATGAAGAACGAAATTAGAAGTATTTTTGACAGATCGAGAACTGAGTGCGGACTGTGCGTGCGTGTTCTTAAAATAGGAAGAATAACCCTATCAGTTGCCATCAGAGGCGTAATGCTTACCATTGATCCCATGATAAACAAAATATGAAAATAAGTAAGTAAAATAAGTAAAATAATGAATAACTAAAATAATGAAGAATACATTTTAGTACTAAGGCATGTAAGTACGGTTACATTAGCAAAGAACGCAACTGTGAGATAGAAATTCCTCTTCTTACATAAGAATGATGATTTAGCTTCTGATAAAGGTAGTTAAATAATTTCCGACCTCTCGTTCATTAAGGATTCCGTGAATCCGATCATTTCGTCTGATATCGTCATGCCGCAATACATTACATAAAGATATTTAATTTCAATAAGATTTTCAACGCACGAATGGTTCATTAAACCTTTTCTGTGCGAATAAAGGTCAATATTAAGCACTTTTAAGGATTACTATAATGTCAATTTCACAAGACTCTGAGAAAATGTTTTAATTATGTGGCCAAGTCTCTGAAAAAGTGAGATCTTATTTCGTTACCGTTTTTAGGGTTTCGTACCCAAAGAGTGTCAACGAGAATAGGGGACTGTTGGCTAAACCTCCATGTCTGTCTGTCTGTCAACAGGCTGTAACCTATTAAAAGTAATAGGTGTACATAATCTTACATACATTATCAGCCTATTATGTTCCCATTCTCGGGACACAGGCCTCCTCTTGGTGAGAGGGAGTGGGCCGTAATCTACCACACGAGCCTATATATCGGCCAAATTCGATAAAGAATAGAGGTAAACAAACCGTTTCTAGGCAACGAGTAGTTTACACCTCAAAGACAGATGTGTTGACCTTTTCTAGACAGATGATTTTCATAAAAGTAATAATTCTACTTACTACTAATGAAAACAGTTTATTTGTTTAGATATTTATGATTTGCTTAGAAAGCTTAACCGATGCGAATGAAATATGACACACATGTAAGCTAATTTCCTAATAGGTTAAATTTTTTGATACATATATATTATACTTAGTCCATACTTGAAAGTATTACAATGCATGTGTTATGCAGTTGATTTGAAAGTAATTAAGTTACGCAAAATCGTATTGACAAATGCCTCAACTTTATTCAATGTTTGAATTCCACAAAATGTGTTTAATACCTGGATTGCATCCATCTTTTTTTTTTTGGTAGGCTATCACGTAAAATTAATGTCGACTTTTTAATTGTTTTTCGAAAAGTTATTATGCATGTTATTTTAGTGATTCTATTGAAATATGCTGCAATAGGAATTGTAAATAAATGGTTAGCACATAAAAGTCCCTAGTTTTAATTTTAATCGTCAATCATTTCTTGTTGTATAGCTGACATATTGTTACTTGATATTGTACCTATTGACATTTCTTCTTTTTTTATATTTGACATGACATTTATTATATATTCTTATTAATATTTCAACAATTATTACTGTAATATTTGCTAAATTTGTAATTTATAGTATAATTTCATTAGGTATTATTTTATTCTTGTGGCTGTTTTTTTTTAAATTATATATTATATTGTACTACAGCTTCGAGCCGATGAACTGCCAATGCTATGTACGCCATTATTGTCGCATGCATCAGGCTACAAATCCAATAGTGTGAATTATTTTCAATGTTTAATGTTTGTGATGTGGCAGTACTTTTTAAATAAGTAAATAAAATAAAAAATAAATAAAAAAGTCGATAATCATGTAAATAACAGGAGATTTGTAAAACGTGAGTTGTGATAATCCTAAATTGGTTTGTTTATCTCTATTCTTTATGGAGCTTGGCGAGAATATAGTTCGAACCTACAAGTTGTAAGTCACGGTGGACATCACTAGGCTACCGCTGCTTTCTTCAATAGGTGTACAGTTGGCTCATTTTCATAAAAATTGGAAGAAACGTGTCGTCTTTGGCGTTTTATTCCTTCTAGTACAGAAGCCTTCATATGAGAATCCGACTCACACTTGGCCGCTTTTATTATGTAATAATATTTAAAGAAAGAGTAATTTTTAAGACATTAACATAGATTTTTTAGACAACTATTTTGATAGATTAATTTTAGCAGTAACAGTTTAACCACAATCTTATAGGTAAGATCAATTTTGAAATGTAAGGTTTTGATCAGTAGTGCGATTATGTATGGTTGTAGGTCATAACATCGGCTGCCGGCAGAAGTTACCACCCACCAGACCAAGTCTTGCCGCCACGCTTCGTCGTGTTCCCGGTTGTTCCCAGTTGTGTTGCGATGTGTCTCTCTGGCGCAGCATCGATTCATTGGTCGTTTCAATCGGTCATTGGTCCTGTTGTTGGGGTTAACATTGCATAACCTCGCTCAACTGCTGTCTTTCTTCCTATTCACTGAGTTTTTTGATTGAATAGGCTGTTAATAAACTAACGCGCTTTACCATCAACGATTACATCACTGTTTTCCATCAGGCCGGATTGCGGTCAAGCACTTGTTTACAATTATACAAAAAAAAAAAAAATTATGAACTCACCGTGAGAACATACATGAAGTAAACGTGGAGTGACCTATCATTAGTACTAATACTAGGAATTGACACTAACGACAGTTCACTTGACTTAACTTTTCATCGTATGATTTTTACAGATTCGATCGGCAGTTCGTTTTGTAGAGATTACTCATCTTCTTCTTTTTCTCAGCATATAGAGGTCCTCTGCTGGACAAAGGCCTCCCCCAAGGCTTTCCATGATGACCGGTCTTGTGCTGCCCGCATCCATCGGCTTACGGCAACCTTCACCAGGTCATCGGCGCACCTTGTTGGGGGCCTCCCTACGCTGCGTCTTCCGGTACGTGGCCGCCACTCCAGAACTGCCCCATCGGCCGTCGGTTCTACAAGCAATGAGTCCCGCCCACTGCCACTAGAGAGATTACTCATACAATAATTTAAATATAAATATGTATAAATGTCAGGCAAAATAATCCATCGAAACTAAATTAAAAATCAAAAACGATTTATCAGAACATGGCACAAACAAGTGTTTACAAATCGGATATGTTTGCTCACCGAGCAACGTTTCACTTAATTATAAAAGTTGTTGAACTTTTGTTTCATATATCGAGTGCAGAGTGAAAGTGATTCCCTTTGACGGGACCGAGATTAATGTGGCTCGTTAACCGCCATCGGGCTATCGTGTGAGATGGGTCGAGCTGACGTCACCAGTACCCACCACCCACGAAATTGTTTCTGGACTAATCCGTATGACGCAATTGGACTGCATTAGAATATTTGATAAATAAATTGTGGTACCTACAAGCAATCTCTCTGATATGAAAGAAATATTGTGGTTTCGGAGCTAATGTCCAAGTAAATTACTTTATCTACGACGCTTCGAGAATTGAGATGAGATTCAAATACTTATTTATGAATCATTGAGTGAATAAATCACTTTTTAAATATAATCCATATTAACTTTCTAATTCGGTAATAAGTAATCGATTTAACTTACGCTATTGTAAAAAAAGGAAGTGATTAAAAATTCTAGCGTTTTAAGAATTATGAATAATTAAAATAGATGTAATAAGTAGTGAATGATTACGAAAGGATCATTTATTTTAATTCTAAAATAAAAATACCGCTCCTTTAGTAATGGCCCGGATTCCCTTGTTCACAAGCTAAATTAAATTTAAGTTCTGTGCATCTTTTTCTTTTTATTTAATTATGAATGGGACAGAAGATAAAATATCAGTTTAGACTAGGGTTGCCAGACCGCCGGGAAATCCGGGATTGTCCCGGAATCTTGCCTCTTGTCCCGGAATCAGCAGTAAATATCCCGGATTTTAACTAGCAACGAATGAAATGACGTGGTTGCTTCCTCCCTGTGTCATGATTTTGCATATCTCGACATCATGGGCTCTGTTCTAAAACTAGACGTTAGACGTTCCTTCCCAGTGTCCCTGTCGACGAATGTCCTGGATTTGGAATGAGCTTTTTTTTAGACGTTCTTTCCGAGTGTCCCTGTCGACGACCGTCCCGGAATTGGTAAGTTCCTATCTGGCAACCCTAGTTTAGACCTGTCAAATTAGTGCGCTCCTGACGTAAACCGGCTTATTTTTAGTTGCCATGTTTATAATCGCGTCTAAACTGTCTATTTAGTATCTTAATTTGACAGGATTAAACTAAAATGTTATCTTCCATCCTTTTCTTAACGAACTGGAAAGAAAAAGATGCAGTTAACCTAAAATTAGTTTAGTATATGAACAACAGAATCGGCGCCAATGTCTATTTAACATTACAATTATTGACAGCTCCCGTTAAAAGTTACATCTGCTTCTATTGAAAAAAACTTGTCCAAATACAAACTAATGAGCCAATATTAGTACACTACCCGCTAATTTGCTAAGTAGGTAGTAATACCGGCAATGTATATTAATTACACATAATTACATAACAATAGCTCACGGAACACTAAAATCACGAGTCACATGCTATTATGATAAATAGCGCCGCAGGTACATCACAACAACACTTTCAAGACCAACACATAACACCTATATGGAGATCTAGGCACTATTCATTTACTAATAGGGCATAAAATTGACTGTGGAAATTAATTTAAAAGGAATAAAACGTTTGACGTGTGCATACATAGTGAACTATAAGTGAGTGCCAGAGGGCATAATGAGTCTCACGATTGTTACATAACGCCGGTAATAGATAATGCATAATACTAATGACAAGTGATATTTAAAAAATATATTAGGTACTCACTACTCAGTGTCTCGCGTCGTTTTGTCTCGAGTGCTCCATGATTGAGTGGGGCGAATTAGATAAGCGCATTAGTGGTCGTAACTCACGGCTTTCACTTTTAGGGCCCAATTATTTATTTTTCGATTCTACGCATCTTTCGTAATAAGCCGCTGGGCGCCCGCGTCTTGATTACGCGGAACCTCCTCTTCCAGAAGATCCATAGATAATTTTTGAGGTCGTACAGGTCGAACAGGCGTGACGCGAAGTTGCGATGTGATTCTGATTTAGCAGTTTACGTGAAGTTTTTCTAAACCATGTAAGACACTTCTACCGTTTCATTGAACATTAACAATACAGTCCACCTCATATGAAAACTTCATGGAAACTGCAATTGATTTACTAGAATCAGTTAGCGTCGTCTACAGGAACCTTAATTCGTGAATGCAACTTTTAAAAATATATTCAACACCAGCAGCCGCCCGCGACTTCGTTCGTGTGGAGTTAGTTATTTTAACATTTTATTTTAACCCCAAAAGAGTAGATTTCTATACATACATTATTACACTTCTAGATCATAATATAGAGCATAACTTTTTAAATGTTTGATATCCTCCGCTTCTGTAGGTCGCAGCGTGAGGTTATATAGCCTAAAGCCTTCCTGGATAAATGGGCTATCCAACGCAAAAAGAATTTTCTTTAAGCTGAAGCTGAAGAGTTTTTTGTTTGAACGCCCTAATCTCAGGAGATTAGGGCGTTCAAACAAAAAAAACTCTTCAGCTTTATATATTAGTATAGATAGATTTACAAAATCTTCTTTCTAATATTTATAGGCGGTGTGCTGTTAGTGCTTAAATAATCGATTAGGTTAAATCTTCGGAAATTAGTTACGTTAAATTGTAATATATCAGAAACTAGAGCAACGATTATGTCCGTCTTCACGCTAATTACACTAAAAATAATCCAGAAAAACAAAGCGTAAAAGAGATTAAAATGGCGCGTTATGCAATGTATTTTTTTTTATCACATTTCATCACTCAAGGGGACAGTTGGTTGATAATTCACGTAATTAACAGCATGTTTGTGTTACTAAACCTCAGCGGCGTATACGCATGCCACCCGGCGACATGTTTGCGCTCGACGCAAAAACTACGCGCATTTCCAGTAATTTCGTAAGTCGTAACTTTGTAATTACTACGCTTTTAATTTTTTAAATTGTTATTTTAAATGCGTTCATCCTACTTCATCGCAGGAGAGGTAGTTATCTTATTAAAAGAAAAAATTGTATGCACGAGCTGAGATGATCTAAACATTGTAATCTATGGCTACCTTGACTCCGGGACTATTTGTTTCCGAAAGTGCATTCCCTCATTCCATCTAACGTTAGTTATACGACCTCAAGCTTTAGTTATTCATCCAAATAAATAAAATTCCTTGGTGCTGTCAAATTATAAAAGAAACACGTAACCTGAACTATAAAAAACGCTTATCAAGCATTCCTTTTAGAGAACTTTCTCTGATAATGCATGAAGCCCGAGATGGAAATTACTATTATATCTTTTGAAATAGACACGAGCCGCATCGGTATCGAAATAATAACCTCTCTCTATATTAATTACGTACTAACTCCTAGAGTACGAAGGTACATTGAGCTACGGGGGCGCTCCCCCCTTCCTGTGGTTCCAAACATCCTATGTACAGTCGAACAAGTTATTGGGCATACAGGCAGAAGTACGGACAACTATGTACTTAAAATATTTTTGTGAGTCTATTATTACTTTACATCCTCGTAGCTTGAAAGGTATTACTCACATTGAAAAATGAATATAGCAGTAGGCTTCAAAAGATAAATATTTTTGCCTGCACATTCAAACGTTTTCAGTGTTCATTCCTTCTCTGTATGAGAAAAGGAAAATGATAAGCTGGTGTTAAGGTAGATACCAAACTACTTGTTCTACTGTACCTATTCTGTAATAGGATCGGTAATGAGAGCACGCATTCAAACTCACAGATGGATGAATGCAGTCATCCGTTGTTATGTGGGGCTAGATAAGTTAATGAGACACGTGGCTACTAATTACTTTGAGTTCGTTGATTAATGTATCAAGATGCATAGAGATGTTGCATGTCGAATAGATAGACTATAATCTTGTAGGCTTTATAAGTAAGTTCGATTAGATTTACATATATTGACATAATCAAGCCAAGTCAGGGATAGTCAAGTACTTAGAAGCCTATAAACTAAAAAGCACCGTCTCTCGGTTTTTAAATTAAAAAATTAAGTTTAGAACTTGTCTTACTCTACTTTAGTTGAAGTTCAATCGAGTGCAAGCAGGAATGGGCTCAAAGGTTTTTGAACTATCTGTTTAATAAACTTATCGTAACCTGCATAAAAATATGTACTTTATTTTTGTTTTGTTACCTATATGTACTTTTTAAGTATATCTTGGACACCAATGACTGAAGGTGAAATAAAACATCTTGAGGAAACCTGGACTTTCAAGTCTGAAATCGCCAACCCGCATTGAGCAAGCGTGGTGATTACGCTCAATCCTTCTCTCTATGAGAGGAGACCTGTGCCCAGCAGTGGGACGATAAAAAAAAGGTTGATGATGAACCTGCATAAAGACATAGTAAACCATGTTTGTAGGAAGTTTGTTTAGTTAAATGTCATGTTATTGGTTTGTTTTCCCTGATAAATACTCAAAGTGCAGCAAGCAATTGTTTCAAAAATAAATAAGCTGATTGATCAATCTTACCACATCTTCTTCATAAAACTAAATCCTCAAACTGCAGAATCAAATCCTTACCTGAAAAGAACAAAACAAAGATGATTAGTAAATGAATAATTAATGTCCACCTCATACTGAGTACCGTGTTAATCTCGATGTGGCAACACACGTGCACAGGTAGGTACATAATTATTTCATCTCGGCTATCGACGGCATGGCTTGCAATCTAAACACTGATCGGTTTCGCAAGCCGGTGGCCAGTGGCGACATTGCTAAAACATCCGCTACTGATTGGCAGCCGCGCGACATTAATTGACCCGCCGACATGTGCAACGACTCGAAATTATAATTAATGTCACTATACAAAAACTAGCTTCTACCTGTCTCTACTGTGCTTCTACTTAGTTTCTGAACAACTTTCTGATGAAGTTAGTTTAATTAGTGGTGTCAAGATTTATCTAAAGACAGCTTTGAGTTCCGTAGCAAAGAGTTTGTAATACTTCGTTTTTTTTATAAGTTATAAACTAGCGCTTGACCGCAATCCCGCCTGATGGTAAGCAGTGACGCAATTGTTGATGGTAAAGCGCACTAGTTTATTACGAGCCTATTCACTCTAGCCTTGAAGACACTCAAATTGTTGTTTTTTTTTTATCTGTTCCCCTTAAAATTGTTTATAATAATAATAATAAATTTTTATTTTCAGACCATGGTCCATAGAAATAGCATAAAACAGAATTACAATATTTAAATTTAACAATAAAATTAAAATAAAATGTAACTACTTATGATTATACAATAAAATTCAATTTATAAAATTTAATAAAATGTCAAAGAATTATGAATTAAAAATTTAATTTAAATTAAAATTGGAAAAAAATTAGGCATGCATTTAAATCAAAATAAGTAAAATTAAACACAAACACAGTCAAAATAAATAAAATTAAACTTAAGACTAATCAGTCCACATAACAGTGTGACGCTCGATGCATCGTCATCCAGTGCCACACTATCGGGCTGTCCATCCTGCCGGCCACTACAGACACTAGGCTGTTGGAGCTATCGCGAACTCGCCGCATCAAGGATGCTATGCGCGTACGGATCAGTGCATAAAAATCAGGCACACCTGCCTCCGCGAACATCCCCGACGAAAGATTGATATGGAAGATTGGTACCGTGATGTACTATTGGCAATACGACATAATGGGGAAATATTTATATTTGCGGCCGCGTGCTTATTGAGATAAAATAAGAAAAAAAAAACATTTTCCCTATCTTTATGTTATTCGAACTAAAGAAAATAAACGTGACATTGGCTGAATGTACAAACCGAGCGCAGTCAAAAGAAAAAAAGATAAATAAAATACGACGTAAATGGATTGTATTTATATACAGACACCAGCAGGTTAAGTTACCCGTAACTATCAATTCTTCCCGATCAACCTTGAACATTAATACTTCAGCGATAAAGTTTAATATCTATTATTAAAGGAATTTGACAGATTGTAGTAGCTTTATGTGCTAGATCTTTTATAAAGAAACATAATATTCCATTTACACCGTTATTATTTACAATGAAGCCCAATTCTGTCAGTCTCTTTTAATATGTTCGTATCTTTTTGCTTGCGTTATTATCCATATAGCCTTTTATTAACTAGGTTAGGGTCGGCTGGCAGTACTTATAACGAGATGCGACTAAATATAATTAATGTTCTATATGAAGCGACGGCTATTTAACCTTCAGAACTTAATTATTTCGTAATGCTAATAATCGTCTAAATAAGATATTTTTCTCCGATCACACTATTCGTAGTTATCCTGCTTAAGGCAGATTTTTCAAGATTACCATTGACCTTAAAATTGTTTTTGAGTTTTTTAAAAACGATTTAAAATGTCCAATTTTTTTTTATCTCAGCGATAATCAATAGCAGAAACTTGTCGAAGATGTAGGAAAATTAGAAGCATTTTCGAAAAACTGAGATTGAGATCAGATAGTGAATGTTCTTTTAAAATTACGATAATTAGCCCTTTTTTGGTATCGTAATCATTAAATGATCTCTCCCGCTATGGGCGGAGTGGAACGGCGTGTCAGACTTTTACTGACTAAAACCCACCCGTGTTTCTTCGCTTGCTTGTGCGCCAGGGCCACAGTTTCTTTTTTGAACAACTCGCAACCCTGATTGAGGCATCGGTCTTCGTGGACCCCGTCACTATGTGACGCGCCGCCGACTCGGGCCTGGTCCTTACCGGGCGACGAGCTGCCCACTGCTCACCGCCCGCAGGCCCACGCCTACGGTGGCCGGGAGTTCGGTGTTGTCTCCCGACCAGGGCGTCTCCTTTGCCAGCATCACTGCTTCGCAGAAGGAGGTGACGGCCTGCCATACACTCTCGCTCCGGACAATGGCCTGGACCAGGGTCGAACGCGAGACATCGCCGCCGATCGCCGCTACGAAGACACGGCGGTGCTCTACCCAAGCCGGGCAGACCTCCACCGTATGCTCCACCATGTCCTCAGCGCAATCCCCATAATGGTGACACCCTGGCGTTTCCTCCCGCTTTATCCGAAACAAGAACCTCCCGAAACAACCGTGTCCGGTGAGGATCTGCTTCATTCGAAGGTGAAGGCACCGTGACGCCGCGCCTCTCTAGCCACTCGTCAAAGGGGACTTACCGCCGCTATTGTGGCGTGCCCAATAATTGGCCCTTCAGTTATATTTTATCTGTGGAATAAGACTGACGACTAATAATTGTAGTACCTAAGGAAAACGGGTTAAAAATTCAAAATGTAATTTCAGTACAATACTTATTTTAGGTAAACAAAAAAGATATATGATATTCGCCCTTAGTAACACAACAACAAAGATGTGTGTCTTAGAAATATTACTATCGCACCATATACTATAACCATGATTACAGCAAATATTTCGCTTTCACCTGTATTACTTGTTAATCTGTACCATCAAGAAGTTTTCCTATTGGCTAAGTCCAATGTGCAGCTATAACGTAACGCAAGATAATATAACAAACAACTTTTTCTTACTTTAACTAAACCTGCTAGCTGTCTGAAACTAGTTGTATCAGTTGAGGACGATTTATTTCTAGCTTACGAAACGTATGATTTAATTGCACATAATATGCTTCTTCTTTGTCTGCATGAGTTTCTAAAACACTGGGTAGTGTATAAAACTCGTGCTATTTTTATATGTGTCTGTCTTGATAAGATGAGAGAGAACGTGGGTTACGTAATGTAGGTAATAAATTTTTTACGCGTTTGTACTAAACCCGGCAACCAACTTGCACATGCGCCAACTCTAAGTCACTAAAGTAAACATTTAGCTTAATTCTTTTTTAATTTAAATATTTAGTTAATACCTACTTAAATTTCACTAATAATAACAATAATTTTAATTTTCGTGTATGCACCGGGTACCCACTTTATGAACTGTCATGTCACAGTTCATAAAGTAGGTTTTAGCTCTTAAAACTATCTATAATATGTCATAATTATTCAAATAATACCACCGAAGAAAAGCAACCTTTTACACAAAATTTACGGATTTATAATTTACAATCAGCTATTCAACCGGCTTAATGGTATAAATACTAAAAAGGTAAAAAGAAACCTGAATACCACTTTTACGTCCAACACTCTTGATTGAAATCAGTTTTCTATCAAGCCATAAATAGAAAATCGATTTGCCGAGCTAATGAACGTATGTAAGTGTCGGCACTTTGGACGTTAAACAGGTAAATATTAAGGTCTATAATTAAGCTGTGCTGTTACGATTGCAAGTTGTGTTTACTGGAAACTCTCGCCGAAGCGAAAGTTCCATGTGTGTGCGACGTTTGACAATTCTCATGTACTAATAGACGTGTCTGTGACAGATGCCAATCGTGCGGATGATAATTTTGTTTTCATAACGAGCTATGACGGTTGAAATTATAATACGAGTGGGCTATTACTTTAATATCAAAGTCGTAATGTTCTTTAATGCAAGTTGAAATAATTGAGGAGAGAAAACTATTTCAATTTGAAACCTAAATTTCACTAATGTAATTCTTTGTAATATATAGCTTGCTTAGTAGTTTGCTAGTGTTGTGGATGTCATCTAGTAGAAAATTAACCTAGTAAACGTAAGTACCTAAGTTCCCGGTTCGCGGAACCGTTACGCTGCAGCGAAATTGCAACATCTAGTTTTAAAGGAAATTCTCTCCGCCTATTACTAACGGTTATCGAGATAATCGCAAGTATGTTATTACTAGATATACTTTCGATCTCGACTAACTCAATACGGGAACTTTATCTATCTTAAGTAACATGAAATACCTAAGTACCAATCATTTCAGAGTTCCTGCTTAACTAAAGGAAGTGTTGACTATTTGACGTGTGCTCATAAACCGGACGCATCTAATGCAGTTTCTCTTTAGTCAGTAGCAGGGCTGGCGGTCAGTTACACCGTGCTAAAGATAGAGAAATTAGCTGCGCAGGAGTGCGCGAGTGAATGCACTCGAACGCTGCGCCCGCGCCATCGCCGCCCCGCCCATACCATATACGAACAGGCGTAAACTGGGAGATCGATTACCACTAATTACTGGCCTCTGTGCCTCCTGAATTATTGCAAGCCGACTGTATCTCAGTCTACGACATTTAATAAAACAATGTAGCTCTATATACGATATATTGCCTCATGACTATATAAAGTCCTGACGAGCATATTTCAACGCTCTGGATTTCAGTACACTGCAATTAATAAAGAAGATTATTTATCACAGAAACTGATAATCAAATTATAACTATTACGGCAGTTTCTCGACCAAGACATGCGCCTGTCTTATAATCTGATTAAAGGAACCTACAATCTGCATATACTTAACGATAACAAAATGGAAGAGCAAAACATATTTTTCTCTCGAACAAGTTTTTCCAGGATGATAATCTTGCGTTTAAGTCTTCATAATATAAATACTTAGGCAAAGATTGAAATATCTGTTCGAATCTCGAAAGTAGACAGCCACTAATCCCTTGGCACGGCCGTCTATTGATTGGGCAGTGTACAGCCCGCACGGGTTACTCACAATCATAGACTTTCCTAGGGCATTCGTCAATCGCTGTTATGAAGCGTGAAAGCGGATTGATCGTTTGATCACACGACACGTGTCGCTTGTGACTTCATGCTTTACGCGATATTCAATTGTAAGTTGATCATTTTCTATCACACACGACGGTATGCTTACGTATGGATGGATACATTTGAGAGCATCGCGACATTTGAATCGAGCGATAGGCGTTATATTCCATATTTTGATACGAGTTGGTTGCTTGTCAATTCGAGCAATTAAGTGTTTGTTAAGTGTTTTCCAAGTGATACTTAAAAGAAGTCACAACAATGCTGCTAGTTACATCAAAGATGATTATGTAAATCTAAGTACATAATAATTCAAACGCAACTTGCATTCATAATTACCATAAGGCATTTGACAAACTTTCCAAATCATAATGCAAACAGAAGTGTTAACTTGCAAAGCATTCGATACTAAGACGTTGTACATATTACTATCTATTCATCGCTTACTTGCTAATTGCCTGTTAGCATTCCTGTGCTACCAACATGTACGGTTATCACCTTATATATCAGATTAACTCATATAAGACTAACTGATTACACACGCGAACTATGAAGCAGACACTTCCTTTGTTACACCGCTTACATGTTAAGACTTGAGACTTAAAGAAGGCGCGACTAGAAGAGTCGTAAGAGGCGACAACACTTCTATGGTGGGGTTTCTTGCTAATCGTAGTCCAAAATACTATGCAAATTACTTTTCCTAGAAATTATATTAATAAAAGTTTTACCTATATTGTACAGACGATATCACATAAAGCTACTACAATCTGTCAGATTTCTGTAGTAAATCTTCAACCTTATCTCTAAAACACTAAGGCTCAAGGTTGATTGGGAATATTTGGCAGTTTCGGGTAGCTTGATCTGCTGTCGATTTCGTCCGTACTTACAACGATCACAACTGTACCAATAACAGAAATCTAACTACATAGTTGAATTCAGTTTGATTTGTACTAAATGACGTCTCTCATTATAATATTAACAGATCTTAGATTTAATGTGTTTTATTTGCGTTTGCTGCATTCAGAAAAATAAAGTCATAAACGCGATGGCCACGGCATTGAAATAACCAGGCTATTTAAATCATCCGGCCGCGCCTCCGCGGTTCCACACACAGATCATCATACACAGATATCATAGATCCAGACTCAGACAGAAATATATATAAAAGTATTTTATGTTGACTGTTATTACAACTACACCGCAAACTAACTACGAGAAAACTAATCAACTAGATATGTGAAGTTTATGTTATGGTTTCAAGTAAATAAAATGAATGCAAGTGGAAATTATATTTTATTATGAGTGAAGAATAAATCGCAATTAAACATTACTAGCAATTTAAGTCTTAATTATTTTTTATTGTTATAATTATGTCTATTATACAATGCCGAAATAAAAATTGCAATGTTTGATTACAGACGCGCCGAATACTTACTCGTTAACTCGGCAATTTCTGTAGTAATCGTTATTGGTCGAATAACCGATCAAAGTTTAGGTTTAATTGCCGAGGTAACTTTGTACAGTACCTACTTCGAATACTTGTTTACTTTGTCGAATACTTTTATATGAACACTAGCTTTCCGCCCGCGGCTTCGCCCGCGTGGAGTTCGATTATATCGCGCTTTTTAAGTTTCCCTCGGGAACATCAAATTTCCGGGATAAAAGATAGCCTATGTTCTTTCTCGGGGTCTAAAGATTGTCTGTGCCAAATTTCATCAAAATCGGTTGAGAGGTTTAAGCGGGAAAGCGTAACAGACAGACAGACAGACAGAGTTACTTTCGCATTTATAAAATTAGTATGGATTCAACAATATACGAAAATATTAAATTTTATTTATATTAAGTAATCCGTTTTAATCAATCTTTCTTTGCACAAAATCTTTAGCGACAGCACTATTAGTTTTAAAATGGTAACATTATTTTTCTTTAAACTATGAACAAAGTTACCAAATATATTGTACTCATAGAATTAAAAGTCGAAGTACCATTTTATGCTTTTAATTTTAAAAAAAGGTGTGACACAAAACAGCCAGTCATTTCCAGTGATACATCATTCGTGAGTTGAACTTTCAGTGGCGGCTCCTTGTGCAGACAGCCGAGCATTGTTTAGTGTTCATGGTACGTGGACGCGACGCCACGACACCAGTCTAATACGAGCTCACACCATCTTGCCTCCCGATAACACGCTACTGAGGAAATCACACATCACAGATCTTATCCAGCCAGTCTCGTGACTAATTATTTGCTTAATGGAATTAATAGCGCGGTTAACTTTCAACACTTTTATATAAGAGCTAAGTGTCGTACGCTCTAATAGCATAATTAATCTAATAAAAGTATGTACATGCAAGGGTCTTAAGTAGACGTGCTGATACGATATTACCACAATATCGCAGTGACAGTAGAAAAAGTGGTCTGCAATAAAATATAACGAGCAAGAAAAAATAGCGCCCACTTATTATTACATTACTTTAACGTGAGATTTCTATCGCTAAACTAACAATGTCGGTATTTATTTTCAAAAGTGTGTAAGAAGTAAAAGTTATTGTGTAATAATTTACAAAAAAGTTGGTAACAGATAATATAGTTACATGGTTATAGATTATGATTCATAACATTCACGAATCGCATCTCGTTGGCGATATCAATTTCATGATCGCACGTGAACGATCAAGCGCTTGAAAAGTAAAGGCAAACCAACATGTAGCTAACAGCAAAAATGCATTCCGCTGAGAGAAAACGACTCTAATGCGATGCCGTTGTGCAAATTGCAAATGAATTGCAGCACCAACTGCAAAAAAATACCCCTTTTATAGAGGCCCTGAGTATGAAAGTGGAAACATCAATGCGGACGTTATAATTTGCGCGGTTCATTTCCCGTTACATACGCCGCATTCGGCCGTGACAATTTTCCATGTTGCACCTCTGAGACGCCTCGTAATGACAGAACGGCACTAATGAAACAACAGACAGCCAATAATAAACTTCCTGTGTAATGAGAGACAACGGGCACGATCTACGAACACGGTTACTCAAGCAATTGAGCGGCAGACTGCAGCCCCAACCGCAACGCAGCCTAAGGTGCAATCGCCCATTATAATATACTTTTTAGCCAGGTATTATAAATTATGCTCCATTCAGGTAAGTAAGCACAAAGAAGGTATAAATCAGAGGGCGGATTGGAATATATCCCGAAAGGCATGCGTAGTTCCATGTAAACTCTGATAAATAACTTGGGTTCGTATTACAGAATGTCATTCAAAACTCAAGCATCACTTAAATCTCGTTTCAAGCCATTTAATTGGTTGAAACTAGTTTTAAGTAATGTTTAAGCAGAGATCAATGTTTGAGTTTCCTTGTACGGACCTTACAGTTGTAGCTGAGGAATAGGTCTGACTGTCATACGAATACTTACACGATGACTACAGATTACAAAATAAATACTTGTGTTCCATAACAGGTACATCCATATATCGAGGTGTAATCATTACATTGCCTCTGAAAGTAGACTAACGACCGTCATTAAAATAATGTACGCGATATTAGAGCGAGCCGCTGTTATATGTTTCTTTAATTATTATATTATTTTAAAGAGACTGTGAACTGTCACACTCACTCTATTGTAGCTTTTTTCTACCAATACTATCTATATCACTATCCGGCCGTTGAAAGAATAAGTTTCTGACACCTATCAGTGAGAAGCAAATTTTGTTCCAAATTGTTCCAGCAGCAAATAAAGATCAAATTCGCAAAACATTTATTTATTTACCTGAAACATAAAGGTAAGAAAGCATTCTTTTATCGGCCGCGCCGTATTAATTATCAACTCATCAGCCTAGAGACAGAGAATCCTCAATTAAAGCAATTTTAAGCAATGCCAGTAGGAAAATTGTTTGGCAATACCAATTTCTTTTCAACACTTCGTGTGAAAGCTCTTAGAACATAAACAAATGTTGCACTAACATGGCCGCATAACGGTTGGCTGCAGGCTATTGAGTAGATGCACCTGCGACGCAACCCCCTAGGATGAGCCTTTCACTGGCGCATATTGAAAGTGCAGCGTTGATGCAACGCGACCCTCGACCTCTGCGGCAATGCTGTCTTTTGTATCTGATCAGATTGATACTTATGATAATTGTTGTATCCAATCAAATCTACAGAAGTTTGTGGATATCATGATTGGGTATCACGTTTCCTGTATGCTTCTTTATGTGCAGGTATTTGGTTTTGATTGACGGCTGTGGCTTTGTTGTATTATGTTGTAGCGTAGGTGCTACATATTCGGTGTTAACGTTTCATTCAATAATAATAATAATATACTACATTAACATCAATTAAAACTTAAAAACAACTTTTATTTTCTTATATTTTTAACTGTACTATAATTCTCCTGCAACTGCTGCGCATGCATACTAGCGCTAACTTAACTCACCCTTGGCATTAAACATTGATACTGAAAAATCGTTCATTAATATCATGGCACCAATAAAACACGCCACACTATTATGTTTCAAAGATTTCTGGAGGAGGGGAGATAATTCAGTGCCCACTGGGCAGGATAAATCGAAGATAAAATACGCTTCGTAAGAATTGGCATCGGTATTAATGGTTAACCGGCTTTCTTTGGTTAATGGTTGTCGGTTAACCAGCTATCATGCGGTTACCATTCTGCAGGACAAATCGTGGCGGCCCACCAGCTGAGAACACTCGTAAACATGTAAATTCATAAGTTGCAAAGATACATCGTGCATGATAAAGTACATGCTCGCAGCAACAAAGGACTCTGATGGACTCAAAAAGAGATCAAGAAATTAAACTTACGACGGTCATGTCCTCGTATTTGCTTAGAAAACAACGTAGACCACTACAACTGTTTCTAGAAATAATGTTTAAGATAATGTGGGCTAGAGGTACACAGGTGTGTTCTTTGCTTATTTGGTAACATCAGTGATGTGATGTCACACTTCAGTCCATAAATGACTAAAGTAGGCATGTAGTAAATATTCGTCGTTAATAACAATAATCCGTTTTTTAAGTGTTAATGTAATAGCCCTAAAATATGACAATGACTACTCATATATGGTAATATATTCGAGTACCTACCTCGGATTGTTATGCTACGTTTGTGTTGGGCAACCACTCAATATAACATTATGAAACCAATCACGTTTTGATGTCGCTGTGGATGTCATTTTATGTATATTAATAATATAGAACCTATACAATACTATAACGCATATAAAAACCACATAGGCTTTGGATTAATAAGAAAATATTCTGAAGTAATTACAGTCGGATGAATGAATAGTTATGTTAATATGGAAACCTCGCACAGTCATAAATACTTTACGAGGTAGAATGTTGACTAAACTGAAGTTAAACTAGTTCCGAACGACACCGCTGTCATCTGTTCGGTACATAAAGATCGAAGATTACACAGCCTACTAACTAGAAGTAGAAACGAAAGTAAACAAATTTAACTAACAAACTAGTTTTAGCCATGCGTGTAGCCAATAGATTAAATGGCAATTAAAAACAAACGCAAAAAACATGCATTTCTCCAATAACGCAACTTTCGTTTTTATAAAAACATGTGTGGATTGGCCTTCGCCATATGCTAGTATCGATTATAATAGTTGGATATCGACGCGACTTTTCAAAGGGGTCGTTCAGTCAGCGAACTTAGGAATGTGAGTCCCGTTTAGTGATGAGCGAAGCCCGCAGCGTTATAGCTTTTTCCGTATATTTTCCAGTCCAATCACTATGATCGCCTGCGCTATCCGCAAACTAATTCGAATTAACCCCATGATACTGTTACAATTACGAGGCACTTAAATGCAAGATACAAGGAAGCGCCGTTGTATTAATGCTTAATAGCAAATTGAATGAGCAACGATCATGGTTGTGATAAAACAAAATGCCTGCAATCAGTTCGCGGTGCCCTCAGGCTAATAGGTAATCCTATATCTATCTAATTCATAAACGGTATACATGACGGTTACAGTAATACGAGTAATCTAAACATCTCAGCGCACCATAAACGGTAATTAAATATTAACGGTGACGGTAAAGCGTAATAAAGACAATATCGACGTGAGCTAAGAAATTAAAAACACTTTCACTGCGTAATTACTGTCAATAAAACACTAATAAGGCGACAAACTTACGCCGAAACGCACTTACAGCTGCGTGAGGGCTCGACGAGTCAATAATTAGAAAGTAAGACACAGGTTGTAAGAAAAACTCGCACAGTTACGGAAAGTACGGAAAAAGTGTGACCGATGGGAAGATGCGTTTCTCACAATGGATGAACGTTCATAGGCGTTATTTTAGTTCTTGTCAACATATACTGCTATTGTTCGCGGGATGCCTGACTATAACAATGTTGTTCAACAATCTTGATTGTTAGCTGTTACTGTTGTCTAGATAATAGCGTCTGTGACTCACTGTTATATGGAATGAAATAGGTATGTTTGCTATATAAATCTTGCTTTGAGATTACCGAAGAAAATGTATCCGTTGCGAACTAGCGTCTTGGGAAATCATTTGCTACGGAGAAAGTGCCTAAGAAGGGATATCCGTTGACATTAAAAAAAAGGGCATTGCAAGTTGGAAAGCGAGCAATATTCACAACATTATGTCACATCGACCCCACGTGCTTTTAGTAGCTACTGAGTGACGTAAGAAAGGGTGGTCATTCCATAATTGGCAAGACACCTAGTAGTGGGTGTAGCGTTATGTTGATACAGTCTACTTCCGAGCGTGGCGTAACGACGCGAGTGCACGTGACGCACCCACGCACAGGGTTGCCACGTGAGCGTTAACGAATATGCTAACATTGAACTCCACTGTGTACATTATTGTTATGGCTTATAAAACCCAAACAATAGAAAAAAGGATTGAGACATTAACTAAACATTAGAGTAACTGTAATGCTTACTTTTACTGTTATAAATGATTGTTAATTGGTTTAAATAATATACATACAAATCAAACAAACAGTACAGTTGCATATACACGACGATTACGCATGACACATGACACATACAGTTACCAAATTCACAATAGAGAGAGGCATTTACTTTATTTTCTTACACACTATTGTCTACATTTCTGATTTATTTCTCCTTTCGCAGGTCTGCTGGAAGAAATTTCTTAAGAAATAATCAGCACCATTGTACTCAGATCTTAATTTTGTCGTATCTTTATGTATTTTATTGTTTGTACATAAATAATAAATAAAGATAGCTACTAACCTAATATAACTCAGTAATACATAATCTTCGCTAAGCCAGTGGAGACTGTAAGTGATTAAAATCCAATTTAAAAACAATATTTTCTTATAGTTTTACCCATTACCAAAGTTAATTTAAAAACAAAACGCAAAAAGGTTGCTGTTGATGAAAGAAAAAACAAGCCAGAAAAAGACTCATGGCATAAAAAAAACACAACAACAACACACAAATTATATCAAATGTGGAAAACTATCGATATTATATCTTAGTGTATTTTTGGTAACCCTAAAGATATTGAATAGACCACAATAGAAGCAGTAACCATAGGTGACTACCATACAACTTGTCAGTAACGACATGCGACGTCACGTATCGACCACCTTGCGTAACAAATGAAAATCGGCGCTTTTCCATCTCCGTCGGTTGCGTAACGGAAAAGTTGTGCAAGGTACATAAAAAACAAACATCAACTTTGCAAAAGAGGAAAGTTCGACACGTTCGACAGTTCTCAGAAGGCTTGTTTAATAAAACCATGATCATTATAATAAAATATACATACCTACAGGTAGGTTATTATATATTATGGGAAAAAAACGACCAAGTATGAGTCAGACGCTGAGAGAAACTAAACGATTCGTCCGTATATGTATACTTGTCCGATTGAAATGAATTAAAGTTTGATGGTTTAGCCTTAGTGCTTTGAAGTAAGCGAGCTATAAAGTGCTAAAAAACAGTCGGCCATTTGTATTTAATTAAACGCTAGATAATCCGCTTATTTTAGAACCCTGCAACCTACATTGATGGAACATTAAACGAGATGTCAAATGATACAATCTGATCACTGTATCATTTTTTCTGCGTACATTAGCAATTAAGTACATTACAAGATCGGTGATAAGATGTATGTAACCGTTATTGATACCTTGTAACCTGGACATTGAACTGTTCGGAATTTATGTCCATATAAGTTGTTAGATAACGAGGGCTATAATTTATGGGATGAGGGGATATCATCACATGGTGTGCTGTGGATCGATGGTGGCTCTGCCCTTACTATAGGAGGCATCCCATATAAAGCTAACTTAAGGGTATCTGCCTGGTTCATTGGACTTTTCTAACCTATGATCGAAGCTGGATACAATGCAGTAATTTATTTTGTTTAATTTCCAATTAAAACAAATCAGTTTGATTTATGATGACAGTTACGTGAGGTGTATACATAGTGCTGGACTCGAGGTTACTAATGGAACAAAATATTGTTAGCGGCTATAAGCGATGTATCTCTTTTAAATAAATAGTTTCAGTAAATATTTTGTCTTACTGCAGTTGTAAAGGAAATAGTTTAAAACACTAAAAAAAAATGCTTTAAAAGAATATCAAATTATGTAAAAAGTTAAAAATAATTTAAAAAAAAGCGTGCGGCGCTTTAAGCCATAATTTTTGTGTATTAAGCGCCTCACGCTTTCTTTTAAATTATTTTTAACTTTTTAGTTTGATATTCTTTAAAAGCATGTGTTTTTAGTTTTTAAACTTATATTTATTTTCAACTTTTTGGTTCGATATTCTCATTAAAAAAAAAAAAAACGAACGAACGAACGTATTGAAAACGGTGGGACATTTTACAGTAATGAGCCGCTCACTCGTAGTCCTAAGAGTTAGAGACGGACGAACAAACAAACAAGCAAGCAAGGAAGCAAGCAAGCAAGCAAAGAAGCAATCATACAAGTGAAGCTAATAAAAAGCATGTAAAAATAAAAAGTATCGAGTACGTGCGCTTGCCCACACCTGTCTGCTACGTCGACGTAAGAATGGGCGTGTCAATCTGCGGCGTTTCAGAACTGCGCCCGCGCACTGCACTCAGATTGACACTCATTGTTACATCACCCATTCACCAGCTATCTCGGTCGTCCATTATTTTAACACCTATCATTATTTAATTACAATCAAGTGGACGATTACCTCCCTGGTGCAGTAAATCATTAGTCATTACGTAGGAATTATAAGAAACAAAAGAAAGTTGTGTGATTGGTGCAATGAGAATGCTTTTTCGTTGATTTCAGAATTATTTATTGTTTCTCAGAGAATTAAATATACTCAAATTATGTAACGTTAGTGGAATAGACCGGTCACTTTACCCTTATTTTGCTAATAATGAGCACCTATTTCATAATATTTATATTCATAATATTTATTTATAATTCTCTCGGTGGTAGGCCATAACATCGGCTGCCGGCGGAAGTTACCACCCACCAGACAAAGTCTTGCCGCCAAGCGATTCGTCGTATTCCGGCATGATGTCTGATGAAGCCGTACAGAGGACGGGTCTAAGCAGTTGTGTTGCGTTGTGTAGCGGGTACGATGCGCCAAATGTTGTTGTGTCGGGAGTTTGGTCGTGGAGAGTCTCCAGATCAATCTCCCTCTAGCGCAGCATCGTTTGGTCGTGTTGGTCTTGGGTTTAACATTGCATCACCTCGCTCAGCTGCCGTCATCCTTCCTATTCCTAAGTTTTTTAAATGAATAGGCTTAATAAACTAGTGCGCCTTACCATCAACGATTGCATCACTGCTTACCATCAGGCGGGGCAGTCAAGCACTAGTTTATAATTATTAAAAAAAAAAAAACAAATTTAAAATAGCTCCATTACTTATTACCTACTACAAATTACAAAAATAGTTTTAAATATTGGTTTATAGGAGTGTTTACGCCTAACGTCCCATAAAAATAGTTGCATTAAGTAATTAAGTAACACCTCTGTATTAAAATAGTAAGTATTAAATAAAATAATATTTAGATAACATTGTTTGTACAAATACCCTGGGCAAGTAAGTAATGAATGTTAATTTTCCAGATTACAAATGTACTTTCTTCCACTGTAAATGATACTACATCACTTGACGTGTGAGATGATGTCAATGCTTAAGCACTAAGCACACAATGGCACGTAACGCACTCGTAACTTCGTAAGTAACGTTCAACAGCGCGAGATGGATCGCGGCTGCCGAGTGTAATAACCTCGCTAGTCACAGTCACAATGTGTGTCGCATCTTTGAAGCGAATATACTCTAGTCAAACTGACAAAAAAGTTAAAATCTTAAGATATATTTCATTTAGTACAGTTGTAAGACTAGCAAGAATTGTGGAGGTAAGTTGATTTCGGTTTTATATTTAATTATTGAGAAGTCATCATCATCATCATCAACCTTTTTATCGTTTCACTGCTGGGCACAGGTCTCCTCACACACAGAGAAGGATTGAGCGTAATCACCACGCTTGCTCAATGCGGGTTGGCGATTTCAGACTTAAAGTCCAGGTTTCCACAAGATGTTTTCGTTCACCTTTTAATCAGTCTTTGGTGTCCAAGCTATACTCAGAAAGTACATATAATTTAGAAAAGTTACATTGTTTTTTTTTTTTCTTAATAATTATAAAATAGTGCTTGACTGCAATCCCGCCTGATGGTAAGCAGTGATGCAATCGTTGATGGTAAAGCGCACTAGTTTATTAAGCCTATTCACTTAAAGAACTTGGGAATAGGAAGTATGACGGCAGTTGAGCGAGGTGATGCAATGTTAAACCCAAGACCAACACGACCAAACGATGCTGCGCTAGAGGGAGATTGATCTGGAGACTCTCCACGACCAAACTCCCGACACAACAACATTTGGCGCATCGTACCCGCCACACATCGCAACACAACTGCTCAGACCCGTCCTCCGTACGGCTTCACCAGACATCATGCCGGAACACGATGAATCGCTTGGCGGCAAGACTTTGTCTGGTGGGTGGTAACTTCTGCCGGCAGCCGATGTTATGGCCTACCACCGAGAAAACTTGCCTGACCTGGAATCGAACCCGCACACTCATACTTGAGAGGCTGGTGTTTTAACCATAAGGCCACCACGACTGTAAGACGACTATTGAGAAGTACTGGTTCATTACTGGAGCAAGACAACTGTTGTATTTGCATCCTCATGCACAGACCCTCGACTGTGAGTTCTTTAAGACTAGGAAGGATCTATCCAACTACATGAACGTAATAAGGAAAGTAAAATGGATTGAAATCTTTTTGAAAACACGCACTGTACTGACAATTTATGGACTGCTTTGCAAAAGTGTGGTCCACCCAAAAGCTGACTCAAATAAAAGGCTTGATGTTACTTAATTGGGTTGTATCCTAAAAAATAATTTTATGTCCATCAGATAGATTAAAAAAAAAAATTGAACACGTATTTTTTATTTTTTCTTTCATTCAAATACTTAGGAAGATATATTGATTTGAAATGTCGCTTGACGTCACGCCGTGGCATATTTTGTACCGTAAATAGCCCCCACTCCGTAACTTTAATACGCTATATCTCGGTAGTTTTTGGTAATTTCGACAAAACAAAAAATACGGGTCTTAATTTTTTTTATTATCTGTAAGACGGACTAATTATTTTTTTGATTTTCATACCTTGGATACATCCCTATTGCTCTTCAATATTGAATGGGCGGTGTGACAGCACCATATAACTGCTAAAATAAGTCGCCATTAAGCAATCTAAAAATCCAATATTTTAAATTATTATTTTATGCGTTGCATAAGCTTTGAAAGTGATTCATTAGGAAATATTGAATACTAATAACATTAACAAATTCCACTTAAGCTGCAAGTCAAAATGAGGCTTCCGTCGACTGGGACCGCAATTAACTCGGACCGTGGTCCCAGTTGCCGGATTTATAAAAAATAAATAATTTTCTTCCGGCGACTGGGACCACTCATAGTTGACTAAAAAAATGTCTACTATACAAGCCGAAATCGGTACAGTCAAACGAATTAACCATCTATATTATTGATATGAATATGAATATCATTGACTCATTCTAGATGATGTTCATGATTTTATCCTATGCGCTTATAAATTGACCTAGCCCGTTTTTATATACTTCACACATGCAGGTAAACACACACAAAGGCAATAGCATTGTATGATAGTATATTACTATTTCTTTCTAACTCGTAAAATTATTCATACAAAATTTACGTAGTTCGTATCGAGTATCGACGAATACTATTGCTTTAGGGCTATATTAGACCGGACACTTTAGAAAAAAAAAGAAGGATGTTATAAAATTATAACATTATTTTTAAATATTAACACAGTTAATACTGATTTTATGTGAAGCCATAACGGCCATTTTTAGGGTTCCGTAGCCAAATGGCAAAAAACGGAACCCTTACAGAATCGTCATGTCTGTCTGTCCGTCTGTCCGTCCGTATGTCACAGCCATTTTTTCCGAAACTATAAGAGCTATAGGTACTGTTGAAACTTAGTAGGTAGATGTATTCTGTGAACCGCATTAAGATTTTGATGCAAAAATAATAATAAATATTGAGGGGCGGGCCCCCTTCCTAAGAACTGAAACTCACAATTTTTTTTTTCGTCAAACACATACGTGTGGAGTATCTATGGATAGGTCTTCAAAAATGATATCGACTTTTTTTAAAATATTTTTTTTCTAAACCGAATAGTTTGCGTGACAGACGCTTTCCAAAGTGGAAAAAAGTTGGTCCCAACTCCCTCTAACTTTTAAAATAAGAAAATGAAAAATCTAAAAAAGCATATATGATGTACATTACTATAAAAACTACCAACGAAAATTGTTTTGAAAGTGATCTAGCAAGTATGTTTTTTTTAATACCCCATAAATCGTAAACCGCTTATTACCGCGTCATCTTTCATACAAATAACTTAAATCCTTTAATTTCATAATCAATGGTACAGAATGTACTAGTCGCCTCTGCGATTTTTGAAAGCTCCCCTTGATTTCCCTGGTCTTCCATCATCAGATCCTGACCTGGTGACTATGGGACCACCTGGAAAGTATACACTTTCAAAAAAAAAAAGAGAATTCTGCACATCGGTCTTAGAGTGATCGGTGAACATATGTAAAAAAAAAGATTACGAAGAATTGAGAAACTCCTCCTTTTTTTGGAGTCGGTTAAAAAAAGTACTTTTACTCAATTATTACTTTGTCCTTTGACTGTACATTATTTGATTCCAGTTATCATTTATGAGTGGTCCCAGTCGCCGGAAGAAAATTATTTAATTGTTATGAATCCGGCGACTGGGACCGCGGTCCGAGTTAATTGCGGTCCCAGTCGACGGAAGCCTCGTCAAAATGATGACAAGTTCCTGAGATTATTGCATTTATAATTATTAAAAGTCTCTTTTTTTATGAGAACACAAACACAAGAATATAGCGAGAGACAAACCACCAATGTTCTACCAGCAATGTATTAAGTTTACTTGAAGAACAGAAAGATTAAATTAGATTTAATTAGCTTTTGGGAGTTGATATTTCCTCAAACCTAAACTTTGGGTGGTTCATTGAGTCCAAGGCCAAGGTGGCTGCCAGAAAACTTGGCGTCATCGCAAAGGCCCAGCTACTTCACACCAAGGCAGCTTCTAATGTTGTACAAAGCACAGGTCCGCTCGTGTGTGCAGTACTGCAGCCACATTTGGGCTGGTGCTGCGAAATGTCATCTGGCTACTTTGGATTCAGTGGAGAGTCGTGCGAAGAGGCTGATTGGCGACCCAGATTTAACTCGAAATGGTCTCCAAAGCCTAGCACAGGCGTAGAGTAACCAGCCTTTCGATCTTCTATAGGAAGCATTCTGGTGAGTGTGCAAGGGAATTGCATGATTTAATTCCCCCATCTCCGTTCCACCATCGGACGACCCGTCGTACGGCGACCTTCCTCCCTTACGTTGTTAACACCACTACGATCCGGACGAAGCGTTCCGCTTCTTCTTATATACCGCGTACATCGAGGGACTGGAATTTGAGTGTCTTCAAGGCTAGAGTGAATAGGCTCTTAATAAACTAGCGCGTTTTACCATCAACAATCGCATCACTGTTTACCATCAGGCGGGATTGCGGTCAAGCGCTAGTTTATAATTTATATAAAAAAAAAGTATAAAAAATTACAGTGATCAACAATCCATTGTAGCAATTTAAATTCAGTCCATTGTAGTCATTGAAAGAGCAAGCAGATTAATTAGCAAGCGATTGTTTAACAAAGACAGTTAAATTCTGGATACGTCATATATACCTAGCATTTCTATTTAGCATTTTTATTTAGCATTTCTCGGTGGTAGGCAACAACATCAGCCGCCGGCATAAGTTACCACCCACCAGACAAAGTCTTGCCGCCAAGCGATTCGTCGTGTTCCGGCATGATGTCTGGTGAAGCCGTACGGAGAACGGGTCTGGAGCAGTTGTGTTGCGATGTGTGCCGGGTACGATGTGCCTAATGTTGTTGTGTCGGGAGTTTGGTCGTGAAGGCTCTCCAGATCATCCTCTGGCGCCGCATCGTTGGTCGTGTTGTTGGGTTAAACATTGCATCACCTCGCTCAACTGCCGTCTTCCTTCCTATTCACTCAGTTTTTTGAGTGAATAGGCTTAATAAGCTAGTGTGCTTTACCATCAACGATTGCATCACTGCTTACCATCAGGCGGGATTGCAGTCAAGCACTAGTTTATAACTATTAAAAAAAAAATACCTAGCATATAAGTAAGCATCATAGCCTGTAAGTTTGGTTACAGCCTGTTGCTATTATAATTTTGAACGAAATTGCAAATTGAAAGCGTTTCGCCTCCTATTTAATACCGTGTACATCGAGGGACTGGAACACAATCGTACTACAATTTGAGTGTCTTCAATGCTAGATTGAATAGGCTCTTAATAAACTAGCGCGTTTTACCATCAACGCATCATCATTGCATCGCTGCTTACCATCAGGCAGGATTGCAGTCAAGCACAAGTTTAAACAAAAAATTACCAACAAAGAGAATGAGTATCTAGTTATAGAAAAAATACAAATACCTACAAATGTATGTATAACTATGTATATTTGTAATGCCAACAGCAACCTTAAAAGGAAAAGCAAGAGACCTTTAAAAGTGTCCTCTTCCTCTGAACCCCACTCGGCTAGAGCGGGTACAAATTGCAGATCTGCAATTTGTAGGTATGACTCCCTATAATTGCTTGCTCCTTAACTTTTTGCCTATACCGACGTGGCATTTCTAGAGAAAACAGAACCAGTTTAGTAAAGAACTTTTACTATAGGCATTGTAATTAAAACAAACCATTTAAGACTAAAGTTTGCAACGACCCTAGATAAAATTAACGAGCTAGGTGAAAACTCTATCCATACTAATATTATAAATGCGAAAGTAACTCTGTCTGTCTGTCTGTCTGTCTGTCTGTCTGTTACGCTTTCCCGCTTAAACCTCTCAACCGATTTTGATGAAATTTGGTACAGACAATCTTTAGACCTCGAGAAAGAACATAGGCTACCTTTTATCCCGGAAAAATTTGATGTTCCCGAGGGAAACCTAAAAAGCGCGATATAACCGAACTCCACGCGGGCGAAGCCGCGGGCGGAAAGCTAGTACTATATAAAATAATTATATTAACAGGTAAATTTTATGAGCAACAACAAATCTCAGTAACCATAAACATGATTCTAATAGGTATAATTTCCCACATTAATATCCATACTAATATTATAAATGCGAAAGTATCTCTGTCTGTCTGTCTGTCCGGCTTTCACACCAAAACTACTGTGCCGATTGTAATGAAATTTGGTACACCGATAGTCTAGAGCCTGACAAAGGACATAGGCTATAATATAACAACCCGCTATGGCCAATAGGAGCAGAGCAGTAACAAAAAATATTGCAAAAACAGTAGAAAATGCGCACGTAATAACATATTGTTTGCATATTTTTTTATTTTTTTTCGGAATGAACATTCCCACGGAAACGGGTACCGCCGCGCGCTGTAAACTGAAGTCCACGCGGACGGAGTCGCGGGCAACAGCTAGTTATAAATAAATATATTAACGTTTTGGTAAGTGTAATGGCTGTCGTAAATCAAACGACCACTCTAAAGGCGCTTATCTACACTCTAAATAATATCTCAAGTTTGGCTATTTCCCAACAAAAATACCACCAAGAACAAGCCATTTGCTCTTAAACGAGGAAGTGCAATAACTCAATAGTAATCCATACTAATATTATAAATGCGAAAGTAACTCTGCCTGTCTGGCTGTCTGTTGGCCTGTCTGTCTGTCTGTCTGTCTGTTACGCTTTCCCGCTGAAACCTCTCAACTGATTTTGATGAAACTTGGCACAGGCAATCTTTAGACCCTGAGAAAGAACATAGGCTACCTTTTATCCCGGAAAAATTTGATATTCCCGAGGGAAATCTAAAATGCGCGATATAACCGAACTCCACACGGGCGAAGCCGCGGGCGGAAAGCTAGTAACCCATATAAATGTAACCCGACAAGAATGATGCAGATTCCGATCTAATCCTTATGGTGTCTAATAGTTGCAAAATTAAATGAACTATCAACATGGTCAGTCAATTTCAGTTAAAGACTCTCATAAACCTGTGAGCGCTATAATAACTCTGATCCGTTTTGCCGGTTTGCCGCTGAGTAACAAAGGTGTGGTGGAAATAAATCTAATCGACAAGATATATCGGAGCCATAATATAATATTGGCGCATAATGTAACAAAGCAACGAGCTAACGATGTAACAGATAAAAATAAACAATATGTAAATAAAACAAGACATTATCGCAGATGAGGCAATTCTTCGAAGGCGATGTTTTGTCCGGACCTAACAAATGACGATGTGTCCGCTTCCCCGCCCGCTCTAGCAACCACAAAATTATAATTTACTAGCTGTGCCCCGCGGCTTCACCCGCGTAAGTTTCGAAGCGAAAGAGCTTAGTTGGTATAAAATAAGCGCCTGTTAAAATAATGGGAGCAATATGTACGTCCGCGTTTGCTCCCGTTTTCGCAACATTTTTTGTTCCTGCTCTGCTCCTATTGGTCATAGGGGGATGTATTATAGCCTATGTCCTTTCTCAGGCTCTAGACTATCTGTGTACCTAATTTCATGACAATCAGTTACGTAGTTTTGGTGTGAAAGCCGGACAGACAGACAGACAGACAGAGATACTTTCACATTTATAATATTAGTATGGATTATACCTGATATAGGTGCATACTAATCTGCATCATCATCATCATCAAGCTTTTTATCCTCCCACTGCTGGGCACAGGCCTCTCTCATACAGAGAAGGATTGAGCGTAATCACTTTGCTTGCTCAATGCGGGTTGGCGATTTCAGACTTAAAGTTCAGGTTTCCTCAAGATCTTTTCCTTCACCTTATAATCAGTCATTGGTGTCCAAGATATACTAAGATTAAGAAAGTACATATAACTTAGAAAAGTTACATTGGTACACTTGCCTGGTCTGAAATCGAACCCACACACTCATACTTGAGAGGCTGGTGTTTTAAGCACTAGGCCACCACGACTAATCTGCTTATGCATATCCTCTACTTATGTAGAGGATATGCCTTTTCATGACACACTAAAAGTTCGCAATTCAATTCAATTTCAAATTTGACAGAATCCAAGCTTAAAGTCAATCAAGAATATTTAAAAGAATATATAACATTCATTACTAAGAAATAATATGATTACATCAAACCAAAACATTAAAGTTTTTATTTATTTATTTACTAGCTTTCCGCCCGCGGCTTCGCCCGCCTGGAGTTCGGTTATATCGCGCTTTTTAGATTTCCCTCGGGAACATCAATTTTTTCCGGGACAAAAGGTAGCCTATGTTCTTTCTCAGGTTCTAAAGATTGTCTGTGCCAAATTTCATCAAAATCGGTTGAGAGGTTTAAGCGGGAAAGCGTAACAGACAAACAGACAGACAGTCAGACAGAGTTACTTTCGCATTTATAATATTAGTATGGATTCACACTTTTCTACCATTACAGGTTGCTTAACCTAATAAAAACATAACCTAAAAAAAGAATATTCTTAAAAACTTCAATGTTTTGATTTGATTTAATCATATTATTTCTCAGTAATGAACTTTATATTCTCAAATACACAACCTTCAAACTAAAAGATGAATCATACCACAACCGGTGTTTATCAAACACCATGTTTGAGATGGGTTATGATTGATTTTGGAGGATTCTTTGTTTTTTTCCAATGCCAAATTACTAAGTTAATATTCGAACTTATCATAATCATGGCAAGTCCAAAATATTGTGTTTACTATTCTTTGAAAAGTTCTACCTAATATAAAGAATAACTGAGCGAAAAGTAGAACGTGGATACGTGTTAATTATATCTATCAGCAATTCAACACACGTGCGAAATCATTTTATGTCAATAGAGAACCAAACTACCGAGCATAGATTTCAAACAGGTCCTGAATAGGTCATTAGTTACAACAATAATATCTTTATTATTAAAATGGATACTGCACAAAAACATTGTATAGTTGCCTGTAATAAAAGTTCTATAATTTACATTTTACAGCTTGTATTATGTTACATTTGTTTCCAATTTATATTTATGTGCAAAAACCCAAATATCATTTTGTGCTTGAACTTTTTGTACACATGTTTCTTGGACCTCTGGGAATGATGGAATGCCCGTAATCACTTATAAAAAAATGAAAGAAAACGAGTTACAAATAAACATACTGGCACTATTCTATCGCCATTTATGGCGCGCGAGTTGAGTGAATGTCCCTCACTCATGGGTTTATACAATCGCAATTGTCTATCGTATACAATCGCTTAATTGATCTCGTCGGTGACGAGTTATAACTAGTTAGTTCCGTTACCTAAGCTTCTGTAAAATACCAATCAGCTTGGAGAATCTGGTATTATACTGCCTTGCAAAAAATCTGTCAAGAAGGCAGGAATTTCAATTGAATTCAATGCACAAGGTGTTGTTTTGCACACATTACCTACACTACACTGTTATATTATTATGACTATCTATGCACGTATTGTCTTAGTGGACAAAATGTGCAATTACAGGCAACCTCAAATGTACAGACTAAGAAACACTGGCTTAAATGAAGGCTGAAATGAAGGTTATTAAAAAGATAATAATCAATTATAATTAAGTTTCTTTAGGTTGATCATTTAATATTCGCTTAGACTGTACCTACGCAGTTTGTTTTATTAATTCAGACTAGCATGACAATTTATATCAAATAGAAATATTATAAAGAAAGTACCTACTAAAATTGAAATAAAATTAATCGTGTACTATTATTTAAATGGTACTCTTAATAGCCGCTATACGAGTTGCGATATACATCGAAACGCAAACAAAGCAATCAAAAGCATCGAGCGTAGCTACGCGTACGCTGTAATTATCACTCAACAATTCAGGTACGTAGTTATATACATCATAGTTTAATAAGAACTTTTTAAACGCAGATGTTCCCTATTCGAGTCGGCAGACAAAAGGCGTTAACGCAATAGAGATGCCCTCACAAAGAGACGGACGAACAGATGCGCGAGTGGAGTCGTGGCATTTGTCTGTAAATCACACGAGCAAACAGCGCGCACACCATCGGCGTAGGTGTGTGAGTGTACCTGCCATCAAGGTTGCGCTCGAGCATAGGTATGCCCGAGCGCAGCCTACCCTACCTGCCTATCTCGCATTCTTGTACTATCTGCAAAGTATCGGAAGGTTTGCGCGTGTGTCGTAACGGTGCCAGCGTGCTTGCTGCTCAAACTGAACTTTACATGTCTGTCCTCGCCACCAAATCATTCTAATCTTGCCAGTTCTCACAGCTGATTGACAATGCAATTATGAATATGGTAATATTGTTTGTCAGACCTTCAGCACTCGACATATTTTGAATATATTTAGCCTAAATAATACGAAGCTATGACGGTTAATTCCATTAAATAATAATTCATCTTTATGTTAACGTCTACAGACATTCACAGTATTATTTTCGTCTATCAAAACAAACAAGGAAATAGTAAATCTTATGAGCCTTTAAAATCAACAAAATGATTTAGGAATTACAAATAAATCATAAGAATAGCGCAGCACCCTAATCGCGTAAAACGCTTTTACTTTCAATTTGAATCATTTTGAAGCTACTAATCCATTGCTATTTATATTCGAAAAATGTGTCTGCTCACCAACGTAAATAACGCAATGAATGTTGTTGAATTGTCAAAATGAAACCATTGCTACTGATAGTGTGTTATCGCAATTCAACCGCTGCGCGCTGGTCAGTGCGGCCGCCTACTACAATAGGGATGTATCCAAGGTATGAAAATCAAAAAAATAATTAGCCCGTCATAAAGATAATAAAAAAATTAAGACCCTTATTTTTTATTTTGTCGAAGTTACCAAAAACTATTGAGATATACCGTATTAAAGTAACGGAGTGGGGGCTAATTACAAAATATACCACGGCGCACTATGGGGAAGCCGCATACAAGGCCGTCTCAAAAACGTTTCACGTGAAAGTCGTTGTTATGGAGTAAAATTATTAATTAATATAGTCTTATAAAGAAGCTTTTCTAATTTTTTTTAAATTATTTTTTGCTAACCATAATGTATATAAAAAGACATCAAAGCTAACTCATGTTCAATGATGTGATTTTGGCACAATAGATTACTACAATTCAACGCCACATTACTCGAAAAATTTTAATATAAATTTATAAGTATTATACTATTTTTGAAATGCTTATAATCTCCTCATAACTTTTTTTAAATAATATTATACTATAATAAATAAATGTATTAAAATTAAGCAATATAGTTTAAGATGGTATAATTTTCGGGTTACTTTTTTTTTAACGAGACCTACCTGTTTGCCGCTATCGAGATGTTTGTTGTATTACAATCTTTATACATTAGTTAAACACAAGGAGAAAAAAAAAGGTGCGCATACTTGCGCCTTTTCTGACACGGTGCCAAAACATATAGCGAGATAAAAAAAATATTATTTTTTCTCAAATATTTTTTTTTTCATCTGTTATCTATTAAGGTCCCATTGATAAAATGGGCATTACAGTGAAGAGTATTATTGATAGTTACCTATTTGTGGTTTTGATATAGTTTTGACCACCTTATTTGATAAAATATGGTCACTTTATCTAAAACCTGTCTCCTTCCGTGGTGGAATGGTGAAGTAATTGAAATTACTCATAACCTATTTTTAATGGATGGAATGGACGGTAAAGTAAAAGCAAAAGTCTTAATTGAAACTCCTTCGAACGCTTCTTGTACAATTTGTGGTGCTACTCCTCGGCAAATGAATAACTTAGAGGCATATTTAATTCTATTTTATGTCAGTAAATTACCAAAAAAAAAATTTTTTTTTCTTATAAACGCATGTATTTTTTTAAGATTTATTTTTAAAATAAATTAATAAACATAATTTTTTAAACTATTTTTTTTAAACCTTATACTTTCACTTATACATGTGTGCAAAATTACAGGTCATTTAGTTTTGAAATAACTGAGATACGGAGTTTTGAGAGGAAACATACGCGATTTTCCCATAGTGCGGCGTGACGTCATGCGACATTTCAAATCAATATAATTATCTTCCTAAGTATTTGAATGTAAGAAAAAATAAAATTACGTGTTCAATATTTTTTTTAAATCTATCTGTTGGACATTAAATTAGTTTTTAAGATAGAACCCATGAATAGCAGCGGCAAGACACAACTGAACTACATAAATATGAATGGAACTTGAAAGGATATCAACGAACTGAATATCATTGGGTAAGTATTTATAAGTACCTATTCATCTTCTATAGTCGGGTTAATAGTCAATTCGCATGAATTTTACTCGCGTGAAAATGCGAATCACGACTTTTGAAAAATATTTTTATTTCGTTTAGTCAATAAAATTTTTGAGTGCTGCGAATCGACTCCTTCAAAAATGTGTATTATTATGCAATACGCTTAATCTAAAGTACACTGAAGTTCAAAAGTGTTAACGATATTTTTATAGACCCGAAATTAAACTCAACTTATTCAAAACCGGCCAAGAGCGTGTCGGGCAACGCTCAGAGCGTTCTTAGTTTACCGTCCGTCACTCACAATAAGGTCTCCCAAAATCCAGCGCTATCTCATGAGAAATTTGTTTACTAATTTATACAAACTAGACGAGTAATGTAAGTTGGATTTTCGGGGGTAATTTTGGATAGCGAGTACCTATTATAATACTTATTTTTTATTTGAAAGTAATGTTCAGAATAATAATGTATGTAAACTAATATTTAAAAAATGCTTGCATATACATTTAAAGTCCAAATTAGGTCGAAAATAATTTTGTCAATTTTTTTATAACTGTTCAACCCATCTAATTCGAAACAAATTTTACAAAGTTGGAGTGAGCATTTTCATTTTACTCTTAGAGCGAGTATTTCCTAAAACATTAAAATTACCAAAAAATCATTTAAGTAATCCCCCTTTCTTTTATAAATATCTATTCAACAATATATCACACGTTAGGGTTGAAAAGCTAACGGTCACAGAGATTACCGCGGACGGACAGACAGACTTGGCGAAACTATAAGGGTTCCTAGTTTACCACGGAACCCTAAAAAGACATTATTGGAATATAAACTAGTACAAATTGTCATTACAAATAAAAGATCGGAACATTCGTTTACAGAAATAAAAGACTAAACTGAGTAAACTGAAGAAAAACAAGCCCTGGACAAACACGAATTAGCATGATAGATATACCTACAGAGTGGTGCTGATAATACGACTATAAATTAAACATCGTGTACCTCAACACATTCTCAGTCTACCCATAAAAAATCATATAAATATGTCCATTCTAAACACAGGAAATTATTTTAAATTTTTCACATTTTCTACATGATGTACATGCTGACAAGGAAGCGATTACAGGTTAATGACCGCCACAGCCTGCGGTACCAAACTTTAATAATAATGGCGCGAAAAAGGATCGCGCTGTCGCCGATCGGAAGTCAGTGAACCAATATTTTTAAAGGATATTCTATTTCGTTTGCAATTTTATGCGATTTAGTTTGTTCGAAATTTTCATTTTTTTATTTTTGATGCTAAGTTTTTTTCTATGGTTTAGGATTATTCCTATGAACCAGCATTGTTCATGTTTTCATTTATTGTAGTATTGTCAGCACCACTCTGTATATCTTTTTTCTTTCATATTTTTTTTAGTCTCGTAGTGATACAAGTCTCCCACTTATTGTTTTGTGTAGGTACATGTACAGACGACAGCGCACAAACTACTACAATCTTGTTAGATTTCTTTATTAGATTTTCTACTTTTATCTCTAAAACATTAAGGCTCAAGGTTAATTGGTAATATTTGACAGTTTCGGGTATCTTGACCTGCTGTCGTCCGTACATGTTAATACAAATGGTTCCAACTTTAATACATTTTCCCTCAACTTCGATTAATCCATCTTATTTTTTATTTTCGGAGAGTTATGAGCTCGACTGTACTTTTTATTTAATATTCCCTAAAATGAAATATGTGCCAATTGCCTACTACACGTTTGTGAAGGACTCGAATATCATCATCATCATCAACCTTTTATCGTCCCACTGCCGGGCACAGGTCTCCTCTCATACAGAGAAGGATTGAGCGTAATCACCACGCTTGCTCAATGCGATCCAGGTTTCCTCAAGATCTTTTCCTTCACCTTGTAATAAGTCATTGGTGTCCAAGATATACTTAGTTAGAAAGTATGTATCTATAATTTACAAAAGTTATTAGGTACTTGCCTGACCTGGAATTGAACCCGCACACTCATACTCATACTCATCATTGAGAGGCTGGTGTTTTAACCACTAAGCCACCACGACTTCGGAGTCAAATCGCACGCAATAAAGTTAAATTCATGCGAGTTGACTACAGAAATAATATTATTTTTCAAAAATCGGGATTCGCGCTTTCATGTCAGTAAAATTGAAGCGAATTCTCTACTAACCCCATATAGTCTAAGGAATGTGTCAAATGAATACGTACTATAGTAATAAAATACGAAAAGTCATTGTAATGTTATTATTTTTCTACACTATAATACCGACCAGACCAACCTACTGACAAAATAAAAGTTTATTTAGTGCTTTTTAAATTATGTTCATTTTCCTTGATATTAACAAAAACAAATCATCATCATCATCTCAGCGTTAATCCCAGTCGCATCCGAAGCCTTTTTCAGCTTTGGAGTCTGGGGTCCGCTTTACCAGTCCATCTGCTGCTATGGCTAAACTTCGACATTTTCCGTGAAGCGACTGCCGTCTGACCTCCACAACCCGAAGGCGACATCCAACAACCCGTAACGACTGCCACTAGATGTTCGTATGGCAACCGGGACCAACGGGTTAACGTGCTTTCCGAGGCACGACCAGACCAGTGCAAGTATTCATATTCATGCATACAAATACTTGCACTATGCGGGGATCGAACCCGCGCCACCTTGCGCAGCGGCCCCGTCCGCTACCGCTACACCACGGAGACTGTTATTAACAAAAACAAATCACCATGATTTTCATTAGTGAAGTTCACAATTTTTAGTAGATAGGCATTTTCGCCAAACTATCTATCGCCTTTAATGCAATTAGTATTCCATAGTCTTAGCCTCGCAGGAAGGTTTCAAATGTGTCAAAGCTTAAATTGAGTTATTATTATTAAGTGATGTCCTCAATACATACGCTTGTGGGTCATGGACCATCAACCTCAAAACCTTCATAAGGAAATGCAGATCAGGTTAGCAGAAATTAAAATTGCAAAACGAATCGTTTCCGAATTTCTTTAACAAATAAAATCTATTCGCGCATCTCATGAGAATCATCTACTTAAATATCTTTTTTTTTAAACACGCTGAATTTTATTACCTCTGCAGTAGGAACGTGTAGATACCTGCTTAATATAGTACATTAACGGCCAAATAAAAACATGCTCGAGCTAATCTCTAGAGTGGTATCTGAGAACAGCTTATTACACTTGAAACCATGCTCCTTGAATCTCATATTGCATTATGATTCATGTCAGAAATTCAGCGAGTCATGCCGTCAAATGTCGAATCCCTTGTATTGTTTGTATTGTCTTATCCGACTCGATGTGATGTCATAGTTCATAGGAACGCCCTCAGCTGTCAGTTTCGCAACCCGATGTTACCATGAATTGTTAAGACTTGGGTGCGTCGCACTCAGCGGGCTGCGTCTATTGTGCTATTTACAAAATGGTCAAGACGTAATGTTAGGTGTTATTGGTTGTGCAAGCAGTGCATGAGGTTTGGAGGTGTGGGGGGCCGGAGGGGGGTCGTAACAGGTGAACGAGGCCGGCGCACGCGCATGGGAGCGACGCGAAGGTCACCACAACTTGTAGCGTTCTCTAGTGTCGCAAGTTGATTACCGTAACTCCATCGTTTAAAGTAAAGTGGTTTTCAAAAAAAAAAAGTTACGCTAGTACCTAATGTGAACATTCTCCTAGTTTAAGGAGTAAATAAAAGACTTATAAGGGCGTCTTCTACTCTTCTGTTACATCATTGGCAACCAAACATTTAGACATAATTTTATCAGCTATAATTATTACAATTAGTTGCTACTTAACATAATTAGACTGAAATTAGCTTCTAGAAGACTCACCTCTTTGAGACCATCAAGACGTCCGAGAGACTTGGATTGTCGCAGTGGCAGGAAGGCCTTTAGCGCATCCATGCGCGAGCGCTCCGGCTCTGCATTGACGGTGGCAGTGAGGTCTGCACAAGACAGGCGCGCTTTCCTACGCTTGTCAAGAAGCTGCTTGGCCGTGCGCGAGCGGCGCTGCACCGGCGCCGCGTCCTCTTCAGGCTCGCTGCATACCTCCCGCGCGGCATGCACCGTGTGCCGTCGCCGCGACACCGGCGGCGACGTCAGACGGGACACCAACGACTCGAACATCACGCCCAATATCACCCACTGCACTGCTGAGACGACCAGTCACCACCAGCTCTTAAGCCTTGTAAACCCATATTGTGCAGCTTGATTTATCCCGTACGATGGAACGCCTACAACCAAATATTACTTCTGTGATGGCTGTTCTTCAGCCGCAGCGGGGGCGACTCTCCATGGCCTCTCAATCACAGGTGCTTAGTATGCGAGCACAACGGCACGCGCTCAGGTGTGGGCAATTTGGATCGTTGACCGATCTGCTTCGGTATTGTCACTCGACTGAACGATAGTGACTCTCGAAATAGCTTTGTTTGTGATTCATTCACACAGTGTGCGTACCGTGACGGACGGAAATGGCAAAACGCGTCCACATTTGCATTCAACTATTACCTTCCTAAAGCAAAACGCGTGCATCACAATAAAATTATAATATGTATACCTACCTACCCATAGTACTACTGATGTGGAAACAATAGGTGTCGAAAGAAGTTCAGCTGAGTGTTTTTATTCACACGTTTATGAATACTTCTTGAAGTTCGTTAACCCAGTTAACGATTTAATATTGTAATTAAATAAAGCTGAGACTTAATCACACGATGCGGCGTGTTGGAAACAGTTGAAAGTGTGCCACTGTCCAAAACATTGTGGTGGCAGGTTGCCATCGACGTCGCGCTCAAATAGAAACACACAAGGCCAAAACTGAAAGCGAAAATAGAAACAAAACTGAGGAAGATTTCGTTCTTATTTACAAGTTCATTCTTACTACGGTTTTCCGGTCTACTTTTATGTAACGACCAGCCCCATAGTAAGCCCCATAATGTGTAGTAATAGTAGAAGTAGTTACAATGATTCTGTGAGACTTGCTAAAAACGAAATTGCAAGTTGTTCGTTGTTCTAATACGTAACATAACTCAGCTATAAATTAATTCTCTAGACTAAACAGTAACATGAAACTATCCGATAGTCACGTCACACGCAATTAGCATATGTATAATTAAATATTAAGTAATATATATTTGCATATTTCTGTAGAAGAGGCATTCAAAGTGGGTCAGCTCGTAACTACCATTGGCAGCTAGTACTAATGAGATTACCAGCCTGACAGTATTCTAAGAAGGGCTAAAGATGTTGTGATTTTTGAACAGGTTATTGCGGACAAACGCCCTCTACTTCATCTAGACAAATTGTAAACGTAATATTCTTATCTTATATTTTCACTTTTACACCTGTACGGAGACGATTGTTTACTTCTTTTTATAACGATTGTGAATGCGCTGCCTATACAACAAAGTAGGCCACTTGATATTGTGACCGAAAGCTATACATGTTAATGTACGAGTGTTAGGTAAGTCTAAATTCAAGTTCATAATACATGCTGCGGACGTCGATAATGTTTGAATTGCAACTGCTAGAACAAGGTGCTTGGTCGCGCGCTCGAGGGCTGCTAGCCTCGCTCGGTACTCAGTAGCTATCGTTTGTGGAGCATGGCTCAGCTAATAAAACGGTTAGTCCTAAGTCGGCGACGTCGACGCAAACCGGTACGCGGACCGGTCCTGCACACCACCCCCCGCGCACATCACCACATCCCCGCGCACTTCTAAAATACACGCATACACGTCACCTTATCAAGAGAGCCACTGCGGCTAAGCTTCTTGTCAATCCGCTCTCCTATTTCACGGAGCGTTGGGACCGAGGATACCTCGGATCGAATTCGTCGTTGGGAATTAACTCCCCGTAAGATAGCGATATAATCTGGACCCCGTTCTGGTTAACCGCAAGTAAACTCTCAAGACTTAACAAAATCACTGTCGTATTCTTGTTTGATGGGTAAACGTGCAGTCAAAGATGCTTGCCAAAAATATTGATGATGTATGAAGCAACCGCCCAAAATAATATATTGGATTTCTTAGACAAGAAAACCGTGAAGAAATCAAATGTAGCGTGAAAACAATTGGCGAAAGTCTGGCATAAAGACAAGTTAGCCAATAGTCGAGCGCAGTGACAAAGGCGTAGATTAGAAAGTGTGTTGTGTTGTGTATCAGAAAGCCCGTGATACCGCGCGCACACGCTCTGATTAGCGCCCTATCTACAAATCTGTCGCGTAGCCAGCGCACGACCATGTTTATACATCCACCCACCTAAACAGTAATTACCCAAACTGGAAATAACCTTTTCTAACGTATTTTTTACTCTGAAAACAAAGATAAAGATAACGTGCAGTAGATTTTTAATTCCCTTATTTTCTGTGGTCTAAACTTGGCAGAATCCAACAAAATAAAAAACAGGTATCTCGAAACGGACCCACATGAATTTGTGCATGATCGATGACGCATTCAGAATAATAAATTTCTTCTCATTCCGTGAGTTTTTTATTTCTTTGCACCACGACAAGCCATGTCTGTAGTTTGACGGCCGGAGAATGGCCCCGATGAAATTGCCTTATAGGGGTGAGTGGGTGAGTTCACTGCCCGCAGGTGTATGTTTCAGTGGAGGTTATATAACTGTGCTCCAATTTCAGGTTCAGGAAATATTACAAAGTTTAGAGGGTCAGGCGGTGACCTTGAGTCGGAAGTGGGTCGTTCGTGAGATGGGCTATCGGGTGGCAGACGTCACGCTCAGTGCGCAGCCCACCTCGCAGCCCGACGAGTTAACCCGCACGACTCCACTATCACTCGCTATCCTCATTATCGGAATATTAGTTTAAGTGAACTCAGTGTCTCAGATTATAATGCGCGTCAGGATTTTAAAATTTCAAAATTGGCATTATTTGCCATGAAAAAAAAATTGTTCAAAATGCGGCTTATTGCTACTAGTTAGCATTTTTTTAGCAGATTTGTGCCACTTAAATGTAAACGAGTAACTGCGGAACACACAGTCGTTTACTCTAATGACGAGACGTGAGTGAAAGCCAAAATCCTCAAGTTTATTTGAGCTTACTTTACATTAAAATATTCAAAAGAAACATAATATAGGTATATCCCAGTATTATATACGTATACTAACGCCTACATAAGACTTTCCGTGGAACGATATTTAGTAATCTCACAGATTTAAGATTATCACCAATTTATTTGATGGTTATCTATACGACGCAAAGCTTAAGCTACCAATAGGAAGTTCACGTTGATTTACTTCACAGTAAGAACATTTCTGTATTTGTTCCGTTTTTTTTTTTTTTAGTAATATTTCTTTTTTGAGGCACTTCAGTTATATAAACAGTTTGTGTGTTCGTTTACGGAGTGTCAAACAGTGATGGGAGTGTGGTCGAGTTACTTCACCACAGCCTCAAGATGTTATGAAGGGCGCGACCGTTACTTGGACTCCTTCCTATACATTAGACGCAGCGTGACAGAGTTATTTAAACGTTTCTAACTAATCTACGTAGCCTACGTCGATGTTCGCGCTATAACTTGGTCGCTGGCTCTAATACGCTCATCCAATGTCTATAGTCTGGGTGTATAGTATGGCCGATGGGGCAGTAAGGTTCTGGAGTGGCGGCCACGTACTGGAAGACGCAGCGTAGGCAGGCCCCCAACAAGGTGGACCGATGACCTGGTGAAGGTCGCGGGAAGCCGATGGATGCGGGCAGCACAAGACCGGTCAGCGTGGAAAGCCTTGGGGGAGGCCTTTGTCCAGCAGTGGACATCTATAGGCTGAAGAAGAAGAAGAATGTCTATAGTTAATTTCTTTGCTTTTCTATTGAGGCAATATAAATATTATGTATGTTCTACACGCAACAGTATTGCTGACTTTAGCTGAATACCTCCCACTTTTTGCATACATACATTGTAAGCCCACAAACGCAGTCAAAGTAAAAATGGCATTGGGTAAAAGGTTTTAATCAATCAAGTAACTTGTAAGAGCCATTGTGCCGTCTTCTTTAGGAAACGATTTGATGCTTCGTTTATACTTCTCTTCATGGAACGGCCTTGAATAGAACTCGTTCGCATTTGAATATTATGTGTTCCACAAACCTGTGAATAATTTTCTGCGTTAAATTTATCTCCAATTACAAATCAATTACCAGTGCTGGTGACCACAGTTATAACCTTATTAAGCACTAGGTCAAGGAATTATTATGCATCAATAGTTAAATTATGCTCCTCGTCGCAAGCTGGCTTGCTTTCTCTAGGTCACTTGTTTACCAAGCATGTCTACTCGTAACGGGAGGACAACATCTTCTGTAGGTCAAATAATCTTTGGTATGTGCTCATTAGATTAAATTGTTAAAGAGAACTTCGTTAAAGGAAAAAGCTTACCATTATACATGCACTTTACTTAAATTCCTTTAGTTAATTTTGTATTTAATTCACCTTTGTTACTTTACGTTATGTCCACTTTGTTCTATTACTTAATCCGTTACAGAATGTTATAAAACATATTTCCAACTTAATGTCTCCCGTATTTATATCCAGGCAGCCGTTAATTATCTTGTCGTTCTCCTAAAAATAATAAAATTTTATGTCCCCTTTCGGAGAGCAATAAAAATTCTTTCTGTCCGCCTTTAACTACGTTCTAATGCAGTTCAAGTTTGTCACGAGATGTTAATTCGTTTGGAGTTACAAAAACACCATAAACAATGTACTTGTGACCTTTTCCAAATATCTGTGCACATAGTTACACACTGACATACCATGTTCAGTTGTGTCTATTCACACTTACTGGTTTCCACGTACATGAGTGTAGTAGTTATGAAACAAACGTGTGTCGTAAACGATAAATTCAGGCTAACAATATTTATTCTCTGATAAATAGCGAGAGACGCGTGAAATTTGATAATTACTGAGGCCAATTTAATATCTTATCTTACATCATTTACCTTGCCCACTTACCGTTGCATACGGTGGTTAGATTATTTTTCCAAGTTTAAAAGTGGTGTTTTTGTCTTAAAATTAAGTAAACCTTTTTAACTTCTAATAGTAGAATACATAGTGTGAAGTGAAAGTTTTTAAAACATTATAAATTTACCGTAATACAACGAAGTCGTTGGAACCGAAATTGAAAAAAACGGCTTTTCTCTATCACCAAGCAAAAACGTGGAATCTTCCTTCTAAAAACGATCGATTACTTCTGAGTGCTCTTCTATAAAAAGTGGCATCAAAAGAGGCGTCAAAACGATGACTCGCCAAGTGAAGCTGTTCGTTCATTACTAAGGAGTTAAAGCGTGAATTAAACAAAATGAAAACAACGTAATTCGAATAATTACTTTAACTGGCAACTGTATGTCAGAGTTGATGAAGTCTAGCGACCGCTGCACGGTTAATGTAATGATTCTACTAAATATTGCCGTTGAGTGTTAATCGATTAACGAAGAATCTCTTAAGCTTTTGAAATCACCACTTAAAGGTATAATAAGCGATATGAAGATTAAAACCCAATAAAAGAATCATGAACATGATCGAATTAAAAACATCTCCAGTGGAGGTTATGATGCTCAAAGTTCATAAATTGCATTTGGCAGCAGTTAATGAAAATGACCTCTGAGTTAATTAGAGAAATCACCGTTTCAATGACGAATAGACTATAAAAAGACAAACCATTTTCAATAACAAAGATCATCAGTATGACAAAACCTGCGTTGATCTCATTAATTTCATGAGTAATATTGGATACGAACTATGGGCTATGAATGCTTAAATTTTGCCCTCCAACTTTGTTACTTACTAGGATCAAAATCAAAATTGTTTATTTCAAATTAACCATCCGTTGGTGCTTTTGAATAGTCAATGTCGGTTAGTCCATGAAAAGTGAAGCTAAATTGCACGTTCCAAAGCGTAGATCTCTATGGAGAAGAACGTGCAAGAAACTCCATGGATACTCTTTTAAAATCATAATATGGGTTACATTTCTTTGTTACATATTTCTGTTGCTTCTATCATGTGAGCACAATATCGACAGAAGGAATGATCAGAGAAAGTTCCGAAACGTCAAATAACTCGCAAATTCATTGTGATGTGATTTTAATTGGTTGATTGTATTTAAATGCTACTGCTTTAATGGAACGTGCTTTATTCATTTCATTCGGTCTATTTAATACTACTACACTTTTTTTTGTCAATAAAGCATTTATTACTCTAGCATAGTAATTTCCGTAGCAAGGTTTCCTTGATTTCAATCCGAGATTTTATTACGACCCAGCAAACACGTGTCGGAAATTTCTTTTAAGGCCTCAACACACATAATCTCATTTAATATACGACGCTATAAAATAGATTAAGAAGAAATCCTATATAATCTGGTAATGGGTAACAACGTTCACGCGTGAGTAAACATGGCAAGTCTCGGTTGTTGAGGCATCCACACACGTGTAATCGTGAAGCCCTACTTCACTAACCCTATTTACTAGATCAGCTACTACTACCTATATCCATTCATGCTCCTTTTAACGTTATCCTTCAGGTTGTTTGCAAAGCCTGTAAAAGCTTTACAAAAATTACTAAAGTATTTAATCTTGGAACTAAGATTGAATTATGCAAATTCAGAGTTAGCAGAAATCGAGACACGACACCGCTTACAGAAGCAATATTACGAATATGGAAAGCGCAGCATGAAAACGTGCACGATACAAATTCTGAATACCTATTACGTATGCAATGATAGCACCGCTAAGTACATTATAATGATGACATTTGTAACGACAAAATTCTAAGACTAGACAAAGAATTGAAACAGAGAATTGTAGGTAGTATGTGGTGTGGCAGTAACGAGGTTATAATCAAAATTCTTACGGATCCGTTGGTTTGGTCCGGGAATAGAAAGCGTTAGTCGCCAAACAAGCCCTGCAGGCGGTCGCGGATGTTTACGCTAGGGATAGAAATCAGACGCAGCAACTGGTTGAACAAGAAGTGATTAACAGTAACAACGATGCAGATGATGCTGTTCACATGACTGCCGCACGAGAGGAAGTTCAAATTATAGGTAAAAGGTACTATAACTCCCAGTATCTAAAATAATGACGTACCTATTCCGCTCAGTGGTAGTATGTTGCAAAGTTTGGTGTCAACTTTCAGGTTGATATAATAATGCTTCTGATGGCTTGAGCTATGTGAGGAGACCGTATATGTGGTATAAACAATGCAAAGACGCTTGTTCCTGCTTGTTATGCAGGCAGCTTCAGTAGTTACAATATGTAACAAAACGTTTCTACATATTAGCGCCTTTCGGTAAACCTGTGTTGAAAGGTTCAAAACTATTCACGGCTTTGTTTGATTGGCAGCAAGTTAGCTAAAAAGTAAACCATGAATGGCGTACGAAATTAATTATTCATTCAGATTACACTGGATTCGATACTAGACCAGATATACCAGATGCAAAGAATGTTAAACCAATTTGAATCGATGATATCACGAGTGACAACAATACCCCAGCATTAGTAATAGCAACTATTGAATTCAAATCAACTAGATGCACCTATGTATTATCATGTTGATGATAAACAAATGAGTTAATATTTAGATGTTTGAAGGGATCCGTTGACAGAATCCTTAGGTAACCATTTACTAATATGTATTTTTGTGTTATTATTGGATTCCGATTTAGAAACACGGTTAAAATTAAACGAAATATGTAGTCTGTGATTTAAAAAAAAACGAAACCAACAGGTGTTTTTAGAACGTGACGATGCTACAGAGTTGTATTGAAGATTTATTGTTAATGCTAAGTAACCTTTTACCTTTATGGTATTACCGGTTTTTAGCATGACTGAGCCTGTGTGTTGTCGAATAGGTATTTCCGTTGGAGAACGTTTTTACATTCTGATGATTGGCGCGCTAAAACCTGTCTGAATGAGACTACTAGGAAAGCTGGGGTCCCGTCGGTGACGTTAACGTTCTAGGAGGTAGATTTTTAAGTTATGGTGTTTATATTATACCTACCTAAGAGAAAGTTGTTTATGTTATTGGTGAAAACCAAAATAAAACTTTCGGCAACACGAAAATTATGAGTTGCGTAGGAACCGTGAATACGAAATTATCAATGATTTGGTTTAGTTTATAGATTACTATGTATGTATCGATTTAGAAATAAAAGGCTTCTTATATTCTAGCTAAAACGATTGCAGACATTTTATCTAGGTATTGTCTTAAACTTATGATTGAACCTATTATATTTGCCAACAAATTCCAATTTGGCAAGCAAGCATATATTTGATTTGTCAGATATTTATTAATTATTGCTAAATGATTGCCATATTATGTTGTATGTTTTAGTAATTCAATGGATAATTGTTGAATGTTATAATATTTTTCTCCAAAGCTATTTCAACATTCATTATGCCCACACCAGACGCTATTGTGATCGCATGCTTGAGTTCTGAGCAATTTTTAGTTTTTAATGACTAAACTCAACAACAGTTTGACATATTTATAAAAACTTAATCGCCAAAGATGAATCAAAAAACAATCGTAAGTTAACGGAATACTCCAAAGTCGAAGTATCGAGGCCATAGAATCGTCACCCGCTAGATGAACACAAAATAACACTCTCACGTTATAAGAGATTTATTTACCGTATATCATAAGACATCACAAAAATCCGGTGGATAGGTTAAGCACTAGCTTCATCAAGGGCTACTTTCCATTTAGGTAGACGGAACAGTCACTCACACACGTCCGCGGCTCCAGCTCACGGCGAGCGTTGCACGCGAAAAAAACACGGTTCCTACACAGAGTCAAAGCCGAACTTACAATACGACTTCTCTAATGAGATCTCACACTACACAATAAACCAGTCAATATTGGAAAGAATCACTCGTAAGTTGAGCTGCCAGCTATTTTCGAGAGATGAGTTTGTTGACAGATAGCTTGTGCAGACAGACGAGACGTTCTCGCCGCGCTCGCGCATACTCCGGTGTGAAGTCGGCCGCGGGCAGCAGCACGATCGGGCCGCTTCGGCCGGCCTCGGTGGCACTCGGCTGGAATGCGCGGCACGCGGGCCCAGAGGCTACAGCTTCGGCTGGTCCGTTGGGATCTACGCAACGCCCGCTTCGCATACACAAAATATAATTAAATTGCAACAGCCGATCGCCATCTCAGCGCTATAATGTACACTTGCCTAAGATCAGGTTCTGTCCAAAGTCGGCATTAAGTCAACGGGAAAGTACAGTTAGGTGCAGGCGCGGGAATGCGTGAGCGAGGTCACGGAACTAGTTGTAAATGACAAGCCTTCCGACGAGCAATACAAGAATTGCTCGGATTATAACCCAGTTAGTAAAAATTTAATTAGGGCTTCATTCCTCCGAGACAAACACCGCCACATTGGTTAATGGACGACATTCCGAAAATGTCTTACCAAACAAGGCAAACGCCTAAGTAAGCTAGCCCAGAGTAAGAATATTGTAACCAATGACTCAAGTCAAGGCAGCTGCTGTATTGTAATTTGATTTGATAGAATTTTGCCAAACATAAGTAAATAAATTTCTTGAATCAAAACTAAGCCGTTGTGCTACCTGCTGAATGCGGATTCGCAAGTTTTGCGGGTCATTGACGCATCAACCGCCTACGCTACAAGTACTGGTCAAAAAATGGCCTCCAACAAAATATCACTATATAAATTAGGTTCGGAACGACACGACCAAGTAAAATCGGAACAACATTTAAAGGCAGGCCATAGATCAACAAACAACGAAAATCATTAAGACCTCAGTTTCGTACAAACAGAGCCCAAAAATGTTTGCGGACACGTGTGTCGGTCGTCCTTCATTTGGTGTGTATTCAAATTGTTTGATTTACTTTGAAGATCCCGCTGTATGCACAAAAACGTATGGTTGTTTGAAGGTAAGTTTTTTTCTTAGATATCTTTTTCTCCACCACTTCAAAACGCTTGCTCAGTAAGCACATGTAATCAGTCCCTGAATTAGTTTTTACACTATTACTGATAATATTATCAATGTTGTTTCAGATGTTGCCATTCAAATTAAACGAACCTCATTTAGTTGAGGCTTGCGTGCGTTTACCTCGGCAATAGAATTGAATGGGCACAATAGAACGGATGTTGGACATAACACGACCGGAATATGTGAGTTTCCGCTGCGTATTTACTTGAATAACGTAATTCGTAGTAAGTAAATATCAGCATCCAACAAAAATATTAAGTACTATGTTTAACTAAGTATATAACATACTGCTGTCTTTTTCTTTCATCTTAAGACAACTTTACTTGATTATTCGATAGAATTCAGCTCAGTCTGCAACGCAAAACCAGCATTTTACATGACTCATTGGCGCTTAACCTGTTTTAGACCTCTGCTTAAAGAAACATTTATTGAAAAACAAGAATAGTATTTTTTTTTAGGTTTGGTTCAGTGTGTTTATTCTATAGTAGGCATTTGTATTAAATCTAACCACTTTAGATAATATCCTGATTAATATAGAAGCACTAAGAAACCAAACAATAGGTAATGGTTTACATTAGTCAGATCATCTGAGTTCTGTTTCAGATATTATGAGTCACGGCGTCTTAAAGAAAGCTTTGGTGAACTTGGTAGTGCAGAGCAATCGCATTCACAACAAATGTACGAAGAATCCTATTGTAAGAGCCGCATAATTTATTGCCTTATCTAAGACATTGATACTACTGGGCACAGCCCGGGAGAGAATTGAGATAAAATGTTGTTCATTGTTGCGGAATTTCTGCTAAAGAATGTGTGACTGTGGGCTATTTACGATGCGAAATGGAGATTTCATACACTATAGTAGAGAATTCCGTCGTTAGAAATGGTTTGTTGTAAGATCGAAAACCCGTTCTCAACACTTGATACAGCACAAGTGTGAAAACTGTAAGTATTTGTGAAAAATCGCGTGTGTTAGTACAAAAAGCAGCTGGAAGCGTCGGCGGCAGCGCGGGCGCCGTCAGTGAAATCGCGCGTGTAGAAAGCAGAACTGGGAGGGGCGGCTGACGGTAGTCGCACACGCACAACTAATATACAGCCAATTGATACTTTTATGAAATTCTTAACACCACGGCAAAGATGTGACAGAAAATAGTATTTATAATAGGGATGTTACCTGGGTAAAAAAATTATTCTATATAGTCCGTCATTCAGATTAGAGAAAAATATTGGAAAAGTATATTTTGTTGTATCAAATCAATAAAAATTGACAAATATAAAAGGCATCAAAGATCTGGTGGCTGGTGATGTCACTGGCCGCTAAAAAGTGTAGCGTGCAGTGACGTTACACGAGTTTTCAACGCGCTGTGTCGTGTTCAGTTTTTGTTTAAGTATAAGAAAAAAGAAAAAATACGTGTCTAGTATTTTTTGGAAATCTGATTGACGGACTAATTAGTTTTGTTTAGTCAAATACCCTATTGCTGTCACCCACATGGCAGACTGTATCTAGATTTCCAATTCAATATTTACTCAGATTAAAGAACTCAGAAAGTATGAAATTATGCTCACTCACATTATTGGTTCAAGCTATCTATTGAGATCTCTGCATATTGATTCCACCAACATAAATCAGAAACAGAGCGTTTTCGTTGAAGATGACTTTAAGACGTGTCATGACATACGATCAGTTGCCATCGAGGCGTCAAGCATCCGTCGTAATATACCGCGTCACCAACTAAGAGTTCATCAATCAACAAATGTACTCCGGTACCGTTAGACGTTTCGCCATTACCAGGGCCGAGGATAGAGACTAGCTCCATTAAAGAATTAAGCATTCGGCCGCTGACAGCATCAATTATGTAATAAACCATCGAGTTGTGTTTTACGTTAATTATCTGTTTTACCGTTAATGTTTTAACTTTTCTTATGTACGGAAACATGGCAGGGCAAGCTACCCGAAACTGTCAAATATTCCCAATAAACCTTGAGCCTTAATGATTTACCTATAAAATTGAAAATCTAATAAAGATATTTGAAGATTGTAATAGCTTGATGTGCTGTCGTCTGTACATTTTAATATCATATTTCTAATGTTTTGGTTATAGGTATATTCTTATGATTCCGATTGCGGTCAAGCTCTAGTTTATAATTATAAAAAAAAAGATGAAGACGTACCTCTTCTCTAAAACTGTTGGTTTGTATTCTACAAGTTGCCATACCTTTGCTAATAATCTAATGTGCAGTCAAAACACGTTTTCTTACGTTAACCAATTGCTTTTTTTATATCGTCCTTAAAAGTATATTTTATGCTTCCTATCATGGAAAATTATTATACTAGTATATCCAAACTAAGATCATTAGAACCATTCTTCCCTTAAAAGAAGAAGGTTGGTTTACTTTTATGTATTTTCATCGAGTGAATACAATTTTGTAATAAATTCAGTAAAATTAAATCAGAAAAATTTCGTATGTTTATGCTCATGAATATAAATTAACATCTTTTGACACCTCCATTAAATGCATGTTTATGATACGAAATATGTTTAAAGGTAGGATGTCATTCCAATTTAAATCTTAATTTTAACGATAGTTTTATGGCATTTAAACCTTTGACAAATACGTGGATAATGTAGCAATAATTTGCAAAGTAGAATCATAATGGTTTAATATAACCAACAAATAAGCAAATGTCTTTTGCCATAACTACTTATGCCAAATACAAACACTCAAACAAACGTACACCAAATACTGTGGACCTATTTAGTATCTGAGGAAGATTCCTGTTTGAAAAGATAATTTAAATTTCAAGATGATTCTTAGATGCGAAAATGTCAAACCTTGTCATTGTACAAATAAGGGTTACAATTCATAATCATGATGCATCGACATTGTTTATCTAACAAAGACCCTCTCAGATAAAGCACATAAATAGGGTGCAGACCGCAGGTAAGTATTGGCGCCATTGGCAGTATGAATTCCATTACACTAGCACCGAGCTTTTTATGAGACCACTCCAGACTGACGAATGCCCAAGATAAAAATGAGTTTCAATACGGGAAAGATTTGTCATTCATCGTTAATGTCCCAGATAATTCTAAAAGGGTAAGAGATAGTAAAACGATAAAAATAGATTTCTTGGGTTAAGACAGGTATTGACTTCTGCATTCCGCTCCGGGAAATGTTCCCGATAGAATATTACTCAGAGTTATGAGATTCCTGAAATATCAGGTAAAATTACGGTTGATATTCCTATGGAAGTTGACGTACATATGTGTGGCAGTAGAACAAACGAAATCAACAACAGCTAATCACCGCGCTTGTAAATGCAATACCACCATTGTAAGTCATTGCCTAATGAGCAAAACAATCAACACAGTTTAAATATCAGCAACCAGTTTAACTATCAGTCAGTAGTTATTACGCAAGACATAAGTCACAGTGTCCAAGATGAGACTTCAATGTGAACAACTATCGAAGTTACGACGAATTTAACATTTAAATAATAAGCTTATGCAGTATGCTGATCTTCTTGAAGAAACTGGTGTACTCTTACGAAAAGTATGTGTAGTAACATACATAGTTTACCTGTTTAATTGTGTAACAGAGACTTTCTGTATCAAGTTTCAAAGATTGACATGTTTTTAGGCTGGGCACGTCGCATCGCGAATGTGACCAGAAAAGGCAACGCATCTTTGGCAATACATTGGCTCTTCAATTCGAATTTCAATAAAACCGATGTGCTACGTATTTTTATATTTGAATACTTAAAATAATATAGATTTTTCATTAAGATGTGATGGCTAAGAAGGTTTTTTCTACGAACGACGTTGGCGCATGACTAATGAAGCAACAATGTGGATGTGAACCGTGTTCTTGTTGTTGTTTATTGGACATCGCTATTAAATCTTCCAGTCAAACGGAACGCTTTAAAACCACGAACAGTAAGAGAAAATATTCAGATGAACTTTCTTTATTGTGAAATAGGTTTCACTGTCTTGCTGGCTTTTCCCAAAATACATTGATTTGTCCAAAATCCGATCTTTACTGATCATTGCTATTCTCTGCTCATCGTTTGAGCTTTTCATTTACATTCCTTTATTCGATATTAAACTTTGTTTCATTGAGTTACGAGCTAAGTGGCTTGCAGTAGTTTATTTCGATCCTTCAGTATGTATGGAACGTCCGCTCCGGACATAGAAAAGAATTTCAAAAGCAAATCTCTAGATTCTACTTAAGTATTTAACGTCGTTGTTTTCCTTGAGCTTTTAAATATCTATTAAAATAACTACGTGTTGAGTTTTCTATTTATAATGCTGATTGTTATCTAATATAGTAAATTGTATGTGTTTGTGGAAAAACTGGAATCGTATAATATCGAAAACAAGTGCAACTCTATGTATGCGTAAAAGACTGTTCTTTAATGATATTGTTTTAATTATTATTTATATTTTTCCTTCCATTAAAATAACTACGTGTTGAGTTTTCTATTTATAATGCTGATTGTTATCTAATATAGTAAATTGTGTGTGTTTGTGGAAAAACTGGAATCGTATAATATCGAAAACAAGCGCAACTCTATGTATGCGTAAAAGACTGTTCTTTAATGATATTGTTTTAATTATTCTTTATATTTTTCCTTAACATCGCCTTCATCCTCTCTCCTATTAAAAAACAAAATACGTTGCTGTGCCCGACAGTGTCCATAATTGATTCTATATTTTAATATACCAACTATTATGTACACATTATGGGGTGGAATAACTTATTGAGTATTGATTATGACGATATCTAGCAAGATAAGTCGACCAACACTTGGGTTTTCAAAATCTTATTTACTGAGTAGGTAAAATATTTTATTAAAAACGACATCAAAGTGACATTTAAATACAAAAATAACACCCTGATTCTTTCTTTCTCTTCTTTAACTCTTAGGTTCTATTAGAAAATGCTAAAAAGTACATTATTGAAACATATCATGTTAATCGACTGTTGCTCACCGAGTCACCTCGCCTCAATCTGAACTGTCTAATGTAACAAAAATAAATCCGGTTTAATACAGTTGCAAACAATTAATAACATGACTAATTTAGTGAGCCTTGCCAGAGGATGTCGTCATAGAAAAATGGACTCGCCAAGACAATATCATTGTAGCTATCAACTTTAAATAGAATGCCTCTACTTTCTGAGTTTAAAAATATGATAAACGAGCTCGCGGTAATGTATTATTTGCTCAAAAACACTTGCTTCTGCCCAAATTACATATATGTTTTGTGTGAAAACCGTAGGCGAGTATTTACTTAGCCTTGAGACAATATTTCTGACAAAATTGCTGCAAATAACGGACAAAATCCATTAGGCGCAGTTCCATATCATTACATTTGTGCCAAACATAATAATATTTTTGCTACTATCTATTAGCTGTATACTTTGTTGATAGCCGCAATAACAGTAAGATAGCATCACTAAATAGTGGGCACAGTGTTAAAATCTCATTGATGTGTATTTAAAACCGATGTAGAATCGAGATCGTATCCTAATGTCCTCAATACGACCACTTTGCAAGTTCTAAGGTAATCAGCACAATCTCAGATGGTACGTAGATGGTGGAGTGAGGCCTTGGAATGTTAGGCCATGGCCTCGCGATGGCGGCGAGGGCGTGCCGGGAGTGCTAGGGGCAGTAGCCAAACGATTTGTCTTCTTGACAGAAGAGTAATAGAATGATAGTGCAGTAATAGTAAATATGTTCATTTATTTACTGGCAACTGGTTAGTAATGCAGAAGAAGAAGGATTATATTCTTTATCGTTAATCTTAAAAAACAGTTTGCCATTTTCCATTGCAACTACGTTATATACACCAAAGATCCAGACAAAATTATCCTCGACTATTCCACTGGCCTCCGAGTTTATCGCGAGTAGAATAGTTAAATGGTTCTGATGATTACCTCATTTTACGAGATCATTAAGATTTTGTTAGAAGAAAACTGGCGCTTGAACAAAATACGCGACTATCTGACCGGACGACAGCAGATTAAGCTAACCCAAACTGTCAGATACTCCCAATAAAGTTGAAAATCTAATAAGGAAATCTGACAGATTGCAGTAGCTTGATGTGCTGTCGTCTCTACATAGTAATAGAATACGGATAATAATATATAATACATATTCGAGATTTCGATTACACATGTAAGTATTACATATTTTTGAACACATCCTAACAAAACTTTATAGATGGCCGATGGGGCCGAAAGATTCTGAAATGGCGACAGGGCAGTAGAAGACGGCTACGTCTTCCTGTACACTGTCTCTATTCCAGAACCTGCGACCACCTACTTAGGTGGTGGCAGGTTAGGTAAGTGTCGAAGGCCCCTTTCAATATTGAAAGGGGCCTTCCACAAAGTAGATCACGGAGGGTTCCGCTGGATGTGGGAAGCACCGAAGCGGTCGAAGTGGTGCTGTCTCTGGGAAGACTGTGTCCAGCAGCCTTCTTTCTGATAAAATGATGATTATGATAACCAACTTTATGTTTAATGACCATCATGTTATTACAAAAAATCTTCTATATAAATAAAAATTAATTGTTGTTCGTTAGTCTGGTTAAAACTCAAGAACGGTTGGGCCGATTGAGCTGATTTTGGTTTTAAAATGTTTGTCGTAGTCCAGGGTAGGTCTAAACGGTGCGAAAATAAGGAAAAATGATTTAATAATAATGATAATAATGATGAATGAGCTTCATTGTTTCGACTTCTCCTCTACACTTTTGTGCTACCCTGGTACCCTGCACTCCAAAAAAGTAGGCATAATAAAACCCACTTACAAGAGCAATGGGAGAATGGCAATGATAAATGGCACAGCAATACAATATTAGAAAAGCAGAGAGTATTTATTTATATATTCCTTGCTTTAAACGAATGCATCAACGGGTGAGACTTTTTTTTTAAAGATTTACGGGTGTATGGTACCAGGGTAGCACAAAAGTGTAGAATCGAAACAATAAAGCTCATTAATCATTATTAATCTAATATTACATCGATGAAGTTTTATTTTGCCTACTTTGAGGAGTTGCAAGGTAGCAGGGTCGCAAATAGTGTAGGATATCCTATGTCCTTTTCCCAGTTCTTAGCTACCTCCCTACCAATTTTCAGCCAAATCGGTTCAGCCGTTCTTGAGTTATAAATAGTGTAATTAACACGACTTTCTTTTATATATATAGATTATCCTAATTTAAAAAGTAGTAAATAAGATCATGTCATATTGCCTTCAAGGCGGAACAAAGTTCGCCGGGACAATTTTGTGCTACCCTGGTACCTTGCACCTCTACAAACTAGGCTCAATAAAAGTTTTTTGATGTAATTCTTACGGTTTAATGATGAAAATGAGCTTCATTGTTTCGGCTTCTCCTACACTTTTGTGCTACCCTGTGGTACCTTGCACCTCCACAAAGTAGAGAAAATGAAATTTCTTCTATGTATTATTGTGATTTAATTAATGATGATTGTTACAAGGTGAAGGAAAACATCTTAAGGAAACCTGGACTTTATTTAGTCTGAAGTCGCCAACCCGCATTGAGCAATCGTGGTGATTACGCTCAGTCTTTCTCCTTATGAGAGGAGAGCTATGCCCAGCAGGGGGGCGATAAAAAAAGGTTGATGATGATGATGAGCTTCATTGTTTCGACTTCTTCTACACTTTTTTGCTACCTTAATTATCCTAATTTAAAAAGTAAGATCATGTGAGCCTTTAAGGCGGAACAAAGTTCGCCGGGTCAGCTAGTAAAAAATAAAAAACGATGCTTTTACAAATCTTTTCATTGCAAATAATGCTACTAAAGCAGCATGTAGTTTATGAATAAACATAACAATAAGACAAAGCTATGCACAATTTAATAATACAAGAATACCTCAACGAAGATGAAGATCCCACACTTCGCTCCCGCCACACAATAAGCTGTAGCCCTATAACAGTATCTAATGTCTATCTAGATTTCAGTGCTCACACGCAGCATCGCTTAGCATTCCCTGCACGAAGCGGCCCGTCGCCTCGCGATGTGTTCACGCTTTAGATACCAATCCTGTGATTGTAGTGGCCACGGCTGCTATTATACGTTCGTTCACGAGTTTAGAATTAGATGAGACGGATTTTTGTGGAGTTCTTTTTAAAATATTTGCAACTCTATACCGCCAAGATAGAAATTCTTTAGTGTTAGAAGTAATGTCGATGTCAAAATTTAATAAAGTTGAAATGTCAAACAGAAAATCTGCATATCTAGGTACTACTAGATTACCAATTCATTAATTTCAGCCCAAAGACGTCTACTGCTAGACATATACCTCCCCAAAGGTTCTCCACGATGACCGGTCCAGCTCCTCACGCATCCAGCGGTTTCCCGCGACCTTCACCACGTCATCGGTCCAACTTGTCGGGGTCCTACCCACGCTGCGTCTTCCGGTGCGTGGTCGCCACTCGAGAACCCGTCGGCCCCATCGGGCATCGGTCCTACGGGCATTGTGCCCAGCCCACTGCCACTTTAGTGTAGCAATTCTTCGGGCTATGTCGGTTACTCTCGTTCTTCTGCGGATCTCCTCAATCCTGATTCGGTCGCGCAGTGAAATCCCAAGCATAGCCCTCTCCATTGCCTTTTGAGTGACTTTGAGCCTTCTTATAAGGCCCATTGTTAGCGACCACGTCTCAATTCCATAAGTCATCACTGGGAACACACATTAATAGAAAATCTAAATATCATTAATATACCAAGCCTTATGATGATTATTCTTGTTTTCAGTTTTTTTTTATAGAAGCATTGGTCTTGGTCTTCCTTCCAGGCAGAAACTGCAATCTAACTACATCTCACCACTGAAAATCTCTTAGTTTTAATAGCCAATTGAGGATTCTGCATTTCCTACTATCTATTTCATACTCAATGCTTGTGAATAAATTCATGTTATAACTCATCAAACCTGCCTTTAAAATGAGAGACTAAGATGTGTATATTTGCTCATTATCGTAAAACGCAGATACAGCTGCATTCTCAACATCATTGGCACGATATTTATCGTTTGACAATCTTGCCTGGATAAAATTAACAATCTTTATATAACCATGTCTGTGACGCGAATAAGGAAACATAGATACACAGTTTTAGCACAACATATTTATGATGGAGATATTTCTCGCTTCTTCTGCAGCGAGGTATCAAATTCAATAGGATTAAGTTTGTTCCTAGAGGCGGTCAAGTGCAGTAATTTGTAAACGTGCGCGTGGGCGGGTAAGTTTAACTTGCATTCATGCTACAATCAATTTTAACGAAGAGCAACTTTTTGTATGATACATTGAACGTTATATTGACTAGCTATAGAAAAGTAGCAATTCATAATTTAAAAACCAAAACTAAATGGCGAGTGCAGATCTGGAGTGTGTGCATTAGATTTTAATAACAAGACTATGTTTATGGCCCCTAGTATACCCGCCGATATTAAAAAAATAATAATGTCCTTGAATAATACGAGCAGTGTGGGATATGATGGTATTGCTACTTATATACTACAACAGGTTGCGAATGAAATCTGTGGACACTTGAGTCATGTCATCAATCTCGCCATTAGCGCCGGCGTTTACCCTGATGCTCTAAAGGTGTCTATTGTTAAGCCACTATTTAAGAAGGAGGACAGGGAGTTAATACAGCACTGTCGGCCTATATCACTGATTCCTATAATTTCTAAAATATTTGAGAAGTACATTTATAAGGAATTAAATTCATTTATAGAAAGACATAATATTATATGCGAGGAACAGAAGGGATTTAGAATAGGCAAAACTATTAATATGGCCATTTATGATTTTTTGTACAATATAACATTTAACGTAGATAAAAGGAAACCGATCTGTGGCGTATTTTGTGACATGACGCAAGCCTTTGACTATGTGCATTATGGTACACTCTTAAAAAAACTTGAAGCGTATGGAATTAGAGGAAATGTCAATAATCTAATTAAGTCTTACTTACATAACAGAACTCAGATAACAAATATAAATAAAATTAATATAACTAGTAAAAATGAAATTGTATTTCAATCCTCAGAACGTACAGTTTCGTTTGGTGTGCCGCAAGGCAGTGTTCTAGGGCCTCTTTTATTTATATTATATATCAATGATTTACCGAAAGGCATCGCCCAACCTCTGACACTATTTGCTGATGATAGCACTATAACGATACCTTGTAAAAGTGTTGATACTTATGAAAGTGACATAAATAGTTCCATAAATCAAATGGTAAACTGGCTAGATAACAATAATTTAAAAATTAACCTGACTAAAACAAAATTAATACATTTTAGCCAACGAATTAATAGTAAGAGTCATTTGAATATACATTACGATGACCAGCCTATAGAAGAAGTCGAAACAACAAAATTTCTAGGGCTCCACATTGACAAAAAATTGAATTGGAAAACCCATACCGAAATCTTATGTAAAAAACTCAGTCAATCCGCCTATGCCCTGCATACATTGTCGTCTATAATAGGTGTGGAGGCATTACTTACAGCCTACTACGGCTTAACAGAGTCACATTTACGCTATGGTGTCATTTTTGGGGTAATTCAACTGAAAAAGATACGGTGTTCAAGGCTCAAAAGAGATGCGTGCGCTCAATATTCAAAATTAAACCTACTGATAGTTGTGGGCCCTACTTTAAAAAATATAAAATACTTACTTTGCCATGTCTGTACGTCTTAGAGGTAGCTATTTTTGTTAAAACAAATTCACACCTATTTAAATTTAAACGATTAGATGAAATAGTACCACGCAATAGGCGCGACAATAGTAGGATATGCTCTCTTCCTTCGAGAACAGCCCTTATGCGCAAAAGTGTTTTTTGTATGGCTCCATCCATATTTAATAAAATACCTAAAAGTTGGAGAGAACTGCCCTTGGTTCGTTTCAAAAATAAGCTGAGATTTTTTTTTAATTAGTAAAACATATTACAATCTGCAAGATTTTTTGAATGAAAAAGACTTTTCTGTTCCGACGACTAATATACATGTATAATAATAACAATGAATAATGTGAACTTTAATTAACTTTAATAATATAACTTTTATTTAATTACCTACCTATTTGACATAATTGAATATACTGTGATGTAATTTACTTTTGACTTTAGCTTTTTTCTTGACTGTATATTTGTATTATAATGTTACCTTGACATCAATATTATTATTCGTTTGCTTTGTATTTTGTTGTGAGACTTAAAGCGACTATTATACCAATTATGTAAAATGTAACCCTTATACCTAGAACATTTGTACGCCGTGATTGGCAAAACATGGACGCTCTCAGTATATGTATATTTTCAATACCTTGCATGTCTGTCAAATCAGTTAATGTAAACGCATGTTTGACAAATAAATGATCTTTATCTTTATCTTTATCTTTAAATATAATTATCTAAGTATACAACATGTAAATTAATTAACGCACTGCCTGAAAGAAGTTTTTTCAGAATCGTTTACTGAATCGATTTTTATCATTTTTAATATAGGTAATTATTAGAGATGTACCGACTACCACTTTGGCCGACTAGCCGACTAGCCGACTAGTCGGCTGTAAAGAGGCCGAATAGTCGGCCGACTAGTCGGCTAGTCGGCCTCTTTACAGTCGTAGTAAAGAGATTTTGCTGTTTTATTATAAAAATATGACATTTTGTTTTGGGTTGTGTCCGGTTAATCATATAAGTTCCAATTTTTCTTTTTTATTTTTCTTGAAACAGTTCGTGTTTAAAATATTGAATGTTTATTTTTTAATCTGTTGGTAATTATAAACACCTACTTTTTTATTTGATTAACAATTAATAAATGTTTATTTACCTTAGGAAGATATTCTTTTGTTTGTTAATTAAAACCAATTTTAAGATAATAATTTTGTTTTGTTGGTGTTATAGATATTAGGTCCTTACATATCAAATTGGCATTTTGTATTATAACTCACTGTGCTTTCTCTAGCGACACCACTGCCATACACATCATTAATTTTTCGACCCGTTTCTGCAGCACTGGTGCCACGGCGGAACCTATGGCGGAACTCATATTCGTAAATAATGCGAAACTTTAAATTTTCCATTTTGTAAACTCAAAGACGCAGAGAAAAAACCAAAAGAAAAAGAAACCAAAAGAAATACGGTTTTGAGACACAAATTAATGAGTAAATAGCTGTTTATATTTGATTTTGTAATTCTAAACCAATTACCAAAGAAGAGATATTTGAGAGCAAAGTGGCCAGTGCCTACGACAAAACGCCAATTTCATATGTAAGGACCTAAGTTAGTAAGTTAGAAGTCCGGATTAAACAATGGGATACTTTTCATCCCGGAATAATTTGATATTCCCGAGATTTCCAAAAAGCGCGATATAACCGAAGTCCACGCGGGTGGAGCCGCGTGCGGAAAGCTAGTAATGATTAGTTAAGGTTTCAGTTCCCCTGATACAGTACATATTAATGAGAAATACATACAAAGTAAAAAGCCGACTAGTCGGCGTTTTTTGCCGACTAGTCGCCGACTACTCGCCGACTACAAAAGCGGCCGAATAGTCGGCTTAACCGACTAGTCGGCCACTAGTCGGTACATCTCTAGTAATTATTAATCGCAAAAATAATTACAATTACAGAAATGATTGTCATATTATCCCTGTTGTTTGCACATACTTTTAAAACCGCAGTTTTATTTGTATTGATACAATTTTAATAATTCAATACAAAATTAAGAAACGTTAATCGTTCACCAAGAATTGGTATAATTAATTTAATAGATAACAATATACATGTTAAAATAAAAATTCAGTGTTTGTATTATGATTATAACATAATACTTATTCTGATTGGGGTATTTGAGGGTGTGCGTAAATTACATTACGTGTTGTTTATCTATTTATAAGTTTTCCAAACTTAAGAATCTACGAATAACAACCTTCATCATCATCATCATTTCAGCCAAAAGACGTCCACTGCTGGACATAGGCCTCCTCCAAGGTTCTCCACGACGACCGGTCCTGCGCCTCTCGCATCCAGCGGTTTCCCGCGACCTTCACCAGGTCGTCGGTCCACCTTGTTGGGGGCCTACCCACTCTACGTCTTCCGGTGCGTGGTCGCCACTCGAGAACCCGTCGGCCCCATCGGGCATCGGTCCTACGGGCAATGTGTCCAGCCCACTGCCACTTTAGTGTTGCAATTCTTCGGGCTATGTCGGTTACTCTCGTTCTTCTGCGGATCTCCTCATTCCTGATTCGATCGCGCAGTGAAACCCCAAGCATAGCCCTCTCCATTGCCCTTTGAGTGACTTTGAGCCTTCTTATAAGGCCCATTGTTAGCGACCACGTCTCAATTCCATAAGTCATCACTGGCAACACTCACTGGTCGAAGACTTTTGTCTTGAGACACTGTGGTATTTCGGACGAGAAGATTTTACGTAGCTTCCCGAAAGCAGCCCAGCCGAATTGGATTCGACGATTGACCTCTTTCTCGAAGTTGAACCTTCCTAACTGAATACTTTGTCCCAGGTACACGTAACTGTCAACCACTTCGAGAACAGGACCTCCAATCTTTAACGGAGTCGGTACAACGTGAGCATTAGACATGACTTTCGTCTTGTCCATGTTCATTTTAAGACCGACTCGCTCGGAGGCTCTGCTGAGGTCTTCGAGCATTGTACTCAGGTCCTCCGCGATCTCAGCCATGACTACGATATCATCAGCAAACCGAAGGTTTGTCATGTACTCGCCATTGATGATGATGCCCAGTCCCTTCCAGTCCAGAACCTTGAAGACATCCTCCAATGCAGCGGTGAACAGTTTCGGGGAGATAACATCTCCCTGTCTGACACTACGCTGCAGAGGTATTGGTTTCGAGGTCTGGTCCTGTATTCGGACTGACATGGTGGCGTTTTCCTACAAACCCTTCAGCGCTTCAATATACCGATAGTCTACTTGGCACCGCTGGAGAGACTGTAGTACAGCCCAGGTCTCGATCGAATCAAAGGCTTTTTCGTAGTCCACAAACGCCAAGCAAAGGGGTAGGTTATACTCCTCGGTCTTCTGTATAACCTGCCGCAGCGTATGTATGTACTGTGCTGAAGCCTTTTCTGAAAACAGCTTGTTCGGGAGGCTGGAATTCGTCAAACCTGCAAGCGAGACGATTCGTGAGGACTCTTGAAAACAACTTATAGACATGACTCAGAAGTGAGATGGGTCTGTAGTTTTTCAAAAGGGTGTTGTCACCCTTTTTGAAAAAGAGTACCACCACACTTCTGTGCCATGCCTGTGGCGTTTTTTCCTCGACTATGACGGAATTAAATAATTTCTGAAGGGCACTAAGGATCGGTTCACCACCCGCCTTCAGTAGCTCAGCCGTTATTCCGTCATCGCCCGGCGCTCTGTTGTTCTTAAGCTGTTTAAGAGCCAATCGAATCTCCTGCCGGCTGACGTCCGGGATATCTTCGGTGTAATGTCGGGTTAATCTTGCTCTAGGGTCTTCAGCAAGATTTAATGCGGGTTAATAACAATCTTATTATCCATGTATTAAGGTTGTTGTACATACATAGGAGTACACTATTTTTTACATCATCATCCACCTAACCTTGTCCCAACTATATTGGAGTCGGCTTCCAGTATAAGCGGATGCAGCTATCTACCAGCATTTTATAAACACCGTTGAATATTTAAATTAGAAAATTCTGGTTCCCCATCAACGCTTCTCTCCGCACGAGTAATTTCAGACCCTTATACGATCACACCGTCCACAGAATCCCATATTATAAACAAAATCGACCTTTAAGTTAAGCTTAACGTCAATCTACGTACGCGCGGCATTTCGATGTCTACCTTGTTAAACCACTTTTGAGCTCATACTTTTTAAATCTGCATATAACACCGCGGTGAGTGTTACTAGAATTCATGCAGATGAGATGCAACCTTCATTACATAGGACTTTTCTCATAATTCCGTCGGTATGCTCTCAGCACGCAGCGCATGCATAGTCCGCTTGTAAACCCTATACTTTACGCGGCAATATGACTTTCACATTGACATTTCTTACAAAGCCCTCGTTTGCTATTTATTAGATGCCTTTAGATTACTATATTCATAAGCATTTATGTTTCCTACAATACCGACTTACAATCACACGGCATCTGTTAAACACTTCTTTAGTCTGAAAATTGTTCGTTATTTTAAATATTTACATCTTGTCTAAGCCCTGCCACATCGTGTACCTTGATTTGTTGGCTAGCATCGAAGTCATTAGTCGCCTGCATTCTTACGAACACTATTTGTCATGCATGAGTAAGTGTTGAAGAAATTCTAATTGCTAATTTATAGTCGTAACACTTCACGTAACTGAATGTGTTCTGTAGCCTTTATTATAGGCCTGCTTTATTTTCAAAGAACCTTTTGAACTTAATCTCTTGTTAAATCTCATGTCAAGTTATTTGACTTCATCGTGTTCTTTCAATCACAACAGACAATATAAGATTTGACATTAGATTAACTAATCGGCCTTGAATGAAAATGGAAGTTTAAAATATTCCCACATATAAATAATTTTAATGCGATTTACAGGTTCAAATACTTCTCCAAATTACTTTTGAAAACCCTCGCTAAAATCAAAAGGTTGGCTTATGCATGTTTCAAATCATAGTTTTCATCATTATACCATGATGATAGCGCTATGTGAGTGCAAAGGCGGTATTAGTATTAGTACCAAGTCATATCTCCACCATCATGGCGAGGGGCAAATCGCAACATCACGATTTATAGGGCTGCTAACACACGGAGATAGTAAACTATTGAAAAAAATCTATCAATCGAAAACAATCGTTCGCAAAATCAGTTCAATATCAATACAGAATCTGAAGCGTTCCAAAAACCAATTAAAGTTATGCAACAAGAATAAAATGTAAGCCCAGCCAACCCTAGGCTAGCGTTTTGTAACTATCATTGAATGTGCGAGCCGCGTCGATAGAATCAGTATCACGAATACATTTTACACATACGTACAAAAGGATAAGCTTTACAACTTACGAAGTATTTCGCTTTTGTTCTACCTTTGAGAGTTCATGGATTTTTTATTATTATTTATACGGTGCTTAAACATAGTTAGTTCCTTTTTCCAGTGGACATCTTCGTGGTTTGAAACTGAAACCATTGCGGCATTGAATGTTCAGGGAGACAATGTCTGTAATTATCACGAGAGAGAGCTACACGTGCGCGCTCTTCCGCTCCATTAGCATTGAATGGTCGGCCCGTGCGCATGTCACATGGATCATTGTAGCCCGGATTAAACCTACTCTCAATCTATCTCAAGCGAAGAGCGAGTCACTACATTGTTCCCATTTTCTTCGCCGATTAAACGTAATGAGCACATTTGACACGTTCATTACACTCCTCGCTCAGATACGAACTCTCCATAAGGTCAAGTGCAATGAAGCAACATTATCCTACCAACTTTCGTAACACATGTCACCGTACAATACGTGAGGGTATTAATTCTAATGTATGTAATCTACCGTTGATAGCTGTATGTACTTACCGGTAATTCGAGGTAGTCGCTAATGGTATACTTGGCAGCGCCTCGTCGGATGTCAGCCAGGGCTGCGAAGTGCTCGTCGCGGCGCACCTTCCGCCGCAGCAGCGCACGCGCGTAGGGGTATGCCGTAAGGAACTCTCCATACGCGTCCAGCAGCTCACCCATGAACAACTGTTTCAGGAGGATCGCGCTCTCACCAGAAACTCCTTCCGCTGGCGGAGGAGGTAATTCACGACACTTGAGCGACTCCGGAATGCTTTTCGTAGCAAAAGTACTTATACCGCTAGTCGACTCACATGATGTAAATGCGTCCGTATCGCTCGAACCACATTTCGAAAACGGAAACGCGGATGAGGCTCCGCTTTTTTCGCTACTCGCGGAACTTTGTCGGGTGGTGCTGGCTTTCTCATAGTAGTCTGGATATTGGGGCTCTGACTGACTTTCGGTCGATGGCGAGGACTCCTCTGCGGCCGCACTGCTATACTGGGAATTCTTTATACAGTCATATAAATCCTCTATTGATTCGTAAGGTGTGATGCTTCCACATGATTCAGTTCCGACATCATGTTCATGAAGCCTTTCATAGAGGTCTTCGTTTTTCCTTTGAGAAACTGGTGTAATGGCTGACTCAGATCGACTTCTTTTAACACTCGGGATTTGATCGTAACCAAAATCTGTTGGGTTGAGAAAATCCCACCGAACGTTTGCCCACACGTTCTCGCTTACATCAGCTGATATCCTATGATCAGCGCAACATTGTCCTCCGCTTCTGATAGTGACAGTCGTTACATTATCGCTAGTTTCTACAATAGAACTGTCAGTTACTGATTCATCACATTCTATTGGTATGTCGACGATTATTTTACGAAGACTGGCAGAAGAAATGCTAGATCGATTGTCGTCATCAACTTTTCGATTGTCAGCCGCATTTGACTCGTTGAATTCCGAGGTCGTTATCACTGAAGATGTGTCAACATCATGCTGAGTAATCACGCCTTCCTGAATGAGTTCAGTTAGTATGCTTTTGGGCTCTTCTTCGATTATAGATTTTTCTAACAGGTCAGCTGTGCCATCGTTTTCTTGATTGCAATCATTTTTCAGTAAACCAGAATCTAAATACTTTCTCATGCGTTCTGTAAGGGCTTCACTAGCTTCTGATACTGATTCCAAAAAGTAGAATAAAAGATGATATTCTTCTTTAGTGATTACTGCGGCGCGCAGTAGTGGCTTGCCGTACAGCTCCACCGCCGAAAACAGTGTTGAAGCTGTAATAAAAGAGAAAGTACTTGTCATGCAAATTGTATTACGTTTATGTGCACCAGTTTGATATAATTGACGGTTATTGACCGTGTTACTTTATGAAACATCTGCATAACACAGTATAGAGTCGCTACAAAAATGTATCTACGTGGGAGTCAGTGAGGTCATGTTGCACGTCGGTAAAATGAATCACCTTGTATTTAAAGTTCATCTTAATGACCGAGAACTTTGCATTCCTTGAACTTCCTAGGTATTTCGTTTTATTAAGGTTCATTTATTATCATTTAAAATAAAACCTAATTGATCAAGATTGGATTCGAATATAATTGGGCCTGACACCTCTCTAATCACTTAATAACAACTATCGTAACGTATTCATCTGATTAAGTATGGCAGTCACGGCGGCTGAATACCTAATGCATAAAAGCGCCTTCTAGGAAAGATTACTGAATAATAGCATGCGTATGCGTCTTATTGCCAAACCGCTTTCTACAAACATTGCTGCATCTGCCCGCGGAATACTGAATGAACAGGCTTCGTTTGCAGCTTATTGATGTACCGAGCAGGGAGGTTCCTTAAAGAAAGTTATCGTGCAGAACATTGTTTCATGAAGTACTTAGGGCTATGAATAGAATATCGCTGATTTTATGACATCCGCTATCTTTGTATTAGAAATGCACGATATTAGCTATATAATATTCAAAGTGGATACTAACCGTAAATCTTTTCCCAAGCAATGAATGTCTCCAGATCACGGCCGTCCCATTGTGGCGGTTGGTATTCTACGACAAGCACTTCTCCTTCTAGTACTGTCGCTGATGCTCTGGGTTCTACTGGAGCTTTGGAGCCTCCGAGAAAGAGCAAGGCTATGGGTGGAGCTGGAGGTGGCGAGTCGGGAAGTGGGACAGATCCGCCTAGTGGTAGTGCCTGAGGTGCTGACAGTGGCCCACTTGGTAGACCAGCTAGTACTGCTCCAAGGTCATTCAACAGCTCACAAACAATTTCTGCTACCGTAGTGTTGCCCCATACTGTCACCTGCAAAGACAAATATTACCTTTAGCATCACAACGCATTTCGTGTATGACTGACGGAGTGTATAACGGTTTTTAAACGCTGGGTCAAGGAAATTAAAATTCAACATGAGTGCTGGGCTCTCATAATGGCAAAAAACCGTGATTGAATTTCTTACAATTCCTCTTTACTTTGTTATTTTTGTGTGTCATTGAATGACTACCATAACAGTAGATGAATCTTTACCCCTTGCGTGTTGTCTAAAATAGTGGATTAGGTGGGTCTTCCGTGATGAAGCCAAATTGAACCTAACCGACAATTATCCGTGAAGCTAACTGCCTCCCACATTCAACCAAGAAAACAATTGTAAAAAATTACGAGTAACGTGAGAGTTTCAGTCACTGCGACGTTTATCTAACGGCTGATACCAGAAAACGTGCATTATTAATTCTAAACTATCATATCGATATCTGAATTGACTGATAGTGTTTTATACATGCAGGGCTTCTAACTGTCTCAGATCGTGATATAAGGAAATTGATCTCGTGCAGCTAACGGACACGTCGTCGGCCTTCATTTTCTAATCCTAATGGAATGTTATTTGTGAGAAACCAAGTTATCAATAATTTGTTGTGTTCTAGACTTTAAAGAATTAAAAACCTACCTTCCCAAAAAAAAGTTTAAAGATTAATATTCCGAATAGCGATTTTATTGTTAAACTTTTTTCTCTTAGAATTCCCGCAGTGCTTTATGAACTTCTAAAATGCAAATGAGTCTCCTAGGCATGCAACTATAATACCCTTATAGCACATCGAAACGTGAACAAATCGCATTAGTATGTAGGTATAATAACATGTATGAGCCTCGGAGGCCTTGACGAGTCGGGTTCATGGCGTTTTTTACCGGGCCCTCGTGTGACGTCACGCTCGAGTTATGCGCACGCGTCGGGCGCAGCGTACCAGTCCCCCCCTCCCCGACCCGCGCACCCGATACCAAACCTCCAGGATAATGCGTCTGATACATCTTCAACGAGGAAAAAAAATATTAAACAAGATCCAGCGAACAAGAGGTAGTCGATTTTACACGGTCAACGCGTTTTTGGTCTTACAAAACCAGAAAGACGGATGATGCTTGGTTATAATTTATTACTGGATGTGTCTACACTTGACATACTGCGTCTTAATTGAATTTATTATGCAAATTATTTTTATTGGATATCGACTACCTATGCCTTAACATGATGCTAGCTTGGTTTCTCTACCTTCCAAGTTGATTCGATGAATCGCAACCTAACTGTGTAACAAACACACTATCGATCCCAAACAACTTAAATCATTTCCAAGAATATTGCTAATCCATTGCTTCATATGTTGTCGTCCTCCGTGGCGCAGCGGTCAACACGTCTGCCTGCCACGTGGAGGATCCGGGTTCGATCCCCGGTCAGGTCATGATGGACAACGATCTTTTGCTGAATGGCCTGGGTCTTGGATATTTATCTATATATGTATATATTATAAATATAGTATCGTTCAGTTAGTATCCCATAACACATGTCTCGAACTTACTTTGGGGCTAGCTCAATCTGTGTGATTTGCCCGTTTAAATATGTTCAAAAAAGGTGTCTACTCAACAACGTAAGTAACCCTGCAACAGGGTAATGGCATAACACAATAGTAGCATCAATATCCAATATAATTATAATACCAACAACATCGATTGCGTAATTAGAACATATGGAACAACACCGCTGTGTTTGTGAAGGCAAATCCGAGTCGTTTCAGATGTATAGCTGACATTTTCCCCCGCAATAGACGCGACAATACATTGCTATGTCAAGAGCTAGCTAAGACAGCACTTATGCGCAAAAGTGTCTACTGCATGGCTTTACTTATTTATAATAAGTTACCAAAGAGCTGGAAAGAGCTTCCGTTAAAATTATTTAAAAAAAGACTCCGAAGCCTTTTAGTCGTGAAAACGTACTATAATATAAGTGAGTACCTTATTGAAAAAGATTTTTCTTTTAACTTATAATAATGTAGTTTTGCACTATTTTCCTAAACTTTTTTTTCTAGTTTTAAGTTGAATGTTTAAAAAAAAACAATTGCATACCTAAATGGTAAAACATGGCTGAACCTATCATTATATATACATTAATTTTATGTCATCTTTTTTACCCATGTTTGCAAAATAAAATTATCTTTATCTCTTTATCTTTAACGGATTATAATCAATGTCCTGCATAATGATTGAATTGATAGTTATAGTGTGTTTTAAATTAGGTAACTAGCGGGAACACCCTAATTTTTCAATTAGGGTGTTCCCGCTAGTATGAGTTTCGTGAAAAATCTGGATAGATACCTGCGTATTAATATTGACAGGTTTTTTTTATCTTGTTGACAAAACTAAACTACATATCTACATAAAATTGTACCTGCTTCATATATTCAGCATAACCTAAGCGGAAGACAGTCAACTTCAGCGTAAGTAATATATTTCGATGGATAAATCCAGTATCCTTACTAGTACCGTAATAAAATTCAAATGTAACCGATGCAGATGACTCAGAAAGATACAGAATGCCTCCTGGGAAGGCTTACGCTGTAGGACGTAAACAGGTAAATATAAATATAGTAATAGGTAAATAGATGGTGATGATGATGATGAAGAGAATGAAGTATAGTGAAAGGATCGCAATTATTAGATTTTTCTTCCTTCCTTCCGCGACATCCAGAGATATTATAGTCAATTTATTTTAGCTTAACCTTCTATAGGTTTGGGTTAATATAATAGGATTCCAACAAGGGGATGCCACCAAGGTGTAATAACCATTCTATTACCGGTTATTGGGTGAAATTAAGGTGCTGCAGCAATTAATTTTCCAGTTATGATTCAAGTAGCGACATCTAGTTGTCTTCTTCTGCATCATTTTTGCTGTGTGCAGCGCCATCTGGTGGTGTTTATAAAAACTCGCAAGCTACGCAATACATGTGAAAAGTTCATCACTTGCGGATAGATGGCGCTGTTGTACAATTAACAGGGTAAACAAAATGTAGAAAAATCTGTATAGAAGTCCTGTTGAATGTAGATGACCTCTAAAGAATTAGACTGTAGGTATTCAAGATCATAACTTCATGTACCTACTCTACAAAGATCCTTTTGCATGCTTTTTTGCTCCGCTTTTGATTTCATTGAGCCATGGTTCAAATAAATACAGATTTTCTATAAATGTCAGTCAGTACTTTACTTTATACGTTTATAAAATAGGTATATGGGTTTGTCTGTCACGATCTGATACTCTTCAATGACCACCGTATTTGTTTACAAGTAGGTAGGTTAAGGTAGGTACTAGACAGTAGGACAAGGATCCTGTCATTATGTTACATGACTGTGATATTATAAACTTGCATGATTATGCGGGTAATTTATTGTTTAGGCGTGATTTTCTACAGATATGTAGTAACTTAAACCAATTATTGTTATATATTTCATTTAAATCCAACAAAAAACTATTTTGAAGCTTAACAAACATTCCTGTATCCTTTTTTTTCCTGTTTTTTTTATAAGTCCGTAACAAAGAGATTTTGTAAATATAATTTTAATGTCTTTGGTCCGTAAGCATGGGTCAAAAAACATATTCAAAAAAATCAAGACCTGGAAAATGACTGTAAAGTTTGAAATCATTATTCAAAAATGAGAAACAATAATCCTACTCCTAGTATTAATAGATCTACAAAAGTAAAATACATAGATAATTATGACTTGGGCGTAGTTTCAAAATTTTAAAACATTATTCTAAGAAACGTTTCGCTAATCCGACAGAGACTTAATAAATTTCCCCTGCTTGTAGGTACTTATTCAAAAAGACATTCTAAGCGTCTCTAAGGTCATTTAGTGGCTAGATCTATTGTTCGCATAATATTCACTTCATTCGGCAGTCCAATATCTAGCGACCCGTGGGTCATTTTTACTTCCTCCATTCCACGTTGCACTCCACCTTTATCTGTCGAGTCGGTTGAATTTGAATAAATATGTTCCTGATTATCGCCTTTGTTTTATTCATTGATATATTAGTAAATAATTTTTTTAAGTCTTTTATTTCACGAATAAGTACCTATTCCAATTACGATTTTTAACAATAATGATATCTAACTACATAGGTTAATAGGTACTTATTTGTGATTAATTTTAAACACCACAAATATTCGAGGATACATCCTCAATTATGTTATTCAAAGCATTTGCTTTATCGCTCGTCCCCCTTTCACCACATCACGAAATGCATAAATGTATAATACAATAACATAAAATACAAAACTCTGTCTACTTATAAAGTCTAGAAAGCGACTAGATAAAGAAATAAGCACTCAGTTTATAGATATTGCGGATTTAGTTTGGGGTCTAGGTATTGGCGCCGATTCTCTAGTTCACAATCTAAACTAATTTTAAGTTAAATGCATCTTTTTCTTTCTATTTCATTTAGAAAAGGATAGAAGACAATATTTTAGTTTAATCCTGTCAAATTAAGATATGTATTCTATAGACATTTCTTTTTTGGTTTAATTCTTTCCGTTCTTCTGAACGGAAAAGGCAAAGGCATAGTACGCCATACAGACTAGTCTTTAGTAAATATATTCTTGAGTAAACTTCTATCCTAACTTATCCTAATTAATCCTAACTTATCCTAGCTTATCCTCAACTTATTCTAACTAATCTAACTCCTTTCGTTTCCCGCGTTTGGACGATAAGGAGCGGTTTAGCGTAAAGACATGATGCGGCCACTATGCTACAATATTTCACTGTTCTTTTTGAATTATTCACTGAATGCACTTTTACTACATAAATCACGCGTTTTTATTTAGTAAACGACACTATAAATAATTTTAAAAGTCCAATGAAAAATGAGCGTGACACTCATCTTGACATTCCCGCCAAAACCTCTTGTATAGACAGTTTAGACGCGATTATAAACATGGCGACCAAAAATATATCAATTTACTTCAGGCGCGGACTATTTTGACAGATCTAAACTGACATATGTTTAGTCCTTTTCTTAATAAAATAGAAAGAAAAAGATGCACTTAAATTAAATTTAGTTTGGTTTGTGTACAAGGGAATCGTGGCCAATAGGTAGGAAGATTAGTTAAAATGTTAAACTATGTATGACTGGGATTAGTCATACATAGTTCAATGATGTATAAGCTATAAAAGCTACAAGACATTGGCCACGATTCCCTTGTTCACAAAATAAATTAAATTTAAGTTCAGCGCATCTTTTAAATAATCTATGTAAATAGTACACTGTAGACTACCTACATCATTTCTTTATCCTTCCCCTTAGAATTCCATCCAAAGGTGGTCTGTAAAAGATCGCTCTTAGCGATAAGACCGCCCATTGTGTCACCCTTTGTAAAATATTTTTATTTATGTTCTGTAATCTATATGGTGTACATACATAATAAAGAGTATTCTATTCTATTCTATTCTTTTTCTTTATATTTCATTAAGAAAAGGACAGAAGATAAAATGTCAGTTTAGACCTGTCAAATTAGTGCGCTCCTGGCGTAAACTGGCGTATTTTTAGTCGCCATGTTTATAATCGCGTCTAAACTGTCTATGGAGTATCCTTATTGGACAGGATTAAACTAAAATGTTATCTTCTATAATTTTCTTTACTAAATCGAAAGAAAAATATTCACCTAACTTAAAATTACTTTAGTGCGTGAACAAGAGAATCGGCGCAATTGGCTCTAAGTATGTATTACGACTTATCTTTATTATGATGTATTACTTGTCATATCTGATGAGTATTACAAGGAATGACTGATCAATTATTGAAATATCTGATAATTAGTATATGAAGGGAAGAGTCAGTGTTTGGAGTTTATCGAAACGCTGACCTTTTAAACTTTTGCAACATCTACACGTGCAACCAACAGAAATTATCATATTTGGGTCGAATTTTGCCAAATATAATGAAATGGATTTTTATATAGGTATGTATACCTACACTTATATGTACCTATGCTACATGTAATACTTATATTTTTATTAAAAAAGCGTTGCCTCACCCTGGAAATTACTACTATATTGTGGGGGCTTACAAACATTTAAACCCACATACACAAATGGCCAGACCAGACAGGAACCTGTAGGCAATAAGTACAAATATTTGTGCCGACACGCAGCGTGACAGTCCATTGCTGAGTGACTGCGTTAACCGTGTGGTCATTATATTATCTACCTACATGTAGGATCACATTCCAATTTATTTGTGAGATCGGTGCAGCATATCATCTTCTATAGAATCTCTTTTAACAGTCAGGCGTTAATACGCCTCTTTTCTGGCCATACATTGTGGCGCATTGTGTAACACAAACTCGTTTTAATTCTTAATTTCAACTGGCAACACTCGATGTTTCAGACAGAGGAATATTTCCCCGGTTGCCGCCATTACTATTGTAGCTCTAGATTTCTGCTCTCGCAAGTCGCAATTGAATTCAGTGCTGCCTCATCATAATCATTATTTCAGCCGAAAGACGACAACTGCTGGACATAGGCCTCCCCCAAGGATCTCCACGACGACCGATCCCGCGCCTCCCCCATCCAGCGGTTTCCCGCGACCTTCACCAGGTCGTCGGTCCACCTTGTCGGGGGCCTACCCACGCTGCTCTAACCCTCATTATTACCTGGCGTTATGTTAGGTGTTTACTTAGAATAGCATGCGTATACTTATAATGATAGTGGTGATTAAACTTGTGTTGTTCCTGTATCCACGACTTTTATTGGATATTTAGGAAACTGTACCTCCAACCATAACTTGATTTTAAGACTTAGGTAACTTAGGTAGGTATAACGTAAAAACATTTTTTCCTATATCAGCATAGTAACATGCTTAAATCATCTAATATTACAATAACTACTATACTAATACAATGACATTCTTGGAATAATAACAAACTTATTTCGAGGACAGGTATCTAGAATGAATAATTTTCATAACAAACTTAAATATCCGCTGTTAGGAACCTCATGAATTTAGACTTTGGACTACGGATAACATGAATTCAGAAATCACTATCGACATTCGCACGCGTTCGCGTAACACAACAGAACACACGGTAGTCAACCATAAACATCAAAGTGCAAATTTTAGATACTTTAAACAAATGTTAAGAATTGCAAAATTGTGAGAGAACATACAGCAGAAGGTAACTATTTTTAAAACAGCCGTGAATTATTCGATACCAATACAACTGGAAATAACTAAGAACTTGCTAATTTATTAGTCGAAATTGATTCTGAAATTCACTAAAATTATTATAAATATCTTAGCAGGTATATTGATAAGCGTAAGGAAGTTGTAGTGATTCGTAATTAATTACCATTGCATAAGTCTTAAATAGCCGAAACTAATCATAATGAATGCAGCTATTATTAACACAGAGAGAGGCCTTCGTGTATTTCAGGTCGCTACCGCTAATTGCTTTACACGTGGGAGCCGTGATACTTATAAATAGAAAATATTAAAACATTCTATTAATAGATACAACACTACCGGTTTTTATTTACGACAGGCAATAAAATTTTGAATGCATTTCTCTCGAATAGCGCGCGCAGCTTCAGACACACATTCGGATTCCGCCGAATGTCGGCGTGTCGCGGGTTGACACACTTTTCAGTTGCCGATGTTATTATTACGTATTATCAATACTAAAACACGGTGAACGAGACACGCTCCAACCGTTTAGAAATTTTCGTTAATTATTTCACATTATATCTTTCACTTTTATTCACATTGACACAGATTTTCGACTTTCAACGTGCGATATGGATAAAAAAAATATTGTAAGGTGTTTGTTATTGATCTTTTTATTAGCTTCATCAATCAGTGTTAGTTTTTGTTAAAAATGAACCGCCGTGAGCATATTGATCAAGACATCGCTAAGTAATAGCTCCTTTTAGAAATAACGAACAAGTACCTACAATGGAGGATTTGCATGACCCTGATGAATAATGGAACAAAGCTGCTTATGATTTAGCAGTCGACGAAGGCAAGGTTATTTTACCTAGACTGATAAAAAAAGCCACTATTTTCAACGCCCGTCTGTAAAAGATGAATTCTTAGCTCAAGCGTTGCAAAATCTCGTAACCATTAAAATTTGGACAGCTGGAGTTGACCCTCCTCCAAACGGGTAAATGATGTTTGTGTACAAACGATAATTTCCGAATTCTTGCATAACACACTAACAAATGCGACACAGATTAGAGAAACCGCTGAATGCGAATTGTCTCGACCTCTCGTGTTTCGGTGAGCGCCTCGTCAAGGGTCGTTACTATTGGAAATCACTTCCGACCTTTGTCACGACAGGTCACTTTCTATCAAATGCTCAAAGTTTGGCAACGAACGTGTCTCGCTCTCTTTACCCGTCTGTCGCACTACTGCTCCACTAATATGTATTCCAGTAATAAATTTCGTTCTATTTACCAGACCTACTTAATGGGTAGTAGTGGTACGCTGTGTTTACAATATTTCCTGCAAAACATTTATCATCGATGTTAGTGAAATTAACACGATCTATAATGATAGTATTGACTGAAACAGGAGCATTATGGTAGCTGTTAATCCCGTAGGGCTTAGTAGCACAGACGCCTTACATTGTCGATATCATATTTTCTGGACTTATTATTTTCTTATTCTTTCTCAGTTTAAGCATCCTTGACTATGATAATCCTGTTTTCTTATGAGATCGTTCTTCATGGCCACATTGAACACATCCAACTTTCGCCTTCTGATATACTCTCCAGATACCATATTGTTTTTCACTGACCCGTAGGCTAAGGCAACTTGAGATAGACAAATCTAAACGACTGTTTTTCCTGTCTGGAGCTGGCTTGGCCCGGAGGCATTTTGCTATCTATACACTAACAATGTGTGGGTAACAAACATGCCTTAATACTATTTAATTATTTGTTGTTTAAGTCTATGTTGGAACATATTCTCACTGATTTAGATGAACTGTTGTGATCGGCGTGACAAATAAGAGGTCAATAGTTAAAAGTACATAATTATACAGTACCTAGTGACGAATCAAATGAGTCTCCAATACGTTTTATATTATTCTAGGAAATGTGACCGAGGCTGAGTCATTCATGTGGAACCACTTCATGCATGATTGCCACATCGTTATTATTCTAATTAATTATTACAATCGTCTGAGTATATTGTAGGAACCAAGCAACGAACGGATTCATTAACGTTACTCTTACGTGTTGGAGTTTCATGCTGATTTGATTTGTAGCAAAAACGTAACATTGGAATGTAGCTGAAGTTGATTGAGTAAGAAGTTTAGCTACAGTTTAGCTAGTGTTTTTACATGCTTTTTATTAGCTTCACTTGTATGTTTGCTTGCTTGCTTGTTTGCTTGTTTGTCCGTCTCTAACTCATTGGACTACGAGTGAGCGGCTCATTACTGTAAAATGTCTCACCGTTTTCAATACATTCGTTCGATCGTTTAAAAAAAAAAAAATGTAGAGCTGAGAAGTTGAAAATAAATATAGTTTAAAAAACTAAAAAAAACATGCTTTTAAAAAATATCCAATTAAAAAGTTAAAAATAATTTAAAAGAAAGCGTGAGGCGCTTATTATACAAAAAATATGGCACAAAGCGCAATTTTAAAAGCATGTTTTTTAGTTTTAATTATATTTATTATATTACTTGCAGGGGGGTGGCCTGTTCTAAAATCCAAAATAACACATACACACGTCCTTTCTTCTGTAATTCTTATCCCCCTGGCTACTACTATTGATTAACTTTACTAAAATAATTCTCAATCATTTTTTATTGTCAGTTTCGAAGTTGTGCTGTAATAAGCAGAAACAAATGCAGCTGTTAGTTACACATCACACATGCACACATAATAAGTACCTATTGAGAGAACAATAGAAAGATGACAATCAAACATAAATCAATGTAATAAAATGTTGATACATGATACACACACACCCACGGAGCATTTGGAGAGTGTCGAAATAATTTGAATTTTGTATCCTTTACATAGAAGCTAAAGTTGTACAACATCTTTATTATTAGAAGACTCAGCTGTTGTATAAGCTAAATTGACGAGACGTGAAGATATGATTGTTAAAAACTATCATCATTCAGTATTGAAAGAAACAGTTTTATTTATATTATTGTGGAAGAACAAAAGATGAAAGGCGAAGTAACAGAATACAAATCAACTGCAGAAATAAATATAAAAATAAACAATTGCGAAGAGGAAATTGAACTTTTTCATAAAGTTTCCACTTCAATAATGGCGAAGTTTATACAAAAATGCACGCAGTTTATTTTGTTGAAGATTCTTTAGTGCAGAGAAAAGCATTGTAACGAATGGTTGCTCATTATCGGAATAATATACCCAAGACCAACACGACCAAACGAAACTGCGCTAGAGGGAGATTGATCTGGAGACTCTCCACGATCAAAGTCCCGACACAACAACATTTGGCGCATCGTACCCTCCACACATCGCAACACAAATGCTCAGACCCGTCCTCCGTACGGCTTCACCAGACATCATGCCGGAACACGACGAATCGCTTGGCGGCAAGACTTTGTCTGGTGGGTGGTAACCTCTGCCGGCAGCCGATGTTATGGCCTACCACCGAGAAAATGTTCAGTGTATTCCGTGATCGGTCATTGGGAATTTGGTTACGTATAAAGAAACTTACTAATGTCAAATTAGCTATGGTTGTTGATGTTAGCCAACAATATTTCGTGGATAATGTGCCATGTGAACTCTGCAATCGACATGCTTATTTAAACGTCAGTTCTATGTTGTAATCCTTTTCTGGCGTGGACCAAAACGATTTTTTTAAGATTGTTACCTAGATGTGAAGAACCTTCCGCTGCTAACAACAAGGGAAAAATATAAGAAGGAGGTTTTACACTACCTACTAGTAAACTGAAGCCTTGCTAGGTACGGACGACAGCTGGTCAAGTTACCCTAAACTGTCAAATATTCCCAACCAATCTTGAGCCTTACAGCTTTCGCACTAAAGTTGATAATCTAATAAAGAAATATGAAAGAATGTAGTAGCTTGACGTGCTGCCGGCAATTACAACTTTTCGATTCACAGATAAGTGTATCAAACATCCTTTAGTATAATACAAAAAGTATATGTCAGGACGAGAATTAAGCTATCATCGTTATCCTTTGATTACTGCAAACACTCACAAACTAAGCCAGTAAAGTAGCTAATTATTCAATTATCAATCTACTTGGCGTTATGATTTCGTCTCTGTCTAATTGATTTATATGAACTTGCAGAGAATGCATAGTTTGTTAATCTTTACTAATATTATCCTTAATTTATAAATCGGAAAGTGAGTTTGTTTGTTTGTTCCGCTTTCACGCCGTAACTACTGAACCGATTTCTTTGAAATTTGCATAATGCATACGTAAAGTTAGAAGTCTGGATTAAATAATAGGATACTTCTTATCCCGGAAAAAAATTATATTCCGTAGGGAAATCTAAAAAGCGCGAGATAACCAAAGTCCACGCGGGCGAAGCCGCGGGCGGAAAGCTAGTTGAGAATATATTATGCATACATTTTACTGATCGTTGATGAAGTTATCATTTCATGAGTATTGTTTTAATTTTTCTTTCGTATACTATGCGTGGTTGGGTTAAAAATAACGTATTGTTTATTCATTAGAGTGTTAACTAATGGTAACATGTTTTTACTCGTTAATTATGCCATCGTTAAATATTATAAACCATTGTAAGTACTTAGTTGTTGTAAATTTACAATTTTGCGTTGAGAGGATACAGACGTTTTAGGGTTCCGTAGTCAACTAGGAATAGGAACCCTTATAGTTTCGCCAAGTCTGTCTGTCTGTCAGTCCGTCCGCAGTTATTCTCAGTGACCATTATCACTAGCGAGGTGAAATTTGGTACCAATATGTATAGGTATCAATCACGCTGACAAAGTTCAAATTTATAAAGTGGAAAAAAATATTTAGCTGCGCGTCGACAACGTGCATTTTGCTAATGTTAAAAATTTAATACATACACACACAATACATACATAATTAAATTTTACAAGTAGGAAGTGTAATATCCATTTCAGTAGATAGCTACTGAAATGGATATTACACTTACTTGTAAGTATCTGATTTTTCATTACAAAATCACTCTTTAAACTAAAAATAAAATCTCTTTAAAAAAAACAACATCTATGGTTTCCTGTGCAGTATCTGAGATATTCATAACTCTTCTTCGCAGTTCACAGTTCTTCTACTTCACAGTTCTTTTTAAATAGATCTTTTTAAAAAACGATGCACCACACTATGAATTATTCCTGTATTGTGGATGCGATTACAACCATTTAAATTTACATACAAAAAGTCAGACCCAGAACAACTACCTGTAGGCCATATAAATATTTGTTCCGTGCGGGAATCGAACCCGCGACTGCACCGAACTTGTCGTCGAACGTCCTTCACGATCCCAATTGTGAAGTATATACAAATGATATGTATGTATTTCTTTTAGTGTACGTAACTTGACTCCTAACGCCTTTTTTTTTTGTCTCCCCGGTGGAAAATCCTCTTGGATGTCCGCCGCCCTGGGACGGGTAACGGGGTTTGTCAGACTCTTACGTGACTTAAAACCACCCCGGTGTTCCATCACACCTACACCGGGGGTTACGAGAACGAACACTACTACCGCAACCCCCGACTTGCCCGCCGCTGTGGGCCTCCTCGGGTCAGGGAGTGAGGTATATGACTCCCCCGTGACGTCTCACGGTCTGACAGTGGCGCGCGTGGAATACTTTGCGCCGCCACCTCGGATTCTGATGTTTGGGGGGCGACAGAGGACCGCGTGATGTTCGAAAGAGATACCGTAATTCCTGGCGCACAGACATGTGGAGGAACAACAAGGACAAGGAACACGAGTGGGTTTCAGTGAGTACAAGTCTGACACGCCCTTTTCTTTTAGCCTAGAGCATTCTTAACTTGTCATCAAGATGTGTCTAAATAAATTTAATATTATTATTCATACATTTTAAAGTTAACTTTTACGTAATCCATTACTTATTCCATTGTTCGTTCTTAGATAGCTGTCAAAAAACGGTTACTCTGACCGTCTAACGGACAGAGTAGGTATGAAACAAAAAGTGCTAAGTACTAAGCGGAAACGTCACAAACGTCACAAACGAATCGCTTTTTGTCGATTCATCTAATTGGAAAGAATTAAGTAACATTCATCTGTAATTAGGTTGACGTGCGGAACAATTAACAATTAAATACGGAAACGCAGGTACATACTACGCGATTTTACTGCGATCTTTCGGTTTTATTTCTTAATTCAACCTCGAACCTTCGGTTATCTTGTGATTTCCTAAGCTGGTGGCGCCTTAGCCGTTAATCCGATTAGACCTCAGATATTTGAACTTATCTAAATGGAAAGGTTGATCTGTACCCGTTGTAGACCAACCACAAAAGGTAAAGGTTTAGTCTAAAATAGCCACAACAGTAGAGAATTTCTTTTATGTATAAATAATACTGAATACTTGAAATTTTACATATTAGTTCTGCTAGAGTAACCTGAAAACGTACCATTCTTTTAGCCAAAACCGTGGTCTGCATTAGAAATTGGATTTGGTCTTCGAGGTGTTTGGTTTTGAGATTGGAACATTTTGTGGTATTTCAAGGAAAATAACTCAGCAAACTTTACCTTAACAGTTCCAAGATTTGCTGTAAAAATCTCAACATCCCGTCTTCTAGACTATGGTCTACCAATGTGCCCAATTTCACTCAAATCCATTCTAGTTTTAGCATGAAAGCGTATCTAACAAACTCACTTTCGCATTTAAGTTTAATTTATACTTAGTATTAGGACTGACTGATTGTAAAAAGAAAACGTAATTTAAAATCTAAAACTACATAGAAGCCACGTACGGTCGACAGCAGGTCAAGTTTCCCCAAACTGTCAGATATTCCCAATCAACCTTGATCCTTAATGCTTTAGAGATATAGTTGAAAATGTAATAAGGAAATCTAACAGATTGTAGCTGGATGTGCTGTCGTCTGTACGTACGATACGTTTATTGGTGGCCTAACGATGTAGCTCGATGCGGCGACAGGTACCAGTTTTTGCTCTGTCACAGTTAAGTATTACTTAGACGAAGGCTTCTGTTTTATAATGTTCATTAGAAGTGAGATCCTCAGTAATTATGTGTAAGTTAGCTTGATCGTAGGTTGTATGTTACTTATATATATGTATATATATATATATATATTATATATTATATATATATTATATATACATACATCATATATTATATATATATATATATATATATTATTACAAGAGAAACTAACTTTTTTTTGTTGATTGACAGCCTCTCTGTGGCCTAGCGGTAGCGAACGCGGCCGTTGCGCAAGGAGGCGCGGGTTCGATCCCCACACATCCCCACATCCACAGTGCAAATATTTGTATGCATGAATATGAATATTTGCACTGGTCTGGTCGTCTGAAAGCACGTTAAGCCGTTGGTCCCGCTTACCATACGAACATCTAGTGGCAGTCGTTACGGGTTGTTGGAGCTCTCAAAAGTCTAACAATTGGTCTAACTGCAATGCTTAGATATCGGCTTCGGGTTGTGGAGGTCAGACGGCAGTCGCTTCACGGAAAATATCGAAGTTTAGCCAAAATCAGCAGTTAGACTGGTAAAGCGGACCCCAGACTACAAAGCTGAAAAGCTACGGATGCGACTGGGATTAACGCTGAGATGAAGAGACAAGAGAAACTAACTTTTATTGTTGTTGCAATAGTAGGTACGATATTTTTGTTGGTTATTCTTGTTGAGATTTCTACTCTTTCATGTGTTCTGAATTGTAGCATTAAAATCAGTTATGTATTTGGATTAGGTGCAGTAGTTTTTTCCCTGTTGAAGCTGCGTCTACTCCACGTCTATGTACCGTCTACGCTACGTCTACGCAGGAAACGACTGTTGCGTAGTCCCAATCAGTGACTGCGTTAGTATTTTTAAAACTAAATAATGTAGTGTGTGTTTATGTGTCACTAGCTTTCCGTCCGCGGCTTCGCCCGTGTGGAATTCGGTTATATCGCGTTTTTTAGATTCCCTCGAGAATATCAAATTTTCCGGGATAAAAAGTACCCTATTAATTAATCCGGACTTCTAACTTTACGTCTGCAAAATTTCAAAGCAATCGGTTCGGTATTTACGATGTGAAAGCGGAACAAACAAACAAACTCACTTTCCGATTTATAATATTAGTAAAGATGTAATATAATTTTAAATTACGCGTCACGTTGTTTGTCCGCAATCAAATATGTAAGTACACCGTGTGTAGTTTGATCCAATTTGAAAGATAGGATACCTAGCTTACATTTCAATTTGTGATCGCAATATTATTTTATTGCAAACTAGCTTTCGGCCCGCGGCTTCGCCCGCGTAGAGTTTGGTTATATCGCGCTTTTTAGATTTCTCTCGGGAATATCACATTTTTCCGGGATAAAAGGTAGCCTATGTTCTTTCTCAGGGTCTAAAGATTATCCGTGCCAAATTTCATCAAAATGGGTTGAGAGGTTTAAGCGGGAAAGCGTAACAGACAGACGGACAGACAGACAGAGTTACTTTCGCATTTATAATATTAGTATGGATTATTTGTCTATATCAGTCATGAAGGTGGCCATATTTTTTTACATATGGCATTTATGTAAAAAAGCATGGTGGTGCCCATGTCTGATGTTCTTCTACCGTTCCCCTTAAATAGTTTACAACTACGTACATACCTACACAATATGGCAAAAATGTTAGCCACACGGCGGCTTTCTTTATGTCTCATCTGCATCAAAAAAAAACCTAATGTTCACATATTTATTTTACATCACGCGTATACAATATGTATAGAAAACCCTGTCCGAATCAAAAAGGTATTGTTAGGTATCGGTAACTGATTCTACTAATGCCTAAAAAGATGTAACTTTATACATGTGCGATAGGCAATACATGCGCGGACGAAAGGGAGCAGGGCACGCGGTACGCGGTTGCGTCGCTATTCGCTCACAATAATACATGCAAAAATGGTGTTGTCACTTTTTTTTAAATTACCAAATTTTGGGGAATTTGGAATTAATTCGCGGAAAAAAGATTATTTCATAACTAGCTTTCCGCCTGCGGCTTCGCCCGTGTGGAGTTCGGTTATATCGCGCTTTTTAGATTTCCCTCGGGAACATCAATTTTTCCGGGATAAAAGGTAGCCTATGTTCTTTCTCAGGGTCTAAAGATTGTCTGTGCCTTTCATCAAAATCGGTTGAGAGGTTTAAGCGGGAAAGCGTAACAGACAGACAGACAGACAGACAGAGTTACTTTCGCATTTATAATATTAGTATGGATTTATTACTATATACTATGATGAATAAGTACGTAAAATTTCATATTTTATTTGGTCCTGTTTGTGTGGTTTTTTTTACATATTGTATATTGTAAGACTTTTTTTTAGTCTCGTACTTTGAATAATTAACTTTATGCAAAGTATACATCGTAAATATGTATGTTAATCAAACGGGTTTCAGATCTCACTAATATTTGAAACAGAACTTGTTGGTTTAAAAGAAATGTTTACAAATTGGTTTTATCGTTTGATTTATTTATACACTGGGTTTATTATAACATTTTGCAGTCTACAACTAGTAATTTGTTGAGTACCTGTAACTATAAACAAAGCATAGTAGTTCCTTAACATGTTAATTAAGTAGGAGGCAAGGCCTTCATGGGGTGCTACAGTGAATAATTAATCTGCTCCTTGACGGGTATAAATTGATCCTAGCAACCTACGTAGGCAGGCCTTCTAGTCAGCCAACAATTTTTTTCTTTAATAACATGCTTATATACTTCGGAAAGGCAGATTCTCCTGCTGTGTTTTATACATAGGGGCCGTTCAAATATTACGTAAGCAAATTTATTACAATTATTTACCCACCCATCCCCCTTGTCAGCAAAAGTAAGCAAAGCTCTTAACCCCTCCCCCTATGCTTACGTAAACATTTTTCAATTATAAATGTATCTTTTTTATTTATAATAATTATAATTTTAAAAATAAGAAAATAGATTTAGGATAGAGATTAGATTTAACTGATACAGTACTCAACATAGATTAAGGGACAAAAATATTATGTGAGAGTTGCCATTCGTGTAAAAAAGTAAATAACTACCGATGACGTAATCATCATCTAAACTCCCCTACCCCCCATATCATCCAAAATAAGCAAAACAAAGACCCCTCCGGCCCCCAATAGTAATACGTACTAATACTACCTACGTAATACTTGAACGACCCCATAACACTAATACGAAATATATACTTACCCAGTGTGCTAGGTGCAAAATATTTGTAGGTTCCCCAGGGATTTGAGATGACACTTTTGCATTTAACTTCAATTTGCTATGTCCAGTCCTAATTGCAACTGTTATACCTAATTATAATAGAAAATTTCAATATCATTTACTTTTAAAACCTGTTTTTTGATGGGAAATCATCAAATGACCTCTGCCGCTCTGGGTGAAGCGGAAGGGCAGGCTTTGTCTGACTAAACCCGCATGTGTTCCTTCACTTGTCTATGCGCCAGGGGCCACGGTATCTCTATACGGGGGCCGTGCGGTCCATGGCCATTTACGGGGCACCAGTGTGGGCGCGGTCCCTGAGGAAGCGACCAGCCGGTGCCTAACCGCGTCCCAGAGGGCCATGGCCGTTCAGCTGGTCTGGGGATACCGCACGGTCTCCGTTGAGGCGGCGAGCCTCATTGCCGGATTGCCGCCATGGGATCTGGAGGCCAAAGCCCTCACCTACATGTGGGAGTGGCGAGAGGAGGCAAAACTCGGGGCATAACTCAGCTGTCGAGATAAATCGCGTTACGGCGGACAGAGCTCCGGTGAGAGTGCGATTGTCGGAACCCAGTTCTGGGCACGCTACAATAGCGGCGGTAAGTCCCCTCTTTGAGGAGTGGCTAGAGAGGTGCCACGGCGCCCTCACCTTCCGCCTGCCGCAGGCCCTCACCGGACACGGCTGTTTCGGGAGGTGCCGCCGCGGGAGGAAACGCCTGGCTGCCACATCTGTGGACCCCCTGAGGTCACGGTGGAGCATACGATGGAGGTCTGCCCGGCTCGGGAAGAGTGACGCTGGCAAAGGAAGAGGCGGTGCGCGTGAGGTAGCGGGAATCCCAGCGCTCTCACGCCACTAGCCGCCGCAGGAGACGCCCTGATCGGGAGACAACATTGTACTTCCAGGCACCGTAGGCGCGGGTAGCAAGCTGCCCAATGCTCGCCCGATGATTTCTCATCCAGAACAAAAAAGGGGCCACGGTAATATATCTTTCGAACAACTCGCATCCCTGGTAGTACTTTTACCATCTTGTAAAAGTAATTTTACTAGGTTACAAGGATTATATGAAAGGCGGGCTCGGCAATCCTACATTAAAACGACAGTAGTAATTTATCTTTAAGTACTTGCCTATGAAAATATATCATTTAAGTACCTTGAAAATATAGATGCAATTACTGATAAATAAAGCCTAAGTTGACTAACTTGAAGCTAATAAGAAATGATGTAATGTCCGTTTAGATTTGTTATTGACCTTTGCAAACATGTCCTTTAAGTCGCGAATTGTGCATCCCACTCGACGGTATTCTAAAGACACTTTCAGCTTCAAGTTCATTAAGTTGTTGAAGTAGGTACTCAATTAATTGAAAAAAAAAACCGGTCAAGTGAGACTCGGACTCGCGCACGAAGGTTCCGTACCATTATCTTCAAAAATGAAAAAAAAAAACACGTTTGTTGTATGGGAGCCCCCTTAAATATTATATTTTTTATTTTTAGGATATGTTGTTATAGCGGCAAATACATAATCTCTGGAAATTTCAACTGTCTAGCTATTACGGTTCATGATCATGAGATACAGCCTGGTGACAGACGGACGAACAGACGGACAGCGAAATCTCATAAATAGGGTTCCGTTTTACCTATTAGGTACGGAACCCTAAAAAGGTTTAATAGAAACACTCTAAAAAACCTACGATACAGGATAAATTCCTAGAGTGGGCAAAGTTTAAAAATAATAAAAAACAGTCTTTGGTCTAGATTTTTGTTTAATCAGCTCCTCTAATTCCAATGAAATCCTCACAGTCATAGACAGTGTAATTGAATTATGATGATCTTATGGACTATTTATGGATAAGGGATAAGTAAGTAAAAAATTATAATTAAGCTTAGATATACGAGCAAATAGCTTGTATAAATGCATCAGTATGTAAATCTCTGAGATTGCCGACGTTGCTAGCCGAAGGCGATGCCTCAGTTTAGACTTTAGATAGATGGAACAACACAGGGCCCACTTCGGAAACCAGTTTACCGGTTTCTGCGAATGTCGTTTCTAGATAATAATAGCTTACAGTGTATCGAACCGGCGAATTCCGAAAACGGACCAATGACACGACGTCTTAACGTAAATTGCTGTTTAAAAAAAAAGTTGTCTAATTTAACTAATAGAAGGTATTTGACAACAACCGAATAGAAGGAGCTAATAAGACTTGTTTTCATCAACTTCTAAAGCTGAGTAGTAGTAAGTCTCTTTTAATTGCACAGTATTTGTATTTTTATTGTTTTATCCATATGGTCTAATTTATACTTTCATTTAATTTTTACTGGTCATCTGCTAACCAAGGCAGCAAACCAACATTGTTTTGTCAAAGCTTAACTCATCATCATCATCATCAACCTTTATTTTTATCCGACGGCTGGGCACAGGTCTCCTCTCATATAGAGAAGAATTGCCAAGCTTGCTCAATGCGAGTTGGCGATTTCTTTCTTCAAGATGTTTTCTTTCACCTTCAATCATTGGTGTCCAAGATATACTTAGAAAGTACATATAACTTTAGAAAAGTTACATTGGTACTTGCCTGACCTGGAATCGAACCCGCACAGACATACTTGAGAGGCTGGTGTTTTAACCACTAGGCCACCACAACTTACTAGCTACGAAGCTTATCTCTCGATTTAATATTAATTGAACTGCTAGTCAGTAGACACCTTTCACAGCAACAATACCCAACCAACACCGGTATCTAATAGAATGCTGAAGGACATAATACCTAGTTCTAGAGTTACATGAGCATGTCTGCCTACATCTACTGAACAATACATACGAATGACGTCAGAGTAGGTACATAATGGACGGAGCGTGCAAGATAAAACCTACACTAAAGTTGCCAGATACCATTATTTTAATAATATTTTGTTTTTTCGATATATGTATTTCCTGATCACTAATTCCGACAACAAACACAACAAAGGGAAGTGTTATAAACCTGTAATATGTCAGTATTCATGAACAGTTTTTAATTCAATTTGAATGTCAGTTGATTCGCAATAAGTCGCACATTAACGATTCAATTAATTACTTCCCGACAAATGCAGCGATAATAAATGTTCAGTAATGTAGCATCAAATATGTGCTCTAATTTTCTCAGGTTACATAAATAAAATGACGCATTTAACGCATTAATCCAAATTACCCATTTATCCTCAAGCCGTCCCTTTCGCTTTTGAGGTTTCTCTGAATCCGAGCGCACTGGCTCCGAGCCGATTAAGGGAGCTTCATTAACTAGTACCTTATGACGTAATTTGTGTTAGGTGTATATTTACGGCGAGGTGTGTTATTATAGGCGATTATTATACAACACGAAGCAACAATAGCACAATTATCTCATAGAGTCGCTCCATAGTGAACGTGCAAATGTTATATCTGATGGTAGTGGGAAAATCGTTCCGTTTGTACAACAGTAGCTTGCATTCAGAAGCATATAACCTGTCTAACTTGTATTAAACGCGATGCAAATAATATTATTGTAACATTTGTACGTGAAGTCGTGAACATATTATTACCACTCGGTCATGTTGTTGTTCTTCTGACTCGTAAACGATTGCGTCGCAGACGCTGAACGTTAATTTAGAACAAGCAAGAAACTTGCATAGGTGCAAGTTTCTTGGTATGTTCTAGATAAACTTATCTTTTGCTGTACTTAGAAGTTGCTTAGGTCTCAATTACGCAAGTAAACAGGATCACTTTATCGGAATGTAAAACTACACCATGACAGGCCTGGCCAGGCCAGGTTGCCTGTAAAATCATTATGAAATTCTTAACTATTTAATATATTTTCAACTACCAGCTATGATCGTTTCTAAGACCTATTTAGTCATGCAGAAATTTAAAGTTAGCTCAGAGTAAAATCTTTAAGCTAGATCTCTAGACACCTTGAATAAAAGGTAGCAAATAACAATATCGGATCGAGGTCAACTTTTGCGAAATGTCAGTTAAAAGACTTACAAATCTTATTCTTTGTACTATCAGCTGTAGAAGTCCATTCCCACCTTAAAGACTACTGTCGCCTGCGCTAAACCGGCCACGCACACTACCGCATTATTTTTTTATCGCAGTCTCCGTCTTTCTTTAAAGTAATGCAAAATTTCGTTACTTCATTTGAAGTTAAGTTAGCAGCCGCACTTAACAATGGTGCTATCATAAGCGAGCGATTGTGGGTTCGATCCTTAATAAAGGCAAATCTTTTTGTTGTTTCATATAATTTAAAATTATGATAATTGATTTGTATTTTAAAGTAAAAATGTTTGCAAATAATATTTAAACGAATAGGAAAATTTATTGAATATTTATCCCAAAAAAGGTTTTTATTATATGTTTTAGTTTACTATAGAGGTAATATAATAAAAAAATATATAAAAATAAAACAATAAGCATATTATAATGCAATATACTATAAAGTTATATATTATTCGGTATAGATATACTTATACTAACAAATGAAACAAACGTTGAAACGGCAGCATTGTAATATTTTATATAAAAGTAATCCTTGACAAACTTATGATATTGTTATGGTAAAAAATACAAAAACATTTTTGGTTGTTAGATATGAAAATTATAATATTATACATAAATTATGATTAAAGAGGTTATAGCTTAATTATTCATTTTCTTAAAGAAAAGAGGATTGAAGCTTAACCTGAATATTATTGCAATCATAAAATAATCTATACTAAAACAGAAAATAGTGCTTATTACATTTACAATTTTTTTGCGTGTATAGCATGGTACTAGTGTTGTCATCCTGCAGTGACTTTTTTCGGAGTTTGATGGCATGAGATTATAATCTTCAAGCGCTTTCTTAGTTCAAAAGTAAAGGAACTTATTTCTTATCGAATTCCGAAATTATTGTTTTTATAATTTACCAAAAGTAATTTGTATTGAAATTGCAAAAGGCGACATCTGTTAGCCATTAAACCAACCGAACATATTACTGTCACTTAGCTAAATTACTTTAGAGATGGTTTAGAGTCCGTTATTAAGATATATAATGGTATATATTTAAAACACTCTGTAGGACACTTCTGCACTGTGATTGTTATAAATAGTTTTTTTTTTTTGTTTAGCTCGATAAGACTCCACCAGTCGCGCCAGTTTATTTTTAAACCACAAATGCAACCTCCCTTCTTCGCAAGATTTAAAAGTTTATTCAACGGTAAATATTGTCGTTTCGTTTCACTTGTCTCGACAGCTACCTTCGTCCTCCAACCTCTTGACCTCCAACGGCTTACAGTATTTCTCTAAAACAATAACAATTTTATTACAGACTTGCAACAAGCGATTAGTTTGCACCTTAACACAAATAATAATAAAAACAACTTACACAAAAGCCGGTTTCATATGATATTTGAGATATATTGCTGCCTACGTCTGCATATTGATTAAAAAAGTAAAACTAATAACACAAACTGGTAACTATATGTTCACCAACTAACAACAGCTAAGTAATATTATTTGAGTTATTGTAGCTAATAATAGTTATTGTAGGTAGCGGAATATTTCTTGTGAAGGAGTGATTCAGATTCTTTCAAGTCTACCGTCATCTTTTTATAATGACTCTAATACAGAAAAAATCTTAAAAGAAAGTATCATCTTTAAGTTGCAGATCGGTATTTTTAGATATTTTTGTTGTCAGCATTCATAACTCATCAATAAACATTTAAAAAATATTTTGTAATTTATCAGATTTGAACTCGAACCACCTTGAACGCCTATCAAGGCGAAAACCGTTAGGCCATTGAAACACTTACTGTGGACGTTGAAATTAGTAAGTAGTACCTAACAATCATAAGCGGGCAGCAAAGTGTATGAGTGTGTATCAAACTTTATTATAGAAGAAGGTCGTAACTACAACTAGTATTGCTTGGCCATAGTTTTGTGAGATTGCAACTCGACTTTTGGTCTTGACTGTACATATTGCGATTGGTGAAAAGAAACCGACATCCTCTTGTTACGGAGAGCGAATTCATTATAATCATCATCTTTTCAACCGAAAGACGTCCACTGCTGGACATAGGCCTCCCCCAAGGATTTTCACGACGACCGGAGCTGCGCCATCCGCACGCAGCGGCTTCCCGAACGCATGGATAAAAGATAAACCAGCGGCGAATTCTACATGGGTATCTATATTCCATTTATAACGTCCGCCATAAGGGTATAGAAAGTCATAACGCATCGAGGCACGTCACAAAGCATTTCAGGGCAAGGCAGTGCTAATAAAAAATGCAAAGCATAATCTCACCTTGAGTTCGACTGAATGGTGAGTTGAGTAACTCGATGCTTGTTAAACAACCTGTGACAAATGCGTCGTGAATTCTACAATATTTTCAGTTTTAAATAAACTGTTTTGTTTTCTAAGAACTTTTTGGTTTTCCATGATGATTGGGTCGTGCACTGCTGGTTCCAGTTCCCGCGAAAAATCTAACAAAACATAACACAACATCTCATCTGTGTTCCCAGAAAGGTTACACAGAGATGCCACACGTCCACATTTCGCAAGTTATTTTTATGTCCCATGTCATCATCATCATCATCATCAACCTTTTTATCGACCTACTGCTGGGCACAGGTCTCCTCACATACAGGGAAGAATTGAGCATAATCACCACGCTTGCTCAATGCGGGTTGGCGATTTCAGACTTAAAGTCCAGGTTTCCTCAAGATGTTTTCCTTCACCTTGTAATCAGTCATTGGTGTCCAAGATATACTTAGAAAGTACATATAACTTAGAAACACCAGCAAACACCAGCCTCTCATGAATGAGTGTGTGGGTTGATTCCAAGTCAGGCAAGTACCCACAGAACAGATAAAGTAATTCTACTATTCCGTGCAAGTACCAATGTCTCATGTAATAGAGTAAATTCTAAATTAGAAAAAATCACAACCCCGAATCATGTTCTATTGTCCCATCTACCTTATTTAAATTACAAGAACTTAAGATGTTCAAAAATAAAAATAGCAATAATATAAGACAATATGTAAAGAAAACCCTATCCGATCCGTGAAGGTATTGTTATGTATCGATAACTGATTCTACTAATGCCGACAACGCCGGCCTATAGTTTTCAAAAAAATCCCCCTAAAAAAATAAATATTATTTTGCAAAGAGAGGTTACTTAATACATGTGCGGTAGGACACCCTTCCGCGGGCGACGGGGATCAGGGCACGCGACGCGTGCTCGAATCGTATAAGCGTACAGTCAAAATGGTGTTGTCACTTTTTTAAAAATTACCAAATTTCGGGGGAAGTTGGAATTAATTCGCGGGAAAGAAAGATTATTTTAAAATTCATTAGTATTGTTACTATAATGATTACGTAAAATTTTATAGTATATTTGGTCATATTACCTAACCTTTATTATCCTTATGGGTCGGACAGGGTTTTCTTTACATATTGTATATAGAGGAAATTAATTAGCTATCATTATGAAAGCGAAATCCATCTTAATGTCGGCTCCACGTAACGAAGATAATGACTAGTGAGATATGAAATACTCTCTCTACTATGCAATTATATTCAACAGCGAGCAGGAACGTGATTATTAACAGTTCTCACATTTATTCATTACAACAATAGATTTAATTCAAGTAAATTATAAAATTAGCGAACTTGAAAGAATAGTTTGTGTTGAACATTTTTCAAGGTAAAAAAGAAATGAAACATTCGTAACTATGAATGGCTTGTATTGCCTAGTTAGGTAAGGAAAAAGAGACGTAAGCACATACTGGAAAAACACAACCCATTTGATGTAAGATTTACCAGACAGGCAGGGATTTAAACCACACCTGATAAATGGTTGTACTTAGAAACTCGTACCTACTGTCCAACAATGGAGTCCTAATTGGGACGAATATTTCATCAACGGGCTCTGTGGTAGTGTTATTACACAAAGAGATACAACTTAAAATATTGAAGACCTCGTAAAATATTTAAACGTATGCAACGTAGCGAAACTCAATACATTATTGTGCGTGCCTCCAGCCGATATCAATGCACCTTGTATTGATATCATTAGTATTCCATTCTTGTCGTTGGAGAAGAGAGCTTGATGATATAAACATACCAAAACAAACAAATAATAATTTCACATCATACGCACTCACGTACTACATACAATTATAGCCAATGCTATGTTGTGAGATAAGAACCAATCACTACCTACTCACTTGTATAAGTTAGGTTAAGCAGAGTTTATTGATACGAGAAAATAAACCGAAATCGAAATGGAATAAGGTATTATTTGATTTTCACCATTTATTTTAAGAGGGCTCCTTTACCCGCCAATCAAATAACTTTTATTATAAAACTAATTAATTTTGAAATTAATTTAAAATTCGCTTGAGTGCAACCAGCAGGGTTATTGTGTAACACACTATCAATAGCAATGGGTTTCATTTTGACAGTTCAACAAAAACATTGCGTTATTTACGTTGTTGGGCAGACATATTTTTTGGACATATGGAGCAATGGATTGGCAATTTGTTTCTAAATGATTGCAACTAATAGTAATACCGCGTCACGCAATTAGGGTGCTGTTCTTTTTCTACCAGCCTGCATGATGTTAGGTTCTCTTTTACAATACAACCTTTATAGCAATTCGTTTTTGGTAAAGAATATTCAGGCTATCGACATTAATTTACTCATCATCTGCCTATTCTTTTCCCTACTAGGTTGGGTTCAACATCCTTTATGACCCGTGGAGGTCTTAAAGGATGTACCCAGTAACTGGGTGATACGATAAATTGGTATGACTGGTAGTTTTTACTTTCGGGGATTTATTTGCCCGTGACGACTGTCAAATATCTACCCCGGAAATATCTAGTCGGGACCAATTTCCGAGGCAAGGAAGGGACTCGGTATGTAAAGATGGTCATCCATCTATAATCGACCGCGGCAAGCGTAGCTTAATCTGATTAACCTATACGGCTGTTATTTAGCCGTCATACCTTTGTTATTTAGCCGCGGGCACCATTGACAATGCTAAAAACTTACTGCTGCTTGTTGAAGTAGTAGTTGAAGTTGTTTCGGTGATTAAATGAATATCGATGCTATGGAGCAAATATATCTACTAAGTACATATACTTCAAACCAAGGGGTTTGAAGTATACGTAGTGTATATGTACTCTACTAAGTACATATACTTCAAATCCCTTGGTTTGAAGTATATGTAGATAGTAGAGACTTAGTAGATATATTTGCTCCATAGCGTCGAATGCATCGCTATTCTTCTGGTAAGCAAAGTTATTATTTATGTGCATGCGACTCGAATGCACATAAATAATAACTTTGCTTACCAAACCCCTTTCGGCTTCAAGTATCACACCAGTACTCCCATCATGCGAGTATTCATATTTCGAAGAGTCTAACATATATCGTAAATATGTAATATGTATTCCTCATTATGGCTAATTAACACGAGGAAAAGAAATGTGGTGAAAATAAAGCTTTTGACAGCCGTCCATGCGTCCAGTAGACCAATAAATGGGGCCACGAAACGCAAAACATAATTATCAGGTACTATTTTAACCAGACGTACCGTGAAGCAAGCCAACAGTTAAGTTACGGTGAACAATGTTCGCGTGTTTCAAACATCGCTGTATCACGTAAACGAGCCAATATCTTTGACACGTGTTGCCAACATTGTTTCCTCGTTGCACAATCACTTTCGGTGGTTAAACGAATCAAACACCATGGATTTCGTGTCGTTTTCTTGTTGTCGTTTATCGAATAATCGTTTGTGTGACGGTTATCCGAATTTGCATAGAAAATGATGGAATGATTGTTAGATAACACGAATATACTGCGTGCCCGAATTTTTATGTAGCGCAGGTTAGGCGACCAGATTTTTTATTTTTTAGTAATTATAAACTAATGCTTGACTGCAATCCCGCCTGATGGTAAGCAGTGAAGCAATCGTTGATGATAAAGCGCGCTAGCTTACCTATTAAGCCTATTCTCTCAAAAAAAAAAAAACTGAGTGAATAGGAAGGAAGACGATAGCTGAGCGAGGTAATGCAATGTTAATCCCAACAACACGACCAACGATGTTGCGCCAGAGGGAGATTGATCTAGAGACCCTCCACGACCAAACTCCCGACACAACAACACTTGGCGCATCGTACCCGGCTCACATCGCAACACAACTGCTCAGACCCGTCCTCCGTACGGCTTCACCAGACATCATTCGATTCATCAAAACACGACGAATCGACCCCTGATTACTTAAATGACGAAATAATTTAATAGGTGCACCTTGGATTCTATTCGTTAGAGGACAGATGGGAGCAATATCATGCTTGACGACTTTTGATTACAACCACATTGCAAACACCTATAGCTTACGATATGATGTGACCCACATCATAATAACTTGTTTCATTCGATGCATTTCACCTTGGGTCGGGTGTTGATTTATTATCACAGTATCTCCAGCATTTCAACTTAATTCTTGACGCATACATATTATAAACCAGCGGCCGCCAGCGACTTCGGTCGCGTGGTGGAGTTAGTAATGCTCCGCTCCTATTGGTCGCAGTGTGATTTTATATAGCATAAAATCTTCCTGGATTAATAGGCTATCCAACGCAGAAATAATTTTTCAATTTGGACCTGTACTTCCTGAGATTAGCGCGTTCAAACAAACAAACTCTTCAGCTTTATATATTAGTATAGATTAGTATAGCTATAGATATAGATTAAATAGATACTTTCTCACAGTCGTTCAAGAGAGGTTAATCGCCAGTTGGCAAACCATGGTTATCCACGTAACTAGAAAAGTGGGTGCTTGCTATCGTGTTTGACAGAAATACATACATTAGCTCTGTTAGCACCATTAATACGGGTACCGCGGCTTTATTCCGTGATATGATTCCGTGATTCCGTGATTTATATCGGCAGAAGTTAACCACCCACCAGACAAAGTCTTGCCGCCAAGCAAATCGTCGTGTTCCGGCATGATGTCTGGTGAAGCCGTACGGAGGACGGGTCAGCGCAGTTGTGTTGCGATGTGTGGCGGGTACGATGCGCCAAATGTCGTTGTGTCGGGAGTTTGGTCGTGGAGAGTCTCCAGATCAATCTCCCTCTAGCGCAGCGTCGTTTGATCGTGTTGGTCTTGGGTTTAACATTGCATCACCTCGCTCAACTGCCGTCATCCTTCCTATTTCTAAGTTTTTTAAGTGAATAGGCTTAATAAACTGGTGCGCTTTACCATCAACGATTGCATCACTGCTTACCATCAGGTGGGATTGCAGTTTTCTCGGTGGTAGGCAACAACATCAGCCGCCGGCATAAGTTACCACCCACCAGACAAAGTCTTGCCGCCAAGCGATTCGTCGTGTTCCGGCATGATGTCTGGTGAAGCCGTACGGAGGACGGGTCTGAGCTGCTGTGTTGCGATGTGTACCGGGTACGATGTGCCTAATGTTGTTGTGTCGGGAGTTTGGTCGTGGAGGGTCTCCAGATCATCCTCTGGCGCAGCATCGTTGGTCGTGTTGTTGGGTTAAACATTGCATCACCTCGCTCAACTGCCGTCTTCTTTCCTATTCACTCAGTTTTTTTGAGTGAATAGGCTTAATAAGCTAGTGCGTTTTACCATCAACGATTGCATCACTGCTTACCATCAGGCGGGATTGCAGTCAAGCACTAGTTTATAACTAATAAAAAAAAGTCAAGCACTAGTTTATAATTATTAAAAAAAATCAAAAATAAATGCAGTACATTTTGCAGCCATGGGCCCAGAAATGGCACGATTACCTTGCAAATAGCCACTTTTACTGGCAGAAATCATTGTAGTCCTTCAACATTACCTGTTTCTTATATATATTACAAAATATTGTCATATCAATTAATGATAATTAGTCATTTTTGAGTCTCATGGTTAAATTGCGAAGCATTGAATAGATTACTGACCGATATAGCAGTTATAGATTGAAAAGTTGTGCAATGTTGCAATACTTAGGCATTAATAGACTACTGAATTGATTTCATAACTAGTTTTAATCCCTTTAAAGATTACTTTATGCTTATGGGTCCAGCTGTCATACGGATATCTATGACAGTCATCTTGAGTTGACAGCCCCAGCGGCTTGAAAATGCTTGGTCTTAGCTTAGGACACCGATATGCCTCACAGCATGGATTACAAAACTCAAATAGCAGCTGCTAAAATAATATTCTAGCACGGCCTGGTAAAATCGATCCTACAAATTATAAGTTTGTAAAAAGAAGGATGGGATGATGTCTAGAACTAATAAAACTGCTTCAAATTTTCAATAAATTACGGTTCGGTTCATTGCGAAATTGTAATTCTATAAATAACCCGCAGGTTAAGCTAAGTTCTATATTAAATTGCATAACCTACTTTCATATAATATGATACTTTATTCCAATACAGAACTATTAACATTACAACATACGGAAAACTTTCCAAAAGTTCTCAAAACACTAAAAAACTTTACTAGTAAGAAAACTTTTCATAAATAGTAAACATTAAGACAACAGGTCATTCACCAAGGAAAGTTCGTATAAATCAGTCGAGAACTCTAGATACATCAATCAGATTCGTTTATAGAGGAGGACGCACACCGCAGTGACCGTAGCATCGTAAAAGCTATTAATATAAAACAAGTGCATGTCAGTAGTAAAGCAACGGTATCAAAATAAGTACAATACGTGTGTACATGCGAAGACAAGCAACGCTGATCGGATTCGCGTAATTGATTTGCATTTGTCCGATATAGTATGTGGCCATTGATCTCGGTTGTTACATCAAGTTGTTATTATGTTGTTCGTGTTGTATCTAAGGACTTTCTTTCCACTTTTACCGATTGTTGTCTTTATAGGGAAATATTTTGTCATGACAGTAGGTACATTGTTTTTTTTTTTTTTAATTATAGAATCGAGCTTCACAGCAATCCCGCCTGATATGATAGTAAGCAGTAATGCAATCGTTGATGGTAAAGCGCCCTAGTTTATTAAGAGCCTATTCACTCTAAAAAAAACTGAGTGTATAGGAAGGAAGACGGCAGTTGAGTGAGGTGATGCAATGTTAAACCCCACAACACGACCAACGATGCTGTGCCAGAGGGAGAGTGATCTGGACACCTTCTACGACAAATTTCCCAAAACAACAACATTTGGCGCATTGTACCTACCCGGCACACATCCGTACGACTTCATTAGACATCATGCCGGAACGCGACGAATCGCTTATCGGCAAGACTTTGCGGTGGGTGGTAACTTTTGGCGGCAGCCGATGTTATGACCTACCACCGAGAAAATGTTGTTTTGCCGATAAAAAATTGTTCTTGCTTTCAAGGACAATGGTGTCCATTTTTACCACGGAATAGTTAATATAAGACTGGAAAGGCCGAGTAGGCGTGGCCGCCGTGCCACACATGTGAGACGCAAATCTTATGTCGACCGAACGTCCGAAACATTCATTTAGTATTCTTAAAAGTACTTCACGAGTCGGAGCTCCGCTTTAAAATGCCGTATTGTGCAATTATAACATGCAGGGCAAAAAGCCAGACCTCAACTATACAACGAAGTGGTATATCTTTCCATCGGTAAGTCGAAAATAATATTATGTTGTAGTAAAATTTGTAAAAAACACAAAAACATACTGAAAACAATGATATTCCAAACATCCATGATATTATTGCTTCAAGGAAGAAAAAAAATTACATTGCTCGGTTTGTCTTCGCTTTGGAAAAACAATAAGAAAGTCCGCGTACGATGTAGTGAATCCAATGCGTCCTCTACACTTTACTCATTGTCATTTTGTCCTTTGCCCTGATTGGCCGAAATGCAGGGCGCCATGTTTATTTATAGTGAGGTGACCATGTGGTTAATTAAAATTATCGATAGAATTCAGAAATATACGAGTATGATAAATATATTGTTTGAATCATTTTATATTAAATTAATAATTTTTTATTTTTAATTAGACATATTTAAATAATGTATTACTAATTGTTTAAGAAAAGCCTTCGTAATTTTTATGTGGTCAAGGCTTATTATTATAGTTTTGCAGACTTTTTGTTTTAGAAACATCTTGGTTGACTATTTTATATAATTTAATTATTAGAAACTGACATTAATTATGTTATTGACTGATGAATTTGAAATAGAATTATTGTATTAATTGATGGAATTATATTATTAAGCAAACAATGAACTAGAACTACTTATATGATTTAATTTGTGTATTTGTTGTATGTGATATGATGTATTTTTAAATTGTGAACATTTTAATTGTGCATGCCTTTTAATTGCCGAAATATGGCTGTTCGTATTAATATTATGTACCGCCATGTTTGCACCCTTATGTGCAAAATAAAAAATCTTATCTTATCGAATAAATGTAATGGAATGATATAAATATTAATATTTATTTTAATAAATTGCAAATAAAAATAAATAAATTATAAATTTTAGGTTTCCTAAACAACCTAGCGTTATAAGAGAGCGATGGATTGACGTGACTGGTAGAGTAAATAGGATTCCGACAAAGACTAGTACTATTTGCTCTAAACATTTTATCGAAAATGATTATTTCATTAAAAAACCGGGTAAAAGGTACCTAAAACCAGGTATGGTCCCAAGAGAGCAAATAGTTCGGATTTGTTCTTTGGTAAGTTTTGTCATAACCGTTGTGCTGATATTTGTTGGACTTAAGTTCCGTATTTTATTCCTATTTTCTACTATCGTTAATTATGAACAAATTTGATCCTTAAGGTTAAACAGACACAACACAACTTTTAATAAATTATTTTTTATAGTAAATATATTTATTATAGGAAATATATATATATTATAGGAAATATATTTATTTATAGGAAAAAATATTTAAAATAAGTAAAGTTAGGTAGGTACGACATTTTATTACACATTTTTGCTAAAATCTCGAAAAGTCCTATCACCTCAAAACTTCTTGTAAAACTGTTTTACACCTAAACCTTTCATTCAACTCTAATTTTATGTTGATAGCACCATAAACAAAAAATCACATTATCAAGTTACGTAAATTTATAAGTACACTTCTTTTTTTTAAATCCCCTACAAATTACTTAAAAATCATATAACTGGAATCTCATGTATACTTATATGTAAAGATCCTAATTCTTACGAAACTACATAATGAGAACACAATCCTTTTCTGTCAATTTTATCGATATAAACTATCGATATAAATATCGACCTTTTGGTCGCCATAGCGTGTATGAGAAATTTGTGAATGTAGGAGTGTACGTCAAATGCACTGTTTACGTTAGTGTGATCACCAATTACAAACTTATAATCGAAGTGCGAGTATTTATTTGTGTGCGTAATGCGCTTCCGTATTGGTCTCTTGTTTACAGGCGAGTTATAGAGGGGAATCAAGCGGCGACACGCGTTCTAATACTGATTCCGAACTATTTCCATTCTAATTACTTCATCTGTTCTGTGATTTTTACCATAATTTTCTTTATTTAATAAATATGTTGTCATATTGCTGAATTGGAGAAGTGGGTGTAATTATATTTATTTTCTTGATTGGAGGTTTAGTAGAAATATTGCACATTTAGAAAAGGCAATTATGATTCGGTGGTCCTATGTCTATTAGTTGATAAGTTACTGAAACCTGTATAAAATAGACTTCATATTTGCACTGAATAAACATAGCTTTATTACTTAGGAATCGTACTTTGGCAAAGAATTAACAGTTAGGGCGTAATTAGAACACATGATATTGAATTACCTACACAAGGTAACTCGTAACTCTAACATTAAAGTTTTTCAACAGATTCCGTATCCAGGTAGGCCAAAGCAAGGAAAACCTGTTGTGGAGATTCATAGACGACTCCGTCTTGGAGTGTAAATGTGGTGCTGTTCCACCAACGATGGGATACTTAATACCCTGTCTGCATGTCCTATTAATTGCACGAACTGATGTTGGTGATGGCGCCAAACAACTAGCCAGATTCTAGGCCGTGTCCATTTCGATTGCTAGTCTATTTTTTGAGACTTTCAATTTTTATTACACACAAAAAAAAAGGAATGGCGTAGTAAAATGATTGAAAAGCGCCAATCTCAGATCAGGTGCACGAGGAAACATTTCTCAATGAAACCGAATTACGTCTCGCAGAGCTATTGTATTGGCATCTTTCAAAGCAAACGTCTCTTGCTTGCAGAATATGGGACACAACATACCTATAACCTACATGTACATTATCAGTTTGCCAAGATTTCGCAACAAACTAAATAATTTGTATCCTCAACATGTGGAAAAGAAAGTTAGTGGCATGACTCGTATAGCATTAGCATCGTTCCGTTTTCCATTCTATTCGAATTATTCGAGTGCCCGCATCACTTTTGTTTTACATTACGTAACGCGTAATTAACTGTTTATTTGCTGAATTACAACCGTGTGTAAGATTATTTGCTTACATGTCACAAATACAATAGTAGGTATATAATATAATCCATACTAATATTATAAATGCGAAAGTGACTCTGTCTGTCTGTCTGTCTGTTACGCTTTCCCGCTTAAACCTCTCAACCGATTTTGATGAAATTTGGCACAGACAATCTGACTTGACCTGAGAAAGGACATAGGGTACCTTTCATCCCAGAAAAAATTGATGTTCCCGAGGGAAATCTAAAAAGCGCAATATAACCGAACTCTACGCGGGCGAAGCCGCGGGCGGAAAGCTAATATTTGTATAAAATAAATATGAATACGTATCGTCGAGATCGTGACTCGCGGTGTGAAGAAAGCTAAGTAGTTCCTTATTTGTCTTGATGTTTCATCAAAATCATAAACCACAATATATTACTTATATGTAGTAACCTAAATTCAAATTTTGCTCTGTGGGGGATGCCAACGGACATCTATTACTACCACATTTGTTCGTATGTACAGACGACAGCACATCACGCTACTACAATCTGCCAGATTTCTATATTAGATTTTCAACTTTATCTCTAACTAGCGACCCGCCCCGGCTTCGCACGTGGACAAATGATATAGGTACCTAAACCTTCCTCAAAAAACGGTGGCCCTTCAATAAAAATAATGTCTAGTGTGCCGCCCATCAGCCAGTATCTGACTCTGCAAGATACATCGGCCTTATTGTCCATGGATAGCCAGTTCCACCACCTTCAAACAGAATGAAAGCCTACCGGGGTAGCAAGTTTGTTCGAAATAATGGTCCCCCGCTCCGGCCTACTCACTCCGCGGTTTAGACAGAGAAACACTCAAGTAGCAGGCGGCCGGCAGGGGCGCGAGCGGCACGCGGATTTTTTCTGGTGTTTAGTTTAGAATAAATCGTGATATCTCCTGAATAAAACAACCAATTCCAATAATTCAAAAAGAAATCTGCTGCTACTAAAATTACCTTTGATATGACGTAATTTATTTGGATAAGGATTAATAATAAGGAACAAATAGTGGGCTCTGGTTTCGACTGGCATTTTAACTTTTCAAACATAAAAAGTAGTCATAATGAAGAAACTATAGTAATTAGACATATGCTGTTGCAGACTTTTTTGTAGGAATTTTTAAGGTCTACAATACTGTAGTACATTATTTTGACCTGTTTCATAGGATTCAGCCAGCGTTTGCAATGTAAGCTCAAAAGTTATCAGTGTTCCTCTGATACTTATGTATTTTGCATGTTATGTACCTACCTACATAAAAACCTTCCTCTTGAACCACTCTATCGATTAAATAAAAACCCTATTAAAATCCGTTGCGTAGTTTTAAAGATTGAATCATACAAAGCGACATAGGGAAAGTAAAAGTGACTGTTTTATAATATGTAGTGAAGCATTAAAGCTAAAGGTAAATTAGGAATATTTGTCAGTTTCGGGTAGCCTGACTTGCTGTCGTCCGTACGTTCTGACGGAGGACGTCCATGTATTAGAGAGACATTTTAAATTTTCTGTGTGTACAAAATAAATAGGTATCACGGTGGTACGGAACCTTTAATTTCAGATTCGCAGTTTAGGTGTTTTTTAATTAGCTCACATTGAATTTTCCTTACTAATTGTTTGCAGTTGGAAGCAACAAATTAGTAAGGAAAATTCAATGAGCGTGGAAAATTAATTAATTACTTTCTGCTACCGTGTTTACTTTTTACCTCCTTCCTGTAATTAGTAAATTAACATTTTCATAACGAGGTCGTGGTCGAAGGGTACATATTACTCGAACTGAAGGTTTCAGTACTAAACAATCAAATAATACATACCCAATTAACTCGAAAGAAAACTTAATGAAGATATTACCTGCAACAAAGAATATATCAATTAAAACTACAGTAAATACTAAATTATTTGTAATTAAAATATTTTAGGTATAGTAATCAATAACATTTTTTTTAATAATTATAAACTAGTGCTTGACTGCAATCCCGCCTGATGGTAAGCAGTGATGCAATCGTTGATGGTAAAGCGCACTAGTTTATTAAGCCTATTCACTTAAAAAACTTAGGAATAGGAAGGATGACGGCAGCTGAGCGAGGTGATGCAATGTTAAACCCAAGACCAGCACGACCAAACGATGCTGCGCTAGAGGGAGATTGATCTGGAGACTCTCCACGACCAAACTCCCGACACAACAACATTTGGCGCATCGTACCCGCCACACGTCGCAACACAACTGCTCAAACCTGTCCTCCGTACGGCTTCACCAGACATCATGCCGAAACACGACGAATCGCTTGGCGGCAAGATTTTGTCTGGTGGGTGGTAACTTCCGCCGGCAGTAAGTAAAAAGTAATTTAAAAAGATATACAATATGTAAAGAAAACCCTGTCCGATCCGTGAAGATATTGTTAGGTATCGATAACTGATTCTACTAATGGATACAAAGCCAGTCTAAACTTAAAAAAAAATCCCCCTAAAAAAATAAATATTATTTTGCAAAAAGAGGTAACTTAATACATGTGCGGTAAGCAAGCAACCCTAACGCGGGCGGCGGAGGCAGGGCACGCGACACGTGATCTCATCGCTATTCGCTCAGAATAATACCGGTGTTGTCACTTTTTTAAAAATGACTAAATTTCGGGGAAGTTGGAATTAAATCGCGGGAAAAGAAGAATATTTCAAAATTCATTAGTATTGTTACTATGATGATTACGTAAAATTTTATATTATATTTGGTCAAGTGTTTACCTAACCTTTATTGTCCTTATGGGTCGGACAGGGTTTTCTTTACATATTGTATAATTATCTGGATTTTTAAAGGGACTGTGACCTCTTCGACATTTGTTTTAGCCTTCCATCTCTGAGTAGAAGTCAGAAAGGAAACGCTGTACTCATCTAGTACCATAGGCCTCCCCCAAGGTTCTCCACGACGACCGGTGCTGTGCCTCCCGTATCCAGCGGTTTCCCGCGACCGTCACCAGGTCGTCGGTCCACCTTGTCGGGGGCCTACCCACGCTACGTCTTCCGGTGCGTGGTCGCCACTCAAGAACCCGTCGGCCCCATCGGGCATCGGTCCCACTGCCACTTTAGTGTTGCAATTCTTCGGGCTATGTCGGTTACTCTCGTTCTTCTGTGGATCTCCTCATTCCTGATTCGATCGCGCAGTGAAACCCCAAGCATAGCCCTATCCATTGCCCTTTGAGTGACTTTGAGCCTTCTTATAAGGCCCATTGTTAACGACCACGTCTCAATTCCATAAGTCATCACTGGCAACACACACTGGTCGAAGACTTTTGAATTGAGACCCTGCGGTATTTCGGACGAGAAGATTCTATGTAGCTTCCCGAAAGCAGCCCAGCCGAGTTGAATCTCATCTAGTTTAATAAAATTTAATTAACTTGTACCTAAAAGTGTAATAGTACAAACCTACTTATAATAAACTAGCGGCGGCCAGCGACATCGTTCGCGTGGAGTACGTATGCTCCGCTCCTATTGGTGGCAGCGTGATGTTATATAGCCTAAAGCCTTCCTGGATTAATGGGCTATCCAACGCCACATGATATTTTCAAATCGGACCAGTAGTTTCCGAGATTAGCGCGAACAAACAAACAAACAAACTCTTCAGCTTTATATATTAGTATAGATATAGATTTAAGTATTTATTTGAATATTGTTAAGAGTATTTTTTCATTACAATGCTTCCAACTAAAGCACCTGCTGCTAATCACTTCACCACCTATGGTTGCCTGGTAGAGAATGCCTAAGGCATTAAGTCCGCCTCAGTACAATTTATGTGCGAAAGAATAAATAAATATAAAATCGATTGATTTAATCGCCAAAGCAGACAATGAAACACTTCTTCCAAGTTTCCAATTCAAATATGTAGATCGAAACTTCTAGATTTTTCTTAATCTGTTGCAAATGAGCATATTGTAAAGGACATTACACATTAACCACTCCTACACAAATGACAAGTAAAGAAGTTGTTCCACTTTCCGTGTGCCGACTCGCTAAGTGCACATAAAAGGCTGAGGACATTTGCATTTAGGTGACCAACATGAAAGGAGTGTAGGTGTCAAATAATATGTGGCTAGCTTTTGAATTCTAAGTACATAAGTTTAGTCCAGACTTGTATATTATTTATCTATGTTAGTCATAAAGTAAACCACATTTTTATCGTGCTATTCAAACATTCTTGATAGATAAGTCTGTTTGTTTGAGTTTAAGTCGGTGGGAATAGTGTTGTCAATATTTGAGAGAGAGAAAGAAGTATGTGTAGTGATAGTAGGAGATCTTTGCCCAGCTATGGGATAATAATGACTAATAAATTGTAAACAATCTAGTACCAATCATTCTTTTTATCAGTCACTAAAATTATAAAAACCGATTTTAGGTAGTGTGATCATTAGAAATTCTAATAATTACACTAGCACTGGTCGTTGACCCTAAAAAAATATTATCCTGTATAGGTACATTTGTATACATATGTATCTACATTTAAATATAAAGTAATAAAACGCTCTACTTTTTTTGGAACACATAAATTAATTACTACGAAAAATAACAAAAACGCAATGATGCCATGGTTCATCTAAGAATCTCTTTTTCTGGTTTATCTTATATCTCAGCGCATTTATTTTGGTGTGTTTATTTTCAGGTGAAAATAAATTCGCTACAAGCACATGAAAATAAATGCTCTAAGATATAAGATAACACAGAAAAATAAGAATTCTTTGTTCAGCAATGACATCATTACGCTTTTCCCGTGAATCCACTCATAGTTGCACTGACATTCGCGCCAATAGAATGTAAAACAAATACTATTCTTCGCAGCTGTTTACATTAACAAATATAATAAGTAGGTATGTAGGTTTTCAAATATTGAAAAGCTACTTTTCAATCTTCTTTGTGTATATTCTGGTCGTCCTCCGTGGCGCAGCGGTCAACACCCCTGCCTGCGACGTGGAGGCCCCGGGTTCGAACCCCGGCCAGGCCATGATGGAAAACGATCTATACTGATTGGCCTGGGTCTTGGATGTTTATCTATATGTATATGTATCTATTATAAAATATAGTATCGTTGAGTTAGTATCCCATAACACAAGTCTCGAACTTACTTTGGGGCTAGCTCAGTCTGTGTAATTTGTCCGTATTATATATACTTACTAGCTTTCCGCCCGCGGCTTCGCCCGCGTAAATTTCGGTTATATCGCGCTTTTTAGATTTCCCTCGGGAACATCAAATTTTTCCGGGATAAAAAGGTAGCCTATGTCCTTTCTCGGGGTCTAAAGATTGTGTGCTTTCCGCCCGCGTCTTCGTCCGCGTGGTGTTCGGTTATATCGCGCTTTTTAGATTTCCCTCGGGAATATCAAATTTTTCCGGGATAACAGGTAGCCTATGTTTTTCTCAGGGTCCAAAGATTGTCTGTGCCAAATTTCATCAAAATCGGTTGAGAGGTTTAGGCGGGAAAGCGTAACAGACAGACAGACAGACAGACAGACAGACAGAGTTACTTTCGCATTTATAATATTAGTATGGATTTATATTATAAAATAATATACACAAAGAAGATTGAAAAGTGGCTCAGCGTAACATTATTTAATAGCTTATGGCTTACTTTAGATATTAGTCCTGACTCCTTTTTCACAAACTTAACTTAATTTAAGCCCAGGGCATATTTTCCTTTCTATTTCACTAACAAAGGGACAGAAGATAAAACATTAGTTTCATCCTGTCAAATTAAGATATTACATAGATATTATAGACGACAAAAATATGTCCATTTACGTCAAGCGTTGTCTATTTTGACAAGACTAAACTACAATGTATTTAAAGAATATAGTACCGCCCTCATTCTGATTTTTGGAAACCGTGACATCAACAGAGTTGACGCCTTAAATATCGAACCGCTACTCACGCTCACTCATTGAAAAATTAACACACTCAATTAATTTTAGGCACATTTTATTCTTATCACTTTATAACGATCACAAACACAAAAAAAAAATAAACCCTAAATCGTACTCACAAGATATTCTAGTGTCTATAGTCTAACAGCAGTTTGGCATTTCTTTGAAAAAACATAATGGCGTCGCGTCGTTGTTACAAGTCATTATTATCACTTCTTTTACTACAATTTGCAAGTAACATTTATAGGAGTTACAAATTATAATTTATTAATTTGTTTCACTATTTCTAACACTCGATTTTAGAATTAAATTATATATTTATTGATTAAAACTTAAAACATTTAAATATTTATTTAAAACTTACGCCATGCTTTTCCACTTGATCAACAGCAGTTTAAACAACTATTTCCATTAAACAAATATTAACCCAAATCCATTATTAAACTAACGCATGGCGTACCTAGCCATAGATAACTATTTGCTTAAACCTCAGTTTGGATAAACCTTCAGGTAGGTATGGTTTGCTATTAAAGTTACCGGATATCCTAACGTAGGCCACGTTAGGATATCCGGTAACTACATCATCATCATCTACATCGAAAAGTAGCATTCTGACTAAAACAAATAAATCTAAACTAATTTATACCTATCCAGTCATATTCAACTGCTAAGTCGGTTAAATTTAAAAAAAAGTAAGCCTTCTTCGACAACATATTTAGATTTCGTATAAAGAAAACTTCGGTAAACTTTGAAGTAACTGATCTGATTCCAAAAAAATCGAGTGTAATCTTATGTTCAAACAAGAAATTTTCCGCGGACGAAGTCGCGGGCAGAAGCTAGTAGAAAGATAAAGATGCACTAAACTTAAATTTAATTTGTAAACATGGAAATCGGCGCTATTAGCCTGCATTCAGCACGGTGGATGCTATTCCAATGCATATACTTATAAGTAATAGGTCTCATAAAACGTAGTCTTGGCTGCGAATTACTTACGAGTTATGCAAATTATTTCTCACAATGATAAATAGATAGGATAATGGAAAGTGCTATGCTCAGAGTTTCTCTGCGTGATCGAATCAGAAATGAGGAGATTCGCAGAAGAACCAAAGTCACCGACATAACTCTTCGAGTTGCTAAATTTAAGTAGCAGAGGGCAGGGCAAATTGCTCGTAGAACCGATGGCCGATGGTTAAGGTTCTGGAGTGGCGGCCACGTACCGGAACACGCAGCGTAGGGAGGCCCCCAACAAGGTGGACCGATGACCAGGTGAAGGTCGCGGGAAGCCAATGGATGCGGGCAGCACAAGACCGGTCATTATGGAAAGCCTTGGGGGAGGCCTTTGTCCAGCAGTGGACTTCTATAGGCTGAAGAAGAAGAAAAAGAAATATCGTGTGGAAATCGTCATGCCACAGAACCAAAGATTTCCCCCCTCTTACAGGAGGCCTGTATCAAAACAATTACACTTAGGCTTTTAAAGAATAAAAACGGATCTTGTAAATATTCGACCCGCTAAGTTAAAAGAAAGTGTTGTTTGCTGTGTCAATGTGCCAAGAATAAACAGCACAGCCATGATTTATAAATGACTAATTACTTATGAATAACCTGTAACGAATACCTAATTCTTCGTAGTATGAACGGTTACGTACGTAGCAGTTACATCGTAACATCCTCGATACAGAATTTAATCGCCGAAACCGGTATTGACCTCAATCGAAAAATTTAGAGCATGACGAAAATACGCACATCTGATCGCTTCATTATAGCAGTTATTGGAATAATTTATGTTTCAATGAATTTCCATATCGCTTTTAGACGGTAGCAAAATATGTAAAACGGATTTCGGGGCCGATTTTTTAATATTTAGACATCTATTACCATCATAAAAATTAATCTGTCAATTTGACATTTTTTATTACCATTTGATATACTTAATTCTACTAGCTAACAAACCATAACACTTTTTCTTAAAAAAAAAATATAATTATCTCTACTATTAAAAATCCAGCCCTTAGTTTTCGTAATTAAAGGTAGAAGGAATGGTCAGATAAGTAGTTTACATTCCATGGCCAGTAAATCAGTTCTCTACTTTATTGGGATGTATTCTACGTTAATTTTTGAGTGGCCATTTGTAATCATCATCATCAGCAACCTTTTATAGTCCCACTACTGGGCACAGGTCTCCTCTCATACAGAGAAGGATTGAGCGTAATCACCACGCTTGCTCAATGCGGATTGGTGATTTTGGTGGTTTTCAGTCCAGGTTTCCTCAAGATGTTTTCCTTCACCTTCAGTCATTGGTGTCCAAGATATACTTAGAAAGTATATATAACATTAGAAAAGTTACATTGGTACTTGCCTAACCTGGTATCGAACTCGCACACTCATACTTGAGAGCCCACCATGACTTCCATAACACGATATCCATTTGTAATAGAAAGGTCTTAATAAGTTTTTGGTTGCGATGGAATTTGAACTTTGATAAATATGACATTGTTAATGTATGAGTTTGTTGTTCCATAACATAAAATTGTCTCAAATTCTGAATTCAAATATGACTAAGTATGTTCTCAAGGGTAGAAGTTCGAAGTGTCATTTCTTTAACCCAAATAACAGATGCTCACTCAAAACTCAAGTCCCTTATTACAAAACGAAATATAGGTAATTTTAGTTCCAGACTTAACCTTTGAGCCCGTATTAGTATTTCGAACTTTATTGAGGTTAAGTTAAAGTTATTAATAGAAAAGTGACAACTTAGTACCGAACTAAGCTGTCATCCATACTAATATTATAAATGCGAAAGTAACTCTGTCTGTCTGTCTGTCTATCTGTCTGTCTGTCTGTCTGTTACGCTTTCCCGCTTAAACCTCTCAACCGATTTTGATGAAATTTAGCACAGACAATCTTTAGACCCTGAGAAAGAACATAGGCTACCTTTTATCCCGGAAAAATTTGATGTTCCCGAGGGAAATCTAAAAAGCGCGATATAACCGAACTCCACGCGGGCGAAGCCGCGGGCGGAAAGCTAGTTTTTATATAAAGAACTGCATTTCTATAATAAATTTTTGTCAAAATTAATGTTTTATATGAGGGGGAAGTAGTCTTAAAACTAGTTTAAACTAATTTTATTTGAAATTCGTTTTAAAGAATGCTTGAGTCGTGTACTGAGGTTTTGTAATATACTAATATGGGCCTTAGTACATACACCGTCATACACCTTCTTCAAACTGAGCGTTTGGACCACGTACTTAGATATTCATAGTCATCGTTGAAGCAACGTATAACTTACAGGACACCAAAATAACTTCCCAATATCCTGTCTTCCTTCCCTGTTTTCCTTATAGTGTCTAAGTTGTGCGAATTTTTGTATTTTATATTCAGGTATTCTATGAATTTCCGTGAAACTAGTTTTAAGTATAAAGTTGCAATCGTACAGGGTTAGTCATATACCGGCTACGTTAAAAAGTGCCGTCGGTGGCAAACAGACAATTGACGACTGACAGCGCAGTTAGCACCTTCCTGAATTTTAAGTACATGTAATATAATGACATCATCACAAACAAGATTTTTCCTAAAAGCCCTCTTACTACATTATATAATAGAAAAATATTGCATAATGCATATTAGTCATTAAAAAGACACCTAGACAAATATAGCAGTAGGTTATTTATTGAAATTCAGCGTAAATATGTCATGTACTCATATGTGATACCTAAGCATCACAGGGGGCCATGGGCGTAGCCAGCCTTGGGCTCAGGGTGGGGCAGCATTCCACCTATCCGCCCCCCCTCTACCGGTATTTTTTTCTTTGTTGGGTAATTACGCACCTTATAGAACAGAGTGCAGTTAGGCATCTTTCTAAGTGTATCTTGGACACCAATGACTGATTACAAGGTGAAGGAAAACATCTTGAGGAAACCTGGACTTTTAAGCCTGAAATCGCCAACCCGCTTTGAGTAAGCGTAGTGCTTACGCTCCATCCTTCTCTGTATGAGAGGAGACCTGTGCCCAGCAGTGGGACGATAAAAAGGTTGATGATGATGATGATAGATGTGAGCCAGGGTGGGGCAAGCGCCCCAGCTTGCCCCAGTGTGGCTACGTTCATGCAGGGGGCTTGGCACTTGAAGCAAAACATTTTTTTTACCTTAGTTATATAACATACTTTTTAGGTCGTTGCACTCTTCACGTCGAATTTCTGAAGTAGTTCGTGGATTTAAGGTATATCGAACATTTTGTGGAATATCATCTTACAACTTATGATAATGGAAATATAAAACATGTTGACGTTAATTATTGGAAGAGGCCTAAGTCCACACTGTATGCCCGGTCCAGCAGAGGAATGCGATAAGTTTAAATATACTTTTGTATTATCTAAAGACTATTGTTCTGCACAAAGTCAATACAAATAGATACGTATTGGTTCAGTAATTTATTGTGATTATAAGTAGACATACGTTAAAATCGATCTTGATCTAAACAAATATTGCCAGTTAGGTACCTACATACTATAAACAATTATACGTTTATACTATTAGTTATTCTGTGCTTATACTTACATCTATGTAAGTATATGTTTACTTATATAGATGTCCTGACCAATGTATGTTTTATACCTGCAAGGTTGTATATGGTCGTTGTCAAACCAAAATCTATGCTATTCTCTGCTATGCTCTCTCTGCGTTCTCAAAAAACGGCACATAGCAGATTTTGGTTTGACCACATATTATTATGATGTAATATTGCGTGAAAGAAAGTACTTAGTGTATAAGTGAATAATTATTAAAAAAGGAAAGCAACAAACTTGACTGTTTGTTACTATACATTTTTAATAATTATTCCACTATTAAAAATGACCACCGACCGAAATAATTATGTACCTATTACGAAATAAGTATCAACCAATTTGATTGGGAAAGTCATAAGCATGTAAGTAATACCTTCAGACCTGTTAAGTAAACATGTAACACTTACTTAATTAAGTAACATATGAGTTGCTTTCAGCGATTTTTTAATCGTAAATATTGGCTACCTAATTTACTATGCTCAATAAGTATACGGACATTCTATACACATGTTTGTCTCTACTTTAAATTAATAAAATTCTATACCTTTTAACAGAATTGGAATTTAGCGCCTTCGTATTTATACAAGGGCGATGACACTTGACAAACCAGTCAATTAATGTTTGCCATAGAAAACGTCAAATAATGATAACAATAAATATTTAAATATATCGCACAAACAATTCCTTTAAAACTCGTCTAATTTGAATTTTATCAACACTTATTAACAAAGTGGGATAAAAATAATGTAATTACTTGGAATTACGGCTGCATAACATACATCCATTATCAGCCTTTATCATTTCCACAGCAGGGACCCACAGGCCTCCTCTTGGTACAACTGAGTGGGCCGTAACGCCCGTCGCCCAGGCCTAGTGCGAGTTTGGGATATCACATGTCATCAATGTTTTATTATAGGACCGGTTCTCTTATGATTCTCTCCTTTAGAAGTTTGAGACACGTGATTAAATGATATAAACAAAGCAAAGCTCCTGTCTAGATTCGAACTTACATACCCATATACAATATGTAAAGAAAACCCTGTCCGATCGGTGAAGGTATTGTTAGGTATCGGTAACTGATTTTACTCCAAAGCCGGAATAAACTAAAAAAAATACCCCTAAAAAGTAAATATTATTTAGCAAAAGGAGGTAAATTAATACATGTACTGTAGGCAATACGTGCGCGGGCGAAGGGGGGCAGGGCACGCGGCACGTGGTGGCATTGCTCATAATAACACCGTCTAAAATGGTACTGTCACTTTTTTTTTTATTAAGTACCAAATTTTTGGGGAAGTTGAAATTAATTCGCGGAAAAAAGATTATTTCAAAATTCATTAGTATTGTTACTATGATGATTACGTAAAATTTCATATTTTATTACTACACATATTAGGTGTCTGCAACTCCGAAGTAACAAGATCCCACGAGACAGGGTATCCTAGTATGGGGTCTAGCGCTACTAGGTACATTACACGACATATTTCAAATTTAATTTTAATTTATGTTTTCCTGTCTTTTGTCTGGTGTGCTTATGTTATCAACAAAATGTGTCTAAATAAATTTTATTATTTATTTGGTAACCTAACTTTTATTATCCTTATGGGTCGGACGGGGTTTCGTTACATACCTATTGAATAATGCGTGAGCCACAACCGTTACCGTGACTTGCCCACTACTTTACTTCTCTTACTCGAATTAAACTTAATTACGAACACTTGAACGTTACTAGTACACCACACGTTTCGAATTACCTCACAAAAGTAAATAAACATAAGACATACCTTTGAGAGGTCACCGACACAAAGAACAGAACAATTGTAGTCTGAGTAATATTTTGATACACAATAAAATTGGAATTCGCAAATGTCTGCAGCAAGTAGGCCAGCTACACTTAATACTGGTAACACTAATTGCGTACGTTTTTAAGGTCAATAGTGTGATAATGTTGCTAGAATGGAAAAGGAAATCGCGGTGAAGGCATCAGTAAACGTTTACTTTTTTAGTAGATCATTGATTGTTTAGGGTTAGTCAGAGAATTCCACAGAAACATTGATGAACAACAGACAAAAACCGTAGGCCCCGCTATAATAACAAAACATAATTATGTAAATCCTAGACTTCGTAAATAATTCAGTTAATTCAACATCGATTTAAATTCCAATGACATTTAAGTATTTCGCTGAAATGTTTTCCATTTTCCTTAACTTTTCTCGAAAGTTGGAGAAAACATGACTAATTGTACTTAGATAATGAAATAACCTAGAATATTTTACTTGTATACTTTTGTGTCTAGCTTAGCGTATGTATATATTTGCATGTACTTTACTGACCATAATAGAGCAACCACACAATGGTTCGGAGTCATCGTCATTGGTGCAAAATTACGGACACAGCAATTTGAACACAAACCAAATTATCTTTCATTTTATGCTCATCGAATGACTGAGTACGACCTTGCCATTAACATTGTTGATGTAGTTTATGTATTCCATCGAAAAAAACCGATGTGCGTTTGGACTTTCCGACGGAAGTGGATGATTTGATTGTAGAAGGTTTTAGAACGGTTTTCATTTGGTGAATAGTGTTCTGTTTACCACTCAAAACAATATTACTTGAAGTTTAGGTTTAATTAAACGTTGTCCGACCTACGTCCGACAACGTTTACTAACGAAACTTGTTGTGGGATTTTACAGTGCTATCCTGTGTTGTCCCCCAAACCTAAAATTAGAAGAGGGGTGTTCCCTAAGTATTATACATATGTATAGGTAGATTCCTTAAAAAATGTTAAACTTTTGAAAACCTTTTATGCGAATTGACTGCTTAGGTTCATTCTTCCACTGAAAAATCTGGTAGGAATTTTTGATGAAACCATTCATGTATTTACTGAAACCGGGTGCTCCAAGCAATACAAATAGTTTTCCTGTTATGTACGAATATAATGTTTGTTGACCACTTTTTTCAGAATAATTTAAGAAAAAAAAAACCGGCCAAATGCGAGTCGGACTCGCACACCGAGGGTTCCGCCGTACAAACGTAGCGGTTTACAATTTATGACGTACTAGCTTTCCGCCAGCGGCTTCGCCCGCGTGGAGTTCGGTTATATCGCGCTGTTTAAATTCCCCTCGGGAACATCAAATTTTTCCGGGATAAAAGGTAGCCTATGTTCTTTCTCAGGGTCTAAAGATTGTCTGTGCCAAACTTCATCAAAATCGGTTGAGAGGTTTAGGCGGGAAAGCGTAACAGACAGACAGAGTTATTTTCGCATTTATAATACTAGCATTGATTTAGAATTTTTCACAGTTTAGAGGCAATTAGATTTAAGAAGTGTTTGATATGAATTTCAACTTTAATATCTCTACGCGTTCATGTGAAAAAGGGTAGGTAGTAAGTTTATAATTATTAAAAAAAATATTTTATGTCATGTAAGCAAAAATAATATTTTAATATTTTATGTAACTTCAAATTTATCATTTTCACAATTTTTCCTTTATCTGTCTGTACTATAATATAACGTTGCTTCGTGCCGAATTTCAAGATTCTGAGTTCACGGGAAGTACCTTGTAGGCAAAGAGATTTAGGATTTAAAGAGAGGGCATGTGTCAAAATGGCATAGAAAAACTGTGATCCCATGGCTCAGTTCCGCCATCTAGTACAATATATCAAAATTAGATCGACAATTGGAGACATCAAATAGTAAAAATGAAATAAGTTTATATAAAATATATTCAGCTATTGCCCGGTAGGTGGCCAGTGTGGTCTATGTTGCCAGATCCGATTTAATACCCTAATATAGTTCAAATCGGGTAAATAAATATTGAAAAGTAAATAAATTAAGTGAAACTTGTCTTGTACAAACAAAAACTGTTTTAGAATTTTATTCGCTACTATTCATTTTCCGTGGCACCGTCTAATGGCATTTTAGATGTTTTATGCTTACGAATTATTTTAACGCTCAGTTTATTGCGATTTTTGAGTGTAATAGACCTTTTAGGCCATAAAGCGCATTTTGTTTTGCAATTTTCGTTTGCATTTCGTTTTTAGCAAAATTATTCTTTTTACACGTTTGTTTGCAAATATTTTTAAATGGCAATGCAAAAAACTGTGGTAGGGTTTGTATCATTTCGATATAAAGTTATCGATAATATTCAAAGAAGTTACTACGACGATGTTTTTTCGCATTATGATAGCTTGAAACAAAAAATTAGGAAGCAGAATAATTATGGGTAATTTCAAGTTTACAAGTTTCTTATTTATATAATTATTTTAATATAATAGGCGTTAAAGTTTAAAATTGCCGATTAGTACTGAAAATCTAAATAATTGCTTATTTTTTAATTTTTAAATAATTCATTTTTAATCAATATATAGGAAGGTCGTTTATGCCTTTGTGATAGAACTCTGAGGATCTAGACTGCACAAACTGTGTGAAAGCAGAACTGCCTCCTGGGAAGAAAACTTCTTGTCACGTAGATAATTGTCCAAATCACGACAAAAATGGTAGTCTGCTGGAGCAAGACCTTTACAAGATTCGTACGCCATTATCTTTAAAAACGGCAAAAAAATCACGGTTATTGTATGGGAGCCCGCCTTCAGTATTTATTTTATTTTAATTATTTATTTGTAATTTGAATATATAACCAAATATTCTGTGAACATTTTAAGCGTCTATCTGTTTCCGTTATTAATATGGAGCAAAAAACGGCAAAAATTCACGTTTGTTGTATGGGAGCCCCCTTAAATATTTTATTATTTTTATTCTTAGTACTTGTTGTTATAGCGGCAACAGAAATACTAACAAAATCTCTGGAAATTACAACTGTCTCGCTATTACGGTTTATGAGGTTTATGAGATACAGCCTGGTGACAGACGGACAGACGAACAGAGAAGTCACATGAATAGGGTTCGTTTTACCTTTTAGGTACGGAATCCTCAAAATCACAAAGTAGCTCGCAATCATTGTACTACATATACGTACCTACATATTTTATGAATATATTTCATTATAAATAAGTTATGTAATCTATGTACTTATCCACTTAACCGTAAATTTTATTCCAATTTTTACGGATATGTAGAAAAGTACTGAAATTAATAACTTACTATTTCATTTCTAATACAAGGTACCGATTCTTTTTGTTTTTTAATTTGATCGACAAGTCTTTCCAAAGTAGATAACTTCTCTTTTAAAATGCATTGTGCATAATTTCGACGAATGAGACGGAAGCCAATTTTCTTCTCTACGGTCTATCTGGACAAATCGTATCCACTTTTTCCCTACGACATTATTTTTATTCGGAAACCAAAAATAACAAAAACCTAGGTAAATGAATAGTAATTGTTCATTCAATTTTGTTTATTAATATGATATGATTATGTTTAAATAGAGTTAATAATAAATAAACTTGAAATATAGTAATATTTTAAGTTTATTTAGCTATATTTTTAATGTCAATAAAATACAACAAAATGTATTCATCTTAATAAGTATTATCGATAACTAAATCGATAAACAACATTACTACATCTCTACAAGAAAATAGTAAAACTACTCAACAATAGAGGGCGCTTATTACAATAATGGAAAATTTTCTAGAACTAAGATTTTTTTAATTTGAATTGCAGACGAAATATAAATAATTCATAGAAAAACATTCCGAAGTTAGGTCCAGTCGTTTTACTATAACGAGATGTACAGTAACACAAAGCGCAACATGGCATATTTCCTTAGAAAATGTTTATTCTTAGTGGACACAAATTACGTCCTGACGCGCAGACTAGACTGAGCGACTTTTAATCAAGTCGATAAAAGTATTGGCTTACGATTTTGTTCGTGATGTCCTGTCTATTGTAAATATAATTTTAATGTCTTTGCGTGTAGGTTTTGATTCCCTAGCGTGTGACGAAAATTCGTCTAAGGTGTCGGTATAAACTGCTGTATCTTTTGATCGCTTTAACTTAGAAGTTTGATTTTTTCACTGCATAAAGGGACAATAGACCTAGGTATTCGGTATAAATTTCAATTTGATACCTTTATTAGTTCGTGAGAAATAAGGTAGTAAGTTTCATTTTATTAAAAATATGTTTATTATATTATATAACTAAAAAATTGTGATTTTCGCAATTTTTCCTATAATTGCATTATATGACAATCCTTCATGCCAAATTTCAAGATTCTGAGTTTACGGGAAGTATCCTGTAGGTTTTGATTCCTTTGCGAGTGTCGAAAATTTGTTGAAAATATCGACATATCAGCTGTATCTTTTGATTGGCTTGGCTTAGAAGTTTGATATTTTCACAGCTTAAAGGGACAATAGACCTAGGTATTTGGTATAAATTTCAATTTGATAACTTTATTCGTTCGTGAGAAATAAGGTAGTAAGTTCCATTTTATTAAAATATGTTTATTATATTATATAACTGAAAAAATGTGATTTTCGCAATTTTTCCTATATTTGCATTATATGACAATCCTTCATGCCAAATTTCAAGATTCTGAGTTTACGGGAAGTATCCTGTAGGTTTTGATTCCTTTGCGAGTGTCGAAAATTTGTTGAAAATATCGACATATCGGCTGTATCTTTTGATTGGCTTGGCTTAGAAGTTTGATATTTTCACAGCTTAAAGGGACAATAGACCTAGGTATTTGGTATAAATTTCAATTTGATAACTTTATTCGTTCGTGAGAAATAAGGTAGTAAGTTCCATTTTATTAAAATATGTTTATTATATTATATAATTAAAAAAATGTGATTTTCGCAATTTTTCCTATATTTGCATTATATGACAATCCTTCATGCCAAATTTCAAGATTCAGAGTTTACGGGAAGTATCCTGTAGGTTTTGATTCCTTTGCGAGTGTCGAAAATTTGTTGAAAATATCGACATAATCGGCTGTATCTTTTGATTGGCTTGGCTTAGAAGTTTGATATTTTCACAGCTTAAAGGGACAATAGACCCGAGTATTTCATGAGAATTTCAGCTTGATACGTCCACGCGTTCTTGAGATAAAGGGTGGTGACAGACAGACAGACAGACAGACAGACAGACAGACAGACGACAACAAAGTGATCCTATAAGGGTTCCGTTTTTTCCTTTTGAGGTACGGAACCCTAAAAATACTTATTCATGCTTACAAATTTGATCATGACAGCTGATCATCATCATTATCTACAACCCGACTTCACCCACTTCTGGGCATAGGCCTTTCTTTTCGTGTGCTAATCCTGGCTTCATATGCCAGCTACATCCAGGTTTTGCCCACGATGGCAACTATGTAGTAGGTATGTGCTTTTCCCTAGCCCGAAAAAGTAAGTAATTTATTTAATCGAATAATAACGGAAAGAGACAAAACTAGCTAACTACCTCTATATTGAAAAAAAATGAGTCATCACCATATGTCGCCCAGAATCCGTTAGAATATGCATCGAGGATTGGAGGTGTTTACAGAATATTAATATTCATTTCAGTCTAGACTAGAGATGACTGAAATGAATATTAATTGTTTGTCAACACATTGAAGCTCTCTAAGTTACATAATAAAGGACGATGAAAAACAAAATATTACGTTATCTATACACAAAGGAATGTCTACAACGGAGAAGAGCGATAAATGGCAGATACGAATATATAGATGAAGAAGCTTCTCCATCAATATAATTGTATGTAGGTATCATTTACCCTTCTTTCTTCTTGCTACCTATATTTATATCCTTATCTACTAGGCTACATAGACAAGAGACAACGACAGGAAGTTATGATTCGGTAGTCACTTAATTTCAATCTTCGATAAAGGAAAATAAAGGCAAAGGGAAGATGAGGAAGGTAGAGAACTAAATGCAAACAAATAATACAGACATGTTAAAAGAAAATCCAATTATGGAATTGAATTTTCCACAAATGGATTTTCTTTTAACATATCTGCATTAATATTAGCCTACAGATATATTAGCAATATTTGATTTCACTAAATATCACGGTGTTATTACTGTTTATCGTTTTCTAACAACGGAGTGAAACAACTTGATTTAGTAGTCACATACGCTACTCTGAACTTAGGTGTGCTAAGTGTGATTAGATTGTCATCTGTAATTTCTAGATTTGGGCCCGGCTGTTGATTTAAACATGTCTGTAATTCAGGGATCTACAAGTACCATGTGCGTGCACAGAGATTTCGGGTAGGGTATGCATACATATGTACTCTTCCGAAATCTCTGTGCTTATACAACGATATTTTTTGTTTATGCGAAACCTGAGTATAGTTTGATCAGAATAGAAAATAGCAACTGAATCAATTCTAATCATTTTTACACTATGTTATATTTTTTCCCAAATACATTTAGGCATTGTTGCATCATGGTTACCTAGCGCACACGGTAGAACATAGTATTGCATAGTATATAACAGCTGACGCCAGAGTTCAACGTCCCGCGCGCAAGTACAACTACCTATTGAAACAGTATCATGCTTGTAATCCCCAATGAATTAGGCAGAGCTGTATTATACCTACAATTAATTATTGAATGCTGGCTAGTATTTCAATCATGAATTCTCTTTGTCAATGCCAAAAATGGAATTTCCATGCGCCTTATCACAACACCCATGTTTAGCAAGTGGGCGTTTATAGATAACTATATTAATTCATGCTACGCTAATAAATAAATAATCAATTATTAGCCACCTTTAAAAGATGTGAAAGCAATAACCGTACTAATATGAAGCGAAACAGATTTAACTTTCACCTAAAGCTAGATTCGGCTAGGTCAAAGAATACGCTCATTATACTTTCAAGTTTCTACATAATTTGACTATCTCGAATATTCGAAACAGTAAAAACAACTGCGGTAAAATTAACGAACAATTCTGTACAGTAGGTACGGTTTTAAATACATACATAATGACTTATCATACCATAATCTCTATCTAATTATACTAATATGTATTTATATACATATTAGTATACTTAGATATACTTTGATTTTCGTTCAAACAAACAAACAACCTCACAGTAACTGCTGGTCCAATTTAAAAAAATATTTTTGGGTTGGATATTGGCCCATTAATCCATTAGCCGCGGATGCAACCGGGATAAACGCTGAGATGATGATGATGAATCCAGGAAGGCTTTTAGGCTATATTATAACATCGCTGCGACCAATAGGGGTCGGAGCATATAAAAAACGCGAACAACGTCGCGGGCGGAAGCTAGTTACTAATTCACATACAATCACTTGAGGAATTAAAAGACCTGTATAATTACTTAAAGTAATGCTACATGACGTATCTGCAATGTAGGTGCCTTTTACAATAGTTTTATTAACACTTTCGCACAAAGAAAAATACAGAGGATTTAGGGCCGTATTACAGAACGTAACTCAAAACTCAAACTCTACTTAAGTCTCGTTTCAACCCATTTGATTGGTTGAAACTAGTTTTAAGTAATGCTTAAGCAGAGATCAATGCTTGAGTTTCCTTCTGGAATACGGACCTTAGACTTTGAGACTTAATGCCTTAGGGCCTAAGGCCGTGGTGGTAGTGAATGCCTAAGGCTTAGGCATTCACTACCAGTCAACCACGGGTGGTAAAGAGATTAGATGGTAGGTGCTTCAGTTGAATAAAAAAATATAACGAAAAAAAAAACTCTTAACACTATTTAAACAAATACTTAAATTAGCTATATACACATACATACTATTACCACAATATACAAAATATATACTACAGATTTGTGCCTGTGTTTTTAGTGCATTTTATCCAGAAAAAAGGTTTTCGTAGAAAATCGAAACAAAATCAGAGCAAAAGAAACAGCACGGATATCTAATATTAGTATTTACCACGAGAGAGATCGAAATAAAATTTTCACTTTCATTAAAGTCGACCATAGATCTAATGTGAAACCATAAGCATTGAGACAGCGAAAATACCCATGAGGAAAATCCACAAGTAAATAAACAAACCTGACACCTGACATGATTCTGTAATCTGGCGTAACAGCTAACTAGTAATCGTTTAAGGTGTTAAGAAAATGGAAAGTTCTATGGCAACGGCAGCAAGTGGCGGCACGGCAGCATGGCGGCAGTTGGCACAAGCGCGAGCGGCACCATTGTTCACATACGAGCGAGCATGTAACGTGGCGTGTCATTGTGACTGATACCCGCCTATGAAATTGTTTAAAAAAACTTTAACAATGCCACTATTTGGCAATATAAGACGACGTTTATACACCTTTGTGAGAACTAATGAGGAAAATGTACTCCGTGTTATATGCACTGCACATACATGGATGTGGAAATAAGCAATATGGAAAGTTAAAGGAATTTGATGAAAAATTCCCAACATAGTTTACTTTCACAAGTCGTTAATATCGCGAGGGAAATGGATTAATTGAAATTAGTGATAGAATCTGATTGACCTATGAATCTTTTCAATTAGAATTTATCACCACTTTCGATTGATGAAAAAGTATCGAGAAATCGACACTTCACACGTCTATGCGGAAATTCTGAACATGTGTTTTTAGTCCAGTCTATGTGCTAGGTGATGCTGACTATCGACACACACACACTCATACATATAAACTTACCAGAAAGTGGACTCACAGAGCGTCAATCTATTCTCACTCCAACACAGTTCAAAAGGTGTGCATCAAATCAACAATGATACCTTATCTATTTCCAATGAAAGTGTAGTGTAAGTGACTAATAGGAGACTCCTTTGTAGTGATATGTTAATTAGGTTACACACTCAAACAGAAAAATAGGTTTTAGCGTGAACATATGAATGCGCTACTATACAACGCACTGTTCGTATACCATAACGTATACAAGTGCTACTGGATTCATATCCGAAAACAGTATGAAACTCAGTAAACGTTAGAATAGAAATAATACCTCGAAATTGCAACCAAATACTTTTATTGTTTTGTTCGTATTTGAAAAATTAAATGCAATCCTCCAGCTTTAATTGAACCTTGGTCACAAATCTAGCACTCAATGATTCAATCAAAATATCTCCAGTGTACTGTAACAATGTCCAATTTTGCTAATTGGGCTCAGGTGCGAATAACAATTAATTTGTTCTGTGTCAATTGTTTCGAGGTCACACAGCATTCACATCTACAAATCTAAACATTTACCTTATTAAGCAATTGGAGAGGATTCTACTAAAATTAATTCGTTACACATAATTGTAGTAATTGTAGAAGTGATAGGCGTTGCAGAATGATAAACAGTGTGTAATAATAGATAATGTAACGATAGGTGGTGAAATAAAGACACGGCTGATATCGACGAAGATTGGTAGCGAATTAAATTATAAATTAACACTTACGTACGTGTTACCTAACATGTCTATTGGTTGCTAAATTCATTCGAGAAAATAAAAAGAATATACATAGACGTAAATTACGTCAAACGAGTGACTTATAGAGGCCATATTGCTAGCAAAATTAACTGTAGTTTATAGATTTTTTACAATACTTTATCTAGGAGTTGTCACCCGATTTCACAAGCAATAGTTGTCTTGGAAATTAGCTTGCATTTAGAATAATCTGAATCAACAGCCGGTGTATTTTGCTGTTATATGTGGACGAGATAATTCCGTCTTTTTGTTAGATCGTTATCTTATAGGAATTAGATCGAATTGTGTATCTCTCGGTGTGAAGGCTAAAAAAGTAAAATATAGATAGAATGCTCTTTATTATGTACGTCATTGAGATTATAGGTATAAAAATATACAAATACATAGGGTACCTACTTACACAATGGGCGGAAATAAAAGCAATTTTATGTCAGATTCTATTATAATTTTAGCAGTAGTGATTATTATATCATTACCTAATGCCATTATAAAGAATCCCATCTTTAAGGTTTTTTTTATCATTATAAACTAGTGCTTGACTGCAATCCCGCCTGATGATAAGCAGTAATGCAATCGTTGATGGTAAGCTAGCGCTTATTCACTTAAAAAAACTTAGTGAATAGGAAGGAAGACGGCATTTGAGCGAGGTGATGCAATGTTAAACCCAACAGCACGACCAACGATGCTGCGCCAGAGGGAGACTGATCTGGAGACTCTCCACGACCAAACTCCCGACACAATAACATTTGGTGCATCGTACCTGGCACACATCGCAACACAATTGCTGAGACCCGTCCTCCGTACGGTTTCACCAGACATCGTGATGGAACACGATGAATCGCTTGGCGGCAAGACTTTGTCTGATGGGTGGTAACTTCTGCCGGCGGCCGATATTATGGCCTACCACCGAGAAAAGGTTGAATATTTTTACCATCTACTTATAGAATTTACTAAGACTAACAAAGAAAGAAAGACTGCTGGAGAGCAGTGAATTTAATTATTTAGATTTATTGATACATAGGAAGTTGATGATATGATATCAAACCAGATCAATCAAAATAATATCCAACAGATGTTTAGATATTCTTTAAACTCCTTCAAGATAATTAGAGAGGTCATCAGAATTATTCATAATCCATAGTTCACTCGCGAAACATTCAGGGTGTGTCTACATCTGCGGCATCGATAATGCCAAATTTTTAATTAAGAGAATAGTTTTATTTTTATTATACAGTCGGTAATTAAATTTTTTGATTGATGGGAACTTTTTTGTCTCAAACATTCAGAAGTTCAACGTGCGAACAGCGGCCGGGCATTCACTGGTTTTTGTACAGGTGGAGTTTTTTGCTTAAACCGTGATGGTATATCTACTACCTGTTATTATTGTAATGTTACCTATGTTACATGGACTGGGGCTAGCAAATTTATATCGCTTGAACCTAATAACTGGCACGTAGCTATGAAGTATCCTCAGCTAAACGCATATCTAAAAGATTTCTAAAATGATTTTCGTCCGGTGATATTGAAATCTTAATTATAATTTAATTAATAATAATTGGATATATCAGGTTCTAAAATTAACTTTGTTAAAATTGTATACATTGATTTCATTCTACACGTGTGTGTTTATGTTGGCACCAATTCCCTTGATTATAAACTAAACTAAACTAAAGTTAAGCTCAGTGCGTCTATTTTTTTCTATTTTATTATGAAAAGGACAGAAGATAAGTAATAGTTTAGTCCTGTCAAATTACTCAACGCCTGATGTAAATCCATGTACTTATAGTATCTAGTCATGTTTTTATTCACGTCTAGACTAGACATATTAAGGTATTTTTTTTCGACGGTATATTTGAGTTTTAACTAGGATTAATATATTATATAAGTATATGTATGTCGGAGTCAGCGGCGGCGGAGCGACAGGGTCGTCCGCATTTAGGTGTGGTGGTAAGGATTCCATTTCGTAGGCGAGTTTTGAATTAAAGCACGAAGTGTACATAAACCCCCTAATCTTGGCAATAATGATTTAAATAGGCAAACCGACAGTTTCGCCCCGGAGAAGTGCCCGTTCGACAGTCCCCACTTTCCAAAACGACTCTGTCCAAAAGTTCAAAATAACGTCACTGTATTTGCCCCACACTCTTATGAAAACGACATCGACGATCCACGACATATGTATATGTATTTTAACCATTTATTTACGCAATAAACGCAATAAATATAAAAATATAAATAGAAAAAAAGAGCAGACAAATAGGTACAAAGGAGATGTGTATTTCTAAAGCTCTCCCAATATCCGGTATATTGCATTAAAATAGACAAGAAAATATATACATAGGTAAAGAGTGCGTGTAAGAGTAAAAGAGAAAATAGACAACAATAACAATAAAGTAGCACTAATTAATAAGGTAGATATTAGTTGATTCGCGTTCATACTACCTAATTAAGTACCTACAATGCATGTTTATCTTTAGACATAATCCGTATGTTATTTGATAACAAAATAAAAATAGTTATTATCTCAATCAGCCTGTAATCTGTTCTGCAAGCATTGGATAATAACAGAAGCGTAATTGCATAACACATTATCAGTAACAATGGATTTCGTTTTGACAGTTCAACAACATTCATTACTTTATTTATGTTGTTGAGCGTACACATTTTTCAAATATATGGAGCAATGGATGCAGTAATAGTGTGATATGCAAGTTATGGAGTTGATTAATTTTAGCATTGGCAAACCAACTATATTTGTCGATATTAATGCACCCTTCACTTTTGCAATGCACCAATGCAATGAAATGGTCATTGCGATATTTTTAGTTAATTGGTTTTAGTTAATTTTTTACTTAATTGGGTTTAATTTATACAACTATGTACAACTGCAATATTCTGTACATCATCGATTTGTTAACAATTATCACCAATTCAGTGCATGCATTCAAATATTATAAAATTAATTTAACCTATTTACATAAACTTATTAAGTACTAAAGCCAATAATTCTAAAGAGTTCACTTACTATCGGAATCGAGAGCAGTAATAAATTAGAAATACAATAAACTTTTATGATGACTTATTCACTACAGACAGATGAGTCACTGATGTACTGTCTCTTTGATTTATTGACTAAGGATGTAACAATACGCTTAAGTAAGCTAAATATTGGAATAAAAACGTGGATGTTTATCGTTCCTATGTATAGTCACAGTAGAGAACAGTAGATTATCTAAGGCCGCCCGCAGAGTTATTTGCCTACTCTTGCGTTGAACCCTAGGGTTGTCACTTTGATCTAAATTTATAGAATAAAAAGCATATTATGATTGAATATTTTACCAATTTATAAATTTAGTAAAAATAAAAAGCCTTTATTCACATAACATTTATTATATTAAGTTACAAATTTGATACCGACAAAATTTTTAAGACTACTTAAGTGTAACACTAAATTATATTCTAAAGCTCGTAAATAATGATAAATTTTAAGTGATGTGTGATATGGGAAATCGATATAACTGGTTCTTATCAGAGAAGATTGTAAGTGATGAGTAGGTACTTAAATGTAACACTAACACAATAATATTTACAAGCTAATAACTAATGCTTAAATGATATAAAACATGAGAACGTAACCAATAAATATGTAGTTCTTATGAAAAAGTAGACATTGGTAAAGCTACGATTATGTATGGGTAGCGAATATTTAACAAATGATACCTTACTTTAATAAAACCGCAAAACCTTTTTAGCCTCATTAGTTTCTGAGGTACAATTATAATGATTGTTTATATGGGTACTGTGTAATGTTTATTTATATAATCGGATAGCAACAGCTAGCTCAAATGCAACAAAGGCGCCGCTCGCTTACTCGCTATTAAATTAAAGGTTATAATGTTATAAATAAAATTCTACGCAACCCTAAGCGTTAGTCGGTCACATTTTACTATAATTTTATTAACTTAATATTATGATTAAGACGCCATATTTGGATCAAACAACACTTAAGACAATAGAAAAAAAATAATAGTAATTTGCAATATTGATTATTGTGAAATTGTCCTTATTACACTATACTCTACAAATAAGTTTACTTAAACGATATTTCGTACTCAATCCTCTGTTTTATAGTAAAACTGGGCTTCTTAAAATAAACTTAACTTTAAACATAGTAGTCAGGAAGTAAATCTGGGAATACAATTACCTATATGGAAAAATGCGACTCAGGTACGCTCTTAATAAAGCAAATAAACTGTGAAACAAACAATACATATATCACATTTTCTAATAAGATTTAAGTTGTAGGTACTTACATTTCTGGTTCAGTAGGAAGTATGAAGAATGATAAGTCCGGATTTGCGAAATCATTATTGAGGCACCCGAAAACACTACAATATTTTTTTCCCCCTTTTGAAGTCATGATACTCGTAATAATTAATATTATGGTAAGTGGCCGGCGAGAATTGACGAACGCGAGCGGTCATGTAATTTACGCGCGTGCTCACAGTCACGCGGCACAGCCCGTATTGCCGCCATCCTCTACCATCCTATATTATGCCAGCGTGTGCGTAAAATCGCGTACCGACACGGCGCTCGGCGCGTACGCATACATTCAAACCGAGAGCGGCTCGTTTATATGAAGATGTTTTACTGTTCTCTGTCTATTGTGGTATAGTAAAGACGATGACGGATGATAGTATCGATTACCACTACAATTGAGTTGTTTGTAAGCTATATGTACGGCTATGTGTAATCAACAAGGTTCCCATTCATGTGTTCATAATGTGTAGTCACTTTAGTAGCAGGTAGTGACCACAGATGCCTTGATATAGCAAATATAGGTGCTGCTACTGCGTTGCTGATTTAAGTAGCTATGCAGAATGTTACTAATGGTACTAACGGTACAGAGATATTGGCGCCGTTTCTGTTCTTCACAAACTAAACTAATTTTAAGTTAAGTGCATCTTTTTCTTTCCATTTCTATAAGAAAAGGACAGAAGATAAAATGTCAGTTTAGACCTGTCATATTAGTGCGCTCCTGACGTAAACTGGTGCATTTTTTGTCGCCATGTTTATAATCGCGTCTAAACTGTCTATGGAATAGGAGGTTTGGCGGGAATGTCAAGATGAGTGTCACGCTCATTTTTTCATTAGACTTTTAAAATTATTTATAGTGTCGTTTACTAAATAAAAACGCGTGATTTATGTAGTAAAAAGTGCATTCAGTGAATAATTCAAAAAGAACAGTGAAATATTGTAGCATAGTGGCCTCATCATGTCTTTACGCTAAACCGCTCCTTATCGTCCAAACGCGTAAAACGAAAGTAGTTAGTTTAGGTTAAGTTATGCTAGGATAAGTTAGGATAAATTAGGATAAGTTAGGATAGATATTTATAGAAGAAAAAAAATTACTGAAGACTTGGCTGTATGGCGTACTATGCCTTTGCCTTTTCCATGAACGGAAAGAAATGAACCAAAAAAAAATGTCTATGGAATATCTTAATTTGACAGGATTAAACTAGAATGGTATCTTCTATCCTTTTCTTAACGGCATGGAAAGAAAAAGATGCACTTAACTTAAAATTAGTTTAGTGTGTGAACAAGAGAATCGGCGCCATTGTGTGTGGAGGAATAAGGAACAGAGAGTAAAGTTCACTCATCCTCCGTAGAACAGGGAGGATTCTCCGACCAGACGGGTGTTACGTCTGACGCGCACTTGCCCGATGGTTGAAATTAGCAAGTTGTATGTATGCTAATTGCACGGTAAACTCTGATTGTGAGATGTAGAATTCGTGTGACGTCAGTATGACGCGTTATTCCATGTGGCGTTTGTAGGTACCGCTACATCGTGTAACAAATAAAAACGTTTCCAGCAATTTCTATGTCTCAATTTATGCATGTTTTACCTACTTTTGATACTATTGTTTCGAAAACTGCCTGCATATAATGTGAAAGGGTCATAAAAATATAATATTTTTATTATTGGTATTTCAATTAAACTAAATCCTGCTCCTAATTATTCATCACGCTATATTTTCCTTATTATGAAGTATTCCTGCTTCCTTCCGTAGCAAATAGCGAGTCACCATCGTCTACTAACCGTAAATAGGAAATAATGTACCAAACTGTTTGATTACATCTTAGCTGTCAGGCCAGATTCCCTAATCCATCAGTCCTATCATTACCATCTCTATCCTTTTCTTAAACTCAAGCCTAGATACTTACTCTTCTCATCTAACTCTTCATTATATGTACCTACTTACCGAATATTTAGGACGCAATTACATTCAATTCCCCATTCTTTCTCATACTCTGTAATTTTTCTAGACATTGACATTCTAGAGATTTGTTTTTGTATCTATTTCTTAGAAAAGTTTAGAACGTACAGCGTTGGCTGCAGTTAAGAGTTGCATGACAATCAACAGATAAAGGTCTATCAATTAAGTATGACGGACTGGCCTCGAATTTACAACCTCCACCTATCAAACAATACCTAGGTATTGTGCTACTAGTAATAGGACAACAGTCGACGATTGTTTTAATGTTTGTCTAACTTTATGGACGGCCGTACGGGCTATATCCATCTAATTCGTCATACTCATACCTACTTCCTAAAAAGTAAGCGTGGAAAATTGCTTTCTGATACAGGACATGGTTTTAAAAAATGTAATTTAAAACCTCTTCAAACGTAATGCGACCCTGGTACTTTATGTCTTTTGTACATAAACTATAATTATTAGCATCAGTAACTTCTGAAGTTGAAACTCACGTAAAGGCAGTAAGTACGTGCTAGAAACTTAGAAAAATGTTATCGCATATCTCAATATAATTATCTCTTAGTAGAGGCTGGTCGCTTGAGATAATTTTACAGAGACATTTTGTCCAATAATTAAATATTACACTGGCTGTGTCGACTTATTTAGGTATTTTCTATTAAGTAATTTTAGGCTTCTGAAAGTAAGACATTTTTAGCTCCTACGTTCGCATTTTATAACTACTCTGTATTTGACCAGACTGTTAAATATGTAAGTAGTTAAAATATTTTAGTATTTACAACAGCTAAACACTAATGTTGCTTGTCAGCAAGCCAGTTGCCATGCAATGACTATGGGCTTTGTTTATTATTGTTATACATATACTGTGACTTTATTTCCAACAAAGGCCTATGACCAGGCATGGACATCGCAGTCCAAATAGTAATCTATTCGACTCGCCCATTTCCGGCATGAAAAGATAAACATGCGAATTGTATACGTCGCCTATATTTCTGTTTACTGTGCCTATATCGACGTTGTTACATTCCGTTCGGGGAATGCCGATACAATGACGAAATGACGTGAATGAAAACTAAAAATGTAAGAAAAATTAATTCGTTACCGCGTGCCTATTTTGTTAACACACCAACAATCAGTTTTCACAGAATTCATTTATATTTTAGTTTATACATACATATAGCGTATGTACCTACGTATGTACTATTCTAGTATCTAAATACGAGTAATGCAAAGTTACACGCTATAATCTGTGCTTTAATAAAGATTCATGTGGGATGAAAGGAGGAGAGAGACGCCCCCCACCAACTTTTGGTTCTGGGTTCACTTTGACCATAACACTCTCTCCTTGTTATTTATTGTAGTGTGCGTGTGCACTCATATGTAATTAATGTTTACCAATAACACTCAAATATTGACGAAAGCTTGCACACATATACATATATTATTAACGGTTAGAAGAAATAGTGGGGCGCGTCTTCGTGGATTGCACTCTCTGTAGGTACGATTAATTTCACACCGTTTGGTTTGTTTCCGCGATCATTTGCCATCAAACATCAACTTTTCTAGAACTGTGTGATGTAAATAGTAACACAGTATGTATGTACTATCGTGATATTGTCTGCCTTCTATAGGACAATGGGGCTGCATATACTAACTGAGTAATATAGGCATGTAACCTTAAGTCTACATTCTACAATATGTATAATATGTATCGCATATCGATATTACTTATTAGCGCAAAGGAGGTGTAATGTTCTCAAGGAAAACAGGAAAATATCGATGTCTGAGCCTTCAGAAAATAAAAGCTAAAACTATTTTGTTTATATATGGAAGAAACTTATTTGAAATAATATAACATAATAACTTTATTTGATACATAATTCTTTTAACAAAAATATTTACAGTTTGTTATAAAATAAGAATAAAAAATTAAATATTAAATATCCTTAAGCATTGTTGATGCGTGTACTTGTTACTTACCTACAAAACTCATCATCATCTCAGCGTTAATCCCAGTCGCATCCGAAGCTATTTCAGCTTTTGGAGTCTGGGGTCCGCTTTACCAGCCTAACCGCTGATTTTTGCCAAACTTCTATATTTTCCGTGAAGCGACTGACCGTCTGACCTCCACAATCCGAAGGCGATATCAAAGCATTGCAGATAGACCAATTGTTGGAATTTTGAGGGCTTCAACAACCCGTTACAACTGCTATTAGATGTTGGTATGGCAACCAGGACCAACGGCTTAACGTGCTTTCCGAAGTACGATCAGACCAGTGAAAATATTCATATTTGCACTGCGCGGGGATCGAACACGCGCCTTCTTGCGCAGCGGCACAGCGGCCTTGTTTGCTACCGCTACCTACAAAACTAACAGTAATCAATTCTAATTCAGAACATCGTTTATGAATCAGATCTAGTCCAAATTCATCGAAAATATAAGTTATATCACGCTGTGAATTCATTCATGAAATTGGGTTGTGCAAACAAAAATTTAAACACAGTTGTAGTTAAAGAAACATTGATATTATAAGTACTGAGTTCTTTCTGCTGACACTAGATTAACATACAATTAAACAAATGAAAGAGGAGCTATGTTTTCGGATAAATTTTGTTACGATTTTCATGAACATAGGATTATTTCCTTATTCTTCCGGGAAATAAGGAGCTTCTATCGTCGTCTTTGTATTGGTTGTATCCGATATTTAGGATAGATCCTACCATTGAGGAAATGCATTGGTGGAGAAAGGTGGATGGAAAAATAAAACATGCAAGCGTTTTCGCATCGTACAGAACTCAGCATAATTATGCAAATTACATAAACATAACTAAATAACAGATACAGACGAGCACAGGACCATAGAGTGAATTTATTGCTAGGATCCCAATCATAGTGTTTTTTTTTTTTCTTAAACAGCCAGCTTAGTTAAATGATCAAGGTTAAGAAACTTTTAACGAGCCAATATCTCATCTATTATTCTATCTATGACTCACTTAAAATAACACCCACTATAAAAAAATATTGACAAGACAATATATTAGGTAATGCTGGCCTTGCCAAGGAAGAATGTATTTCAAATCCTACCAATTACAAATTATAGTGTTAATAATTAAAATTATAAACATTGAGATATATGTAATGGTAAACACTAACTAAAACAGACAGCCTCCGTGGCGTAGCGGTAGCGAACGCGGCCGTTGCGCAAGGAGGCTTGGGTTCGATCCCCGCACAGTGCAAATATTTGTATGCATGAGTATAAATATTTGCACTGGTCTGGTCGTGCCTCGGAAAGCACGTTAAGCCGTTGGTCCCGGTTGCCATACGAACAATTAGTGGCAGTCGTTACGGGTTGTTGAAGCCCTCAAAAGTCTAGCAATTGGTCTAACTGCAATGCTTAGATATCACCTTCGGGTTGTGGAAGTCAGACTGCAGTCGCTTCACGGAAAATATCGAAGTTTATCCAAAATCAGCAGTTAGACTGGTTATGCGGACCCCAGACTCCAAAGCTGAAAAGCTACGGATGCGACTGGGATTAACGCTGACAGACGTCTTGTAGTAATGTTACATAATCCTAACCACGTACATCAGAGGTATATTTGACTTTACTACGTCTAAGGCCTTGTGTACCAAAACATTGAAAACTTCCCGATCAACAAACTTGCCAAAACAAATAGTGATTTACTGATACATCAATAAACTGAAACGTGTAGACGCGCGTTACGCTTACGCTAACAGTGGAGAGCTATGGGAAACATTCTCACATTCGCAGCGGCCTCCCATTTCACTTTCTTGCAATTAGGCTGAGATGCCTAATTACTTCGTCGACGGCTAACGATTACACGGCTCCAGTTACTAGCAGCCGTATCAACAAGATTGTTACTTAGTTGAATTAAGTGATATTGTGCAGTACAAGACGTGTTAATATGCTAATAAACAATAAGTAAATCTATATTTTATTAGCCAATCTCCCTGGGAGGTGAAAAATTATTAACATAATATATTATATGACTTTAACGATTTTGAGTGTAAACATCCTTACTAATATTATAAATGGGAAAGTGAGTTTCTTTGTTTGTTCCGCTTTCACGCCGTAACTACTAAACCGATTGCTTTGAAATAATGCAGACGTAAAGTTAGAAGTTTGGAAAATTTTGATATTCTCGAGGGAAATCTAAAAAGCGCGATATAACCGAAATCCACGCGGGCGAAACCGCGGGCGGAAAGCTAGTTTCTATATAAATAAACATAATAAATATATACAGACGAATCACACAGATTGAGCAAGCCCCAAAGTAAGTTCGAGACTTGTGTTATGAGATACTAAATCAACGATACTATATTTATAATAGATACATATTTAGATAAACATCCAAGACCCAGGCCAATTAAGAAAAGATCGTTTTCCATCATGACCTGGCCGGGAATTGAACCCGGGACCTCAACGTCGCAGGCAGGCGTGTTGACCGCTGCCTGCGCCACGGAGGACGACATTAGCACAAGCCTTATAATGACCTCCTTTTAGTAAGAGGAAGTGGGCTATAGAAACTTCTTTCTTATATCTATGGATTAGGTAATAATCAATCACGAGACACCAGTTCGGGTTGGTACAAGTCTTGTCTTAAAATTCCTGGTATAATCCCTGATCTCAGAGAAACTTAAATACAATGAAATATAGTGAATTTTAGTAGAATAAATTAATAAAACTTCTTAGATAGTCAAATGAAACTGTCTGTTTTCGTTTAAATACGATCATTAACGAAAAAATCAATAAGATTAATTTATCGTATTTTATTAGAAGTTGTAATGTATGTAGGTATGTACCTAACATTAAAAAGAGAATTTATCTATGCTCTTGTCAGATCAAAGAATCTCCATGACAACTCAAGAATCGAAGTCAATGTCAGTAGAAGTAACCAAAACATTTGCTCATTAAATCTTCGATTTGTTGACAGCATACTCAGTAAAACAAGATGATCGTACCCCTGGCCGAATTGTTCATAGAGCAGCATTGCTTTACAACATTCGTGGTTTACGTTAATAGCAGTAAGTAACACAACCCGTTGACCGAGAAGGACATTACTGTGTACGCCATTCTCTTGGCTAATTGCATAACTGTACCATCCTTACGGTGTGTTGGTATTGACGCGAACATCTGTGTGATACTTTACGATGTCATGATGAGAATAATACATAGAACAGTTAGCTACGACAACAGACATGGTAATGTATGGTTTTATCAAAGTGACACTCTTAATTTAGAATCTTGACTTAAGTAGGTCATTAAGAATGATTAGTAGATGAAAAACAATAAAATTAAAGCAACATTCCATGCGAAATTAACACGTCTTTCAACTTACATTTTTCAGGCTGAAGATTCGTAACAGATTTATGACATTTCCAAGGAAAGATTTCGCGTAAATACTTGTGGTTTTGTATCTTTATTTATTGTTTGGTATTCGGAACTATTACGTGTGTGACCCAAAACTGCCCGTGTGAGTTTACATCATGTCAAAACGAGAGAAACAGACGCTCGTGTCAACTTTCTCCGCGCGTTCTATTTCAGTACGGTGGCATCATTTTTTGATCATCCCGTTAACGGGGCGCGGACATCTGGGAAAACACCACTGTCTACATTTTATCGTATGCTGTGACGTCACAGAATGTTTACATGTCTTACATGTGGAACGCTAATGCACGATATTTATTTACTGTAAGAATGATGAGAGATAATAATATGCGGGCAGCGACTTTCACACAATCACCGACAATCATTCACTTGAGTATTGGAAAGGATAAACAAACATAATGCACCTTGCTCGAGAATAATTATGAATCGTGTTCCGTATCGGTTTGTATAAATAATACGCATACTTACACAAACTGCGGTTAATTCAGGTATCTGACTGTACAGACGACAGCAGGTCAAGCTACCCGATACCTACTGTCATATCTTCCCGATTAACCTTGAGCCTGTATTGGCATACAGGCAAATTTAATAAAGAAATTTGATTTGACAGATTGTAGAGCTTGATGTGCTCTCGTCTATACAAAGAAAATCAATTGGAAAAATATATGATTCTCTAGTGGATACTGTATCCTCTCAGTAGTATACACGAAGGTAAAATTAGCCGGTACTTTATTATTATTATTTCTCCCATTGTGTTAAACATTAGTTGATGTATGTAACTAGTATAGAGGACGTGATGTCGCAGAATTAAGCTGCGGAACGGGAGAAGGAGATCTCAACTCCCTTCCCGGGCCGCAGCAGACGCAACGGGCGCCGAGGAAGGACGGATAACGCCCGCTTCCGCCCCCCATGAATGGGTCCAGGGGCGAGGGACTTGGGTAAGTCCCCGCCCCCATTCGGTGGACCCCGAGGTGCGCACGTGTGTCGGCGCGCACAACCCCATGCAGGAGACGAGGCCCGGAAAGACCGGGCTAGGACGAGAGTGTGGGGCCGTGGAAGAATTTAGACTCCCGCGGCCCCACGCGCGCTCGTGATAGAAGAGACACCGGGGTGGTTTTAATCAGTAAAAGTCTGACAGACATCTTATGAGGACTTCCACTCAGAAAAAAAAAAGTAACTAGTATACCTATAACCTTTGTCGTTTTGTACCTGACTCACATTCATCTCGATATTGCTATAACTTTAATATGCTATCAAATATGTAGAAACACACTAAATTAGATCAAATAGAATTCTGCATGATTATAGATACATATAGAACATATAATAATAGTAATAATTACTTTATGAGCATAAACATACATAGATAAAGTTTGCAGGTACATGCCTTAAAAAAACTAACAATATATACAAGAAGAGAGAATAGAATATCTAGACGCTCATAAAATAAAATCATTTGATCTAGTATTTATTTGAAATATTGGAGGCGCCAAGCACTAAGATTAGGATCTAGCTCAATGCCAGGCAGTCACCTATCACTTCCTATTATTTCAGAATAATATACCAAGACACATTTAAAATCGTGTCGCATTTGCCCCTGAAAACCGTTCAGTCGCTAACAACAGATTTCATGCTTTATTAAACATCAAAGAGTTTCCTCTCGATTAGCCCAGTAATCGATTGTGTACCTACTCAGAACCCTATTCTTATTTAGGTATATGTGGGTATTACATCATAAAACGTTTAGCTAGATTAACATGCCTCCACGGGCAATAAATTGCCCTGAAATAACTATTTGAATATACCCGCAAGAGCTTGAACAATAAATGAATGTGATTTAGGTTTACCCATTATTTCTCAAAGAGAAAAGAAGAGAAGAAGAGAGGTTGTAGCGGTACCTACAAACGCGACAAATAAACGACGCGTCATACTAACGTTACACGAATTCTACATCTCGCAAGCAAAGTTTACCGTGCAATTAGTACCTATATATTCAACTTCCCAACTTCAACCATTAGGCAAGTGCCCGCCAGACATAACAGGATGAGTGAACTTTCGTCCCTGTTTCTCGTGCCTCTACAAGGTTATTCTGTCAAAAACATAATTTCTAATTAAAAATGCAATTAATTCTCGTAGCAACTGATAAAGACAGTACATGAGCGGGAATAATGTACAGGAATGTACTTAAAAATCTTCCGGTACAGAACAACTTTTACCTTTTTAACTTTTTATGGGATTCAGCGAACACGATATTTGCGTTTAAATAGACAAACAAACTAATCACGTCAATACTTTTATTAAAATGGCCGAAAAAAAAAGATTTTCGTGATAAATTCCGTTTTTAACAAGTCTGCACTCCAAATGAATAGAGCTATAAGATTTCATTTAAGTAAAAATCATACAAATATTATTAATGATGATCCATTGGTAACTATAGAAGATTTACGTTTTCTGTGGTATCCACCACATGTAGGTATACCTACCATACATACTAGTCATAAAATTATCTAATCTATCATTCTACACATACATAATATGTGTTGTGTCCGAGGGCCCAGTTCATTTTCCAGTTATAGGTACACGTACATATTATTATTTTAAGTCTGTTGAGGCCCTTGTCATGAAGCAGACATGTTCTGCCAGCCCCTGGGGCCACGTCAGCTGTTTGTTTAGGAGCGCAGTATTGTATTTCGAATAGTCATCATCAGCATTCCACTGTTCTTATCCCAATTTATTTTGCGTCAGCGCAGCGTGTCTTTTTCTTACAAACTTCTTTACTAGTTGTCATCTCGACAGTCACCTCCTTAGAAACGATATCATCCTCTATAGAGAGAAATAAAACAAGATAAGCAGTGCAATCCAGCATGCCCTCGGCAAGAAGAAAAATGTAAATAATAATTATAAGGAAACTGTAAATAGTAAGAAAAATGTAATAATAATAATGACATAATAATGTAATATTAACGATAAAAATATGACAAAAAGGTACAGTAGGACCCCGATTACCCGGACCTCAGTTATCCGGATTCGCGATCATCCGGACTGCCAAACGCGCCAAGTATATATATTCTAACATGAACGTGTCGGAACTGGCATAAAGCCACTCCACTCATGCCATTCGTGCCCTCCGCCCCGAGGTTCGTATCCCACAGGGGGTGCCCTTAGCGTGTTGTCGCTTAGTTTGTAGATGCCCCTGGCTGGGAGGCTTTAAATTTATTTAAGACAGCCACAGGGTAGAGAGCAACTACGAGAAGCCATAATAAAAAACTACAAGTACCAAATCTTTTAAACCAAATTAAATTTATTCCATATTTTATTCCATGATTACACAACACATACATACACAATTATTGTAAGCAAAATAGAAGTACATTATGTATAATTTCATAATAAACGTTGATTTTCGCTGATATGTATATGGAAAAAGCGCGCCTTTCTCCATACATTGGAATATCTGGACTTTCAATTATCCGGATGTCTACCGACAAGAATTAGTCCGAATAATAGAGGTCCTAGTGTATATGGGAAAAGAGCGGCTTAAATGAAAAGGTCAATGCCGCAAAACGGGGAATAATAAGCAGAAAAACAAATGAAAAGGAGAATTCTTGCCATGCAAGAAGTAAAAGAAGGCAATAAAAAAAAATTAAAAAAAAACATATCTTCATCCACACAGTCCATCAGTCATTTCTTCGGCCTCCCCCTACTCTTATTGGCATCGAAATTCGTGTCATTCATGTGTTCGTGTTTGGTATACATACATAATGTAATATGTATATTATGTTAATATGAACTTATTCGAAAATCAAAGTATCATTTCCTATAAATGGAGAGCGAAATCAGATTTTCCATTTGGTAAACAACACTCGTGGATGTGTGCCACCAACGCGCAACGTAACACACTAGTTGACAAAAACAGTTTACACGGTTCAATGGTCAAGCGAAGGCCCTCGCTTCAGATGTTAATTAAGGCCATGTTGCCACGAAATTGTTCCCTGTAAAACAATCACTACGACAATTATTAATGATTCCAAACTGTACTCCACATTATGTGCAAACGAAAATAAACTGTGACATTCACTCTGCAGATGTAACTAAAACCTATTTAAAAACCGTATTTTAGCAATTACTTTTTGTGTGGATAATTCCAAGAAAACTGTTCTAAAATTCTCTGTAAGCCACCGTCAGTTTTCAGTTACTTCACGCGTAATTTTAACGACATTCTGAGACAACATGGTTCAGCGATACCTTGTAATGGTTTATTAGTTCTAAACAATCGCAACTCAGGTTGAAGTGCCAAGTCAACCGTACTTAATAGCCATTTGAGAGCGGTCATAATCATGAATGTTGCCAGAATTTCTAATCTGGCACTCACGTTGCCAAAACAACAATGCCATATTACTTACACATTGTGTTTTGAATGAGTTTATATACGTATTGTACCGTATTGTAATTGTAAGTTACTTTCTAGTATTGAAGTTCCTTAATTATTACTGAGAACTGAATAACAACAGGGACGCATTAGATGCATGATGATGCCTGCATTTACTATTCTCTGCCTTTTTGCCTCTAAAGTATTATGAAAACATCTTCTTAGTTCATCTTACGACATGTCCTAAGATGTTTGGGCACAGGCCAAGTAATAATAATAATGAACGTTGATATGCTGTGTCTTTGATGCTATGCTGCTACCTTATAGCTTTATTTAGCTTCTCTATGAATGCTATATTTAGAATAAGATGCACCAACAGCGGTGTTACGTCGAAGTAGTCTTATTTTGGAATCCCTACTTGACTTTACAGTGTTTGGTCAAACTGTACTTTAGAAAGGTAACCTAACTAGATATAATCCATACAATATAGTTATGATAATTATTAGTTTTGTAGAAAAGTGTGCAATGACCTAGAATTACTTCTTAATCTTATCACAACAAGAACCATATTATTAAATCACAATATTTTGGTGAACTGGGCAAGGTGACCTTAATACTCTAGCCTTTATCTAAGAACTGTAATTAGATGTATGAATATTACTTTCTTGCAATTTTAGACACATGGATATTCGCCAAGACCCCAGGTAAATTAAATTAATTTCTAAGAAGACAATTTCAATCAATCAGCTAGCCCAGTTTCCGTCTCGAAAATATAATTTATTTATGTTTATAAAGTAGAAACAAAAATAAAAATTAATATGCTAGCGGAACATCGATAATTTTATAGGTACACTTTCACACTCGTTCGATAGTGGCATGAAAATAGTAAGTCCTTTCACTCGATTTGCATATTAAAACTAATGTGTGGCATCTAGCACTCGCGACCGTGACTGGAGCAACTGATTTTATGTCACATAATGTGTCCATCTTTATATGCAAAACAGTATATACCGTGATATATTGAAACTAATTGAAAGTCACAATATCAGTTGAGAATTAAATTGATTGTAAATTCTTTAGTAAAAGAAAACGAACCAATCTATAACAAAAAGCAATGAAGCGGAAAAATTCTAGCAGTTTTTAATTTATTTTTTAGAATTACTTTATTCGCTCTGTAATCGTTCTCAAGAAATTTCTAGATTGGTCAAACATTGAATCGGACAGTAAAAAGAGCGTTTTTAGAGAAATCTGTGAGCAATGCAAAGCACTAATATATTTATTTTTTTTATAAAATTTCTGTTTTCTTTAAATAGTCACCATTTTTAATACAATATTTACAACGATAACAATATTTACGTCTACACCATCTTTAAAAAAAATGCTATAAACCCATTGGGATAAAGATAATCTTAAGACATATTTTAGTCAATTTATTAATTATTAGTGTTCAACAATTACTGCTTACAAAAGATACCAGTACAGATTGCACTGACCGATGTGCGCAAACCACGTATTGCATAGAGTGCGCATGGGCATGTCCAGTTGGCATTCGTAGGCCTTCGGACCGGTTCAACCGCTGCTTTAGATACAAAAAGTGATAGTCATCATAGGTCCAAGACCTTAACTCGATCGGTACAGCTTTCTTCAATAACGTTCACATGACATGTGTTCATGTATTTCTCTTCAACAGATCATACATTTTATGGAGACTATATTATATTGCAGCTACTTGCAATTACCAAACTTACCTAAAATAAAGTGAATAGTATTATATTATGATCAAGATAAAGCGAAACACTTGAAAGTTTATCTAACATCGATAACATGTGGGATAATTATATGTATCGATGATAAATTAGCTTCGACCATGGACATTAAATATTTCCATGGTCTTGTTTTAACCATTCGAAAGGGCATCAATTCTTAAACCTACTTTATGCATGTAATGTAATATACTGAAAATAAAATAGCGATTACATTTACATTATATAAATTGCATATTTTATACTATTTTATTCACTAGAAAGAACTCATTCAAAATACTATTAAAATTAAAACCGTTCCAAATTCAAATATTGATTTTATGAACAAAGAGGCTTACGGCTACACTACAGGAACTTGTTTAGTATAATCTTGAGTGCATGATATTCAGGATGCAACTTTTGCCAAAAAAGTTAAAATATATTCTTTTACATAATAGCGGAACTTACACAGATCAACAGAATTTAAATTTAAAAAAGAAGCCAATATTGATTAAAGCTTCAGTTTTATATGCTGATTTTTATAGCATTAGACTGTCTGAAAGTATACGTAACTTGCTCGGTGGCTACTATTTCTGTACAATTTTAGTTTACATATAGAAACGAATATATTAACTCGTGTATCACGTAGATTGTCATGTAAACTTAGGTTTTCTAATGCGTACAAGTTTCATTACTCTTGACAATAAAACTTCAGCCAACATCAGGTAAGGTATCACTAACGACAATAAAATTATCCTTTTATGGAAACAAACATTACCGTTTCAATGCTGTTACGTAACGTAACCACTTAATACGAAGTACTATACAATTATAATCACCAATCGGAAGCATATTGCTTATCCATTGCTTTATGTGTTTGAAAATATGTCTGCTAAACAACATAAATAATGCAATGAATGTTGTTGAACTGGCAAAATGAAACCTATTGCTACTGGTAGTGTTTTACGTAATCACCCTACAGGTCATGGTCCTATATTTTATAAACATTATACGCAGAAAATTATATCGTCTCTTTGACTATCAATCACTATTTATAAACATTGAAAATTGAAGTACGAAATTAGCGTAACATATGCGGCTATCTTTATATTACTCAACAATATGAAAGGTACAACTACAAAGCAGTGAGAAAGAAACTGTTTCTATCATCTGATTTTTTTTATTATTATTTTATATTTTTGCATATCTCAAGACCCTGGATCCCGACCCTTTGGTAGGATTACAAGTAACTGAAGCTAACGCACAAAAGTCCCTTAGGTAATTTTAATGAACTGTGCCATCAACCATCGATTAATTATCACTGTAAGCACTATGGAAGTACAGCCAAGGACAATTTGATTGCTGTAGGATTATTGCAGTACCTGCCTATATGTAAAACTCAAAAATTGTGGTACTATGGCCACTCCCTGATCAATGTTTTGATACATATAAGTAGTTGTTCCAGGTCTGCTTGTTTGTGTATGTGACTTTAAATGTGTGAAAACGCACCCACGATGCAGGAGCAATTCCTAGTGTAGGGTATTACACAGATAAATGGCAGGAATTGAACAGGGGGACAATATGTCCTGAGGTGCTTATGAAGCATGGAACGGTATTCCACGGTTATCAGGCATATCCCGCAAGTACGGTCTAATCCTACCAGCATTTTCCTAGATTATTTACTCAAGCCAGTCAATAAAAGCAAGCCAGAGATGAAGAACAAGATTTCTCCCGTCCGTGGGGTCTCTACTGCCCAACAGCTTGCTATTTATCATCAACCTTTTATCGTCCCACTGCTAGGCACAGGTCTCCTCTTATATAGAGAAGGATTGAGCATAATCACCACGCTTGCTCAATGCGGGTTGGCGATTTCAGACTTAAAGTCCAGGTTTCCTCAAGATGTTTTCTTTCACCTTGTAATCAGTCATCGGTGTACAAGATATACTTAGAAAGTACATATAACTTAGAAAAGTTACATTGGTACTTGTCTGACCTGGAATCGAACCCGTACACGAGCTTGAGAGGCTGGTGTTTTAACCACTAGGCCACCACAACTGTTGCGACAACTTGCAATTATTACATTGAAACTTAAACGTTAATCTTAGCAGCAAACGTTATAAATTAAATAAATTAAAACGTTATGAATTAACGCATTATATCTAAAGACACGCAACTCTAAATAAGCGGCTATCATGATTTTTCAGGTGATTATCACATCATAATACATGCCATAAAAATGAACGATGATGCTAACACATTTACAGACAGTCAGGTTTGAAACAAACAGACTTCAGACAGAGAACTTCACAATTTTGGCACAGGCTTCTGAGATCAAAAGAAAAAATCGGGGCAATGTCAAAACATGAATATCTATTAAATAATAGTTTTAAGATGTATGTAGTTCGTAGGTGCTTTAGATGTTTTAAAGATTTATTCCGATTTAATGGCCAATAAAAATCTTGTCCTCTTAATCGCTATTAGCAAGTCCAGACAATTAATTTGTTTGCAGCCTAGATCACGCTAACATACTGTCAATCATTATTAGCCTCACAAAAATGCATGTAGAATCTCAGCTATTTATTGTTTTGTGCCAATTTTTTTTATTTTACATTTTATTAAGGTGCTTTCGTCCTAATATGGATATGTCAGCCCCATCGTACCTTATTAAACAAATTATTTGACATATTTAAACTTATAATCTAAGAATCAAGTAAACGAACAATAGATTCAATATGACGAAAAAATAAAGTCATTGCTGAGCGACCGCTATCATTTCATACCGCGTACATCGGGGGACTGGAACAATTTACCAGAGGCGGTGTTTCCGTCGGACTACAATTTGAGTGTCTTCAAGGCTAGAGGGAATAGGCTCTTATTAAACTAGTGCGCTTTACCATCATCGATTGCGTCACTGCTTACCATCAGGCGGGATTGCGGTCAAGCGCTAGTTTATAATTTATTAAAAAAAAAAAACTGCCTGCCTCCGATTTCGGTTTTGATAAAATGCTTTGGATTAAAATGCCAAATCATTTGACAACAAGTCATCATTACCCAACCATCACTGATGATATGGGTGCACGTATTTTAGGCTTATTTTATGTATAGCGTCACGAATGTGTATCCAATTATTTGGAGTACCGCAAGTTACCCGCATAGGACCCCACTTAATCGTCTACCTACTAACGCATATCGTTGCGACATCACTTTCTCCCGCAATTTGTCATTCTAACTATTACGAGCGCTAGTAGTTGATGTTTGTTTTTATGGTTCCGTAGATAAGTAAGTCTTATAATTCACTTTGTCACTAACGATGTAAAAGTAGTGTACGAGTTCGGATTAACTTTCAGATGCAATTATTTTAATTAGAATTTATTGGAAGCCGGCTAGGTGATTTATATCTTAGCGTACTTATTTGGAAACGGATTGAAGATATGTGTTGTTACCGTAAATCGTGTGACCGAAAATTGGTTTACTTTTCAAATCAACAGAATCTTGATTGATTATCAATTTTTTTATCGTCCCACTGTTGGGCACAGGTCTCCTCTCATACAGAGAAGGATTGAGCACAATCAAGGCCTATAAAATACTACTTCTTTATTGTTCACATTGCTTCCTACAACACCACATTTATATCAGTCATATCTGCTATTGTATTAAATACAATAATAGATATGACTGATGCTGAATTAAACACAATGCTCGAAGTGCAAAAAGAAACTTCTAATGAATTGAGAGCATCCTCATACTTGATGAACCGTCTGATCCTCGCTTCCGTTACTTGCATTAGTCGGTGCAGTACGTGGGCTTCATCCTTATTGCAGCTAAATATTGTCTGTCCTCGCATCATTAGCGTATTAGAGAGACCAATGAATGTTATCTCACTTGCCGAGAGCAACTGTATTGCCAAGAAAATAGAAGTAAAACAAGCGATACGTAAATGAAATCTGATCTTTTATAGCACCATTAAAAGCTGTATTACCTTGATATTGTTCAGTATGTAATAAGATGGTCTATACAATGTGTACAGAAAACCCCGTCCGACCCAAAAGTATAATAAAGGTTATGTAAACACATGACCAAATAACATATGAAATTTTACATAATCATCATAGTAACAATACTAATGAACTTTGAAATAATCTTTTTTTCCGCGAATTCATTCCAATTTCCCCAGAATTTGGTATTTTTTTAAAAAAGTGATAATACCCTTTTTGACGGTATTATTATGAGTAAGATATCAAGTAGTGGTCAGGCAAGTACCAATGTAACTTTTCTAAAGTTATATGTACTCTCTAAGTATATCTTGGACACCAATGACTGAAGATGAAGGAAAACACCATGAGGAAACCTGGACTTTAAGTCTGAAATCGCCAACCCGCATTGAGCAAGCGTGGTGATTACGCTCAATCCTTCTCTGTATGAGTGGAGACCTATACCCAGCATCATTTCATCATTCTCCTGCCCTTATCCCAATTTATTTGGGGTCGGCGCAACATGTCTTTTTCTTCCATACATCCCTATCAGAAGCCACCTCGGCAGTCACCCCCTTCTTAGCCATATCATCCTTCACACATTCCATCCATCGTTTCTTTGGTCTTCCCCTACTCTTATAGCCATCAACATTGATAATTAAAACTCTCCTCACGACATTCTCCTCATTTCTCCGTAACACATGCCCAGCAGTGGGACGATAAAAAAGGTTGATGATGATGATGATTATGAGCGAATAGCCACACGACCGCGTGCCGCGATTTTTTTAGGGGGACTTTTTTTAAGTTTAGCCCGGCTTTGTAGGCATTAGTAGAATCAGTTATCGATACCTAACAACACCTTCACGGATCGGACAGGGTTTTCTTTACATATTGTATATAAATAAGGAGCTGGCGCTTTCACGTTAAAACTACTTAACGAAAATAACTTCATTCTGGATCGCAAAGTCGCGGTTAACAGCTATTCTATTGCCCAGGTATATGAAAATACTGTCAAGGTAAATAAATATACATAATACGGTCTTGACATTACTATAATTAAAATTCTAAAATATATTCACATCGAGACTCCTAAAAAAAATTGCTGAATACTTTACTATTATGACTATAAAAAAACAGGTAGGTACTGCTTATACTCTTTAACTGATGAACTCATTTAAATGTTCCTAGAGTTTTCAATGATTCAGCTAAGACCATAACCAATCTTGTCAAAGACAATTAAGATCTACTGCAAACATTTTAAAATATCAATGAGTTTATCCATTATGATTTTACCGGTTTAATTGTTTTCCTTGATTCAATCATAATAATGCTCTGTAAAATCATGATTCAAGTTTATCGAGACTAATATGTTTTCATATTCATTCATTCATCAACCTATATTAATGGATTTATACAATATGTTAAGAAAACCCTGTCCGACCCGTAAGGATAATAAAGGTTAGGTAAACACATGGCCAAATAAAATATGAAATTTTGCATAATCATCATAGTAACAATACTAGTGAATTTTGTAATTATCTTTTTTTCCCACGAACTTCCCCAAAATTAGGTAAATTTTTAAAATGTGACAACACCATTTTCGGCGGTATCATCGTTTGATTTATTGTTGGATATTAAATGTATAAATTTATGTTCAATATTTGGCGGCCTCGTTTGTGATGCCGGCGCGCGGCGAGTTTGTCGGTGTCCTCAAAGGAAAAAGTAGGTGAAACTAGGGATGTACTATTTTTTGCGTAATAACGTTTTTTTATCGCTATTAATCGAAACTTGTATCTGGTTGAAGGATTTGTTGTAAAAACACAGATTACCCAATGGTAAAAGTACTTTTGTTTGTTTATCGATTAATTACTAATAACATTATTATAACACAAGTATTAGTAAACAGAAACAAGAAAGACTTATGAAACACAATTTTAGTAAAGTTTTACAAATATTTTATCGGTCAATATCGATACTGAGACAGAAACTGAAATTAATACTTTGGCATGATTTTCACTTACAGCAGTGTATCTCGCTAATTTGAGTTTTGTAAAAGTTCTAAACAATTCCATGCGATGTTGAATCGAGAATAAGAATGAGAAATTACAATACTAAATCGATACCAAAAATAGACGAGTATCAATCGATAAAAAAACAATATTTTGATTACTTACACATCTCTACCAAAGCATGCCGCCAGACCAGCCGCGTAGGTACCTATTTTTATAAAATAAAAATAATTTTTACTTTAAATTATTAGTTGCGCGTAAACATTGCTGGAAGAATGCCTCCTTCATTCATGAAGGAGGCCTATGTCCAGCAGTGGACGAGTAAAGGCTGATGATGAATGAATGAAACCTTGCTGGTGTGCACACTATTCGTGTATCGTGTGATCATGTCGTTTTCTAACGTAGAGTAATGTAACATGCTGATGGAGGTAGTAACTGCAATTAGCTGTGTTGTGATCAGGTGTTAGACGATTTGGAAGTGGGTACTTATCGGTCAATGCACGAGGCACGTCATGCTGGAACAGCATGACGGTGCCTCACGATATTTTTTCCGACCTGTACGTGAGTACATTATCATTATTGTCCATTATCAGTTTGGCGAGCAGTGGATTGGTAGGGGCCAACTGTGGCCAGCGCGGATTTGACACCACTTGATTTTTATTTGTGTGCATGTCCGTGCTAATCTCGTGCGACGAAATATGGAACATCTCCGCCACAGCCATTGTGCTCATCCAATGAAATGATACATTCGGAGAGTCAGACGACCTTCCTACTTAAAAAAAGTTCTTTTCCCGAGCTGCCTAAGTATCATTTTGTTTCTTTCGAGAGTCGATAAACGTGAACAAGCTACCTATACCTACAAGCATGAGGTCAACTGCGGTCATGACCTGTGCCTGTGTTGCCATGAAATTATTATTTTATTTAAGTTATTTATTTTTAGGGGGTATTTTTTTTAAGTTTAGCCAGGTTTTGCAGGCATTAGTAGAATCAGTTATCGATACCTAACGATACCTTCACGGGTCGGACAGGGTTTTCTTAACATATTGTATAAATGGACTTTGTAAAATTTTTGAATCTATCATTCCCCCCTTGCCCCGTCCCTTCCCCCAGCGCCGGGAGCATATATTATACATATTTATTCAAATTGTCCGCCTAAAGTGACAAATCCGTTATAATCAGCATTGTTTTCTCAAGGAATTGACGATCGAGGCAGAAACAAAGAAATCCACTACACCCACTCAGGACTTTGATAAACAAACACAATTTCGTCCAGATTCATTTAGGGGTTATGGATATATGTATAAAGTAGGTAAGTAAGCAGTTAGAACAACTAACTTACAGTATATTAAATTTTATTCAGAATAGTAGTTAGGTTGATTTCAGAGTGACTAATATTATTGATAAAGTTGTAAACATGGTTAAAATTGTAGCGTACACTGTACTTTGTTTTGTTGAAATTAAAGTTACTTTTCCATTAGCTCTTATTTATTTACACTTTTTGCAAATAAATCGCGAACGCAGATTACAGAACTGTAGTCTGAAGTCTATAACTATTGCCATTTGTGTTAATTTTATTACTTTGAAGGAGAAACAAAAATATTGCTTGTAAAAAGTGACGCAAAATTACAAGCCGATTGAAAAACAAAAAACATTTAATTTTAACAATAATAAGTAAAGGAAGAAATATGAGTTTTTTTTATTATTATTTTAATTAGTTAACATGCAGAACTCAGGTCAAGAAGAATATATATTATAATCTTCCCGAAAGAAAGATCACCGGAGACGTCGTCTTAAGAGATAGAGTAGATAAATGAAGACAATATATCTTAGCGCAGAGTCGCGAAAATGAAGATTGTTTTTTTTTTTTAATTCACATACAATATGGGTTACAAACATTCTTCGCATGTCTCTCGAGTCGCATGCGTAAAATATGGCAGTCGTTTCGCAACGAATGAGCATGTGAATATTTTCACCGTCCTGAAATATGTATATGAAAACAATAATAAGTAAGACCACCACGCTCTGCAACGAAATTACAAAAACATGAGAACGACTTTGAAATACCTCTATGTGAACTATTTCGATATATGTAAATTCTAAGTGGATTCGCAATAAAACACGCAGTTTGAAAATTTGGAACGGCAGTTTTCAATGTTAGCGGTAATTAGTTGTCGAATTAATTAAGCTACCTACCACCGGAACCGATTCCATCCTTCACAGTTAAGGAAGTTCAGTTCAGAGTAAACAGGTAGAACTACAAAAAGTATAATTACCCAGCCCTGATCTTTGACCGCGAGAATTCAAACCACAAACCACGACAATTTTCAGTCTCAATTTCCATGCACCATGCACCTCTGCTTACAATAGGGCCAAGTTGTATCTCAACCAACTGACAGCACAAAAATAATCATGAATAATATAAACAGTAAACAGTACCGACGGAAAGTCATTGCTTTGAACAAAACAGAGGAATTTCATCCGGTAGTTTAATCCGGTTTCAAAGAGTATTCTCCGGCTCAATGACAAAAGCAAACAATGCCTGCCGATTTGAACGCGAAGGCAATTGCACCTCATTATTATATCAATGGAGAAATCAGCGGTGTGGGCGACGCGAGACAGTGGCGAAACACCAACAACGGTGACGGTAGAACTGCAGTGACTCAGTAGGTAAGCAGCACATTCAGATGCATGGCATTAAACGTGTACTTTTCACGGAGTCTAAATTGTAAATCTATGCGTACAACAAGCTTGTTTTAAAAATACAACCGTAAAATTCCGTGGTAAAATCGAAGGTCGATCAGTAAACACTTAACTCAAAAGACGACAACTTGATAAAGTACTTCGGAACCTGTTCTATTTTAAATACCAATATGTGTTTGCACATGCCTCATCGTCATTGTAACTTTTTGTGTTCTATAAGTAATAACTTGTTATCGATTTTCATGATCATACTGAGAATATCTACTTAATTCCCCATTATTATCTATGCCTATTATGATTTGATCAGTTTTGTAAATAATTTTAAAAAAACAATATTTACTCGCAATTTAATAAAACGGTTATTTTTATTTTGAAACCTGCTTGGCTGAGTAAACAGTTTACATTATTATATCGTGTTGTAATTACTTCTTTATCTTGTTCTTGATTTAGGAAATATGTACTAATACTCAATATTTATGTACCTATGTGCTTATCAAACAATTATCACCTATCAAGAACATAAACATAAAGTCATAACAATACAGCATTTTACCTGTTTCTGTGTTTTATCTGGCAATATTATAGATAGCTCAAATGATCTGTTCTTTTTGTCGCGGCTGCCAGATTTCATGAGTTTCGACGACGAGCGTGTGATGCTCTGTGCCTTCTCCGGCAGCTTCAGCGCCACGATAGACATGCTGCGCGACAGACGCCGGCCCAGCTTGCGCGTGCGCAGCGACATGGACCCGCTCAGCCCGCGCTTGCTGCGCGCCTCTGCAGTGGAGCTCGGCGTGGTCTCCTCCACACCAGCACTCTCCTCACTAGCACCAGCCATTTGCACTTATATAATAACAACACTAATACATTAAAATCAACGTCAACATTCACATCTCCAGCACTTTCGGTCACCAAACAATCACAGACACTTGTTTTAAAGTCTTCTGTCACTTAGTCTCCATCTGCGTCCACAATAACACAAAAGTCCAGAGTGCACTTTAACTTAAGATCCACATCGTGACTGCCCACCGATATCGAAAATCAGGCAACAGTTCCACTGTAGTGCGGATCATATGGTCACGGAGCCGGTTTGAGAACTATCGCTCCAACCAATCTTACAATTTGGGGCGACGTAAAACGTAATTCGATAATGGTCCGTAGTAAGCGTGAATGGGTTCAATAGTGCAGTTAGTGATTGTTATGTTCAAATAGAGCGCGTTATCGGCGAACGTGTTGCATGGAGTTAGTGTGCGCGGAGGCGCAACGTGTGCGCGGCAGTTCGCGGTCGGAGCGACTAAACTGAAGGCGAGACAAACGCAGCAGCGCGGGCCAGGAGACAGGCGAGGCGCCCCGCCGCCGTTGACAAGCGTCACAACAACTTCAATCAAATTACTTTTCGAATTGCATTGTAGCATTAAATACTCTGGCACAAAACAATTATTCGGCACTGTTTGCATTCAGATGGGGAACGCTCCCACGGCTTGCGATTATTAATCTTGGCATTAACCATAGATTCAGCTGACAGGCTCGAGGCTCACATTTGTTTAACGGGACTCGCTCTCGTTACACACGTTCTTATTGAACTCCTTTAAACTTCTTTGTTTACCGATGACCCGATGCCTCTCTTTATGTGAGATAAATATATTATAACAAATGAGTGGTGCCTCATGACTAGCTCACTCGTTACAGGTCAATAGATCTCAAGGTAATCGTGTTTCTGAGTAAGACCTATTGTGGATGATTGCCTGGAGAGTCTTATGAAGTTATAATTTTGCGAGTGAAAATATTATTAAGTATACATTAACATCTTAAATTTCATAACAATATTACACACTTGAGTGTGTATTATCCACCTCAAGAATAATATTAGAAAATGAAAGAACTATAAAAAACTTGTAATTACAATTTAAAAAAAATATTATGTATAAACTAGTGCTTGACCGCAATCACGCCTGATGGTAAGCAGTGATGCAATCGTTGATGGTAAAGCGCTAGTTTATTAAGAGCCTATTCACTCAAAAAAACCTGAGTGAACAGGAAGGATGACGGCAGTTGAGCGAAGTGATGCAATGTTAAACCCAACAACACGATCAACGATATTGCGTCAGAGGGAGATTGATCTGGAGAGCCTCCACGACCAAACTCCCGACACAATAACATTTGGCGCATCGTACCCGGCACACATCGCAACACAACTGCTCAGTCCCGTCCTCCGTACGGCTTCACCCGACATCATGCTATCAACACGACGAATCGCTTGGCGTCAAGACTTTGTCTGGTGGGTGGTAACTTGTGCCGGCAGCCGATGTCTACCACCGAAAAAAAATGATATGAACAAAAATGAAATGACATGAGATGATAAAAACAATGACAGCCATAAATGATTTTGAAATAAAGTAAAACCTATAATAGGTAACCGAATTTAAACTACAAACATCAAATTCAACCAAAACCAATCTAGTCGACATCAAAACAAACGTCAGTGTCAAAATGGAAACTGGATGAATCAAAATATATTTTAGTAAGTTAATGTAAATTGTTCATCAAATTATTAGATACTTTTAAATATATGCTGGAAGATAAATGAACAATGCCGTAAGTATTATATATAATATATATATATTTTAACATTTCTATTCTATAATTGCGTAGAAATAAGACTAGGTATGTAGATATAACGTGGAATATGTTCATTGATAGTGATGATGAAACTTCACCTTAAGCCTTTAGAAGGTTCACCGTAAATCTAAACTATAGATAAATAAATAAAGAATAAATAAATAAATATACATATACGGACAAATCAAACAGATTAAGCTAGCCCCAAAGTAAGTTCGAGACTTGTGTTATGGGATACTAAATCAACGATACTATATTTATAATAGATAAATATATAGATAAACATCCAAGACCCAGGCCAATCAGGAAAAGATCGTTTTCCATCATGACCTGGCCGGGGATCGAACCGGGGACCTCCACGTCGCAGGCAGGCGTGTTGACCGCTGCGCCACGGAGAACGACCTACCTAGATATACCTATATTGTCCTCATTTAATTTTAAACGAAGTAACTCTTTAATAGACAGTTGTTTTATAATTTAACAGTTCAATAACCACAAGAAAAAGGGCATATACCACTGAATTATTGTATGACTCGTAACCTGCATTGTTTTTGTGGTGACCACTCGGTATCGCCACAGAAACATGGCCTTCGACTCATTACGTGTTTATTTGTATTGTATAAATTGGCATTACATTGTGACAAAAAGAGCTACAATGAAAAAGTTTCCAAGTAACCACAAAGAATATAAAATTAGGGCCCATTCTCTTGATTTTATGTTTACAGGAAAAATGTCTTTAATATTTTTAAGAAATATATAAAATATGATATAAAAGTCTGTTATAGCTTCTTGGATTAGCAATATACACGAGCATACTAATAATTCACAAAAATCATGAAATATATTTTCAGGAAATCTGAAATGTCCTCGAAAATAAATAGTAACTGGAAAGATCGCTACTCGAAATTATACTCTACACACCACGTGTTCCGGTTAGTAACGCGACCGTTATTTACTCTTTTTGAACACACTTTAGTTATCCTCCAAGCATATTTGAATCTGTAGTTTAAACACTGTCTATACCAACGCCGAGCTCCATAAAGAATAGAGGTAAACAAACCAATTTAGGGTTATTCCAACTCACGTTTTACAAATGTCCTGTTATTTACATAATTATCGACTTTTACATGCTAACTATTAATCAACAATTCCTATTGCAGCATATTTGATTAGAATTACTAAAATAACATGCATAATAACTGGGTATTTCGAAAAACCATTAAAAAGTCGACATTAATTTTACGTGATAGCCCTACAAAAAAGAAAGATGGATCCAGGTATTAAAAACATTTTGTGGAATTCAACCAATAAATAAAGTTGAGGCATTTGTCAATACAATTTTGGGTATTTTAATTACTTTCAAATCAACTGCATTAAACTTACATTGTAATACTTGAAAGGAAGGATTAAGAATTATAAATATATGTATCAAAAAAATTTACGGTTAAGTGTTCTAGGCAAATCATAAATATCTATCTGCTATGTTTAAATAAACTGTTTACATTAGTAGGAAGTAGGATTATTACTTTTATGAAAATCATCTATGTAGAAAAGGTTGTTAACATCTGTCTTTTAGGCGTAAACTATATGTTGCTTAGCAACAGTTTGTTTACCTCTATTCTTTATCGAATTTGGCTCAAATATAGTTTGAAATGTCCTTACATACTACATGATCGCAATATCTCTTGCAATATTAGTGAAAAGTTCTTAATTCATTTTTTCCAAGTCCTCTGTACTCATTTCACTTTGAATACTTGGTACAAATAAGTTTCTTTTTTTATTATTATAAACTAGTGCTTGACCGCAATCCCGCCTGATGGTAAGCAGTGATGCAATCATTGATGGTAAATCGCGCTAGTTTATTAAGAGCCTATTCTCTCTAGCCTTAAAGACACTAACATACTGTTACAAATGGACCTTATGTCGACGGCATAAGGTTCAATATCGCGTGACATGCAGTGAGTCACTTTCAAGCCCTATTTCTTTAGATCTAGACATTTTCTAGGTACAATAATAAAACGCATTGCTAGACTTAGGACGGCCTATCGAATGGTACAGGTCTCAACAGTTTTGTCAACAAAGTGTCGACATCGAAATTTCTAGAAACCCGTTTCCGGGAATTACCGTAGGTACTTCCGAGTGACCTCGAAGTTATGTGCTATTATTATTACGTCTAGAGGAATCTGGAATGTTCGATCAGCTGGACTATATATAGCACCGTCACGCCGACGCGGAGTCAGTCTACACTCGACTAGCGATACGAAAACAGCGACAGTTAAGAAGCGATCTTAAAGAAAACCTACTGCGACAATTATAACGAGAACTTCGAGTACTACGTGAAGAAACATCTGTAGCGTTATTGTGTGTTTACAACACGGACTTCGTGGACGTAAGAGAAGACTTCGGTGCAACGTCAGCGACATTCTACTTGTCATTGCCTACGATCGACTGTACCTTCGTTGCTAATAAACTTCGTAACCCTTAACCGGCGTTTAAGTACCCCAAGCCCGTAACAACTGGTGTCAGAAGCGAAATGCCGATCATGCCAAGGGAAGACGAGAAAGTTCGCACGCGACGACAAGCAGCGATGGATTTGGCGCGTCAAGAGGAAGAATCGCTTAGTGTCCCTGCACCCGTAGTAGAAGCGGCCATCGTGACACCTATAAGTGCACCTACTACCACCACTATTCCTGGAAGCAGCGGATCCGATTTATCGGTGTTACTGGCTCACTTGACGGCGCAAATAAAGCTGAGTATAGCAGAATCCCAGGCGCAAATAAAAGGCATAGTAGCAGAATCACAGGCAAAATCCCAGGCAGAAATCCAGGCACAAATTAAAAGTGTAGCAGAAACCCAAGCTCAAATAAAAAAATCCCAGGCAGAAACCCAGGCAAAAATAGATAAATCCCAGGCAGAAACCCAGGCAAAAATAGATAAATCCCAGGCAGAAACCCAGGCACAAATCATTAAAAGTGTAGCAGAATCCCAGGCAAAATCCCAGAAATTAGTGTTGGAACTCAATGAAAAGTGGAAAGAAACCAAAGAAGAGGTCAACGAGCTTAAAATAAAAACAGCACAACAGGATACGCGCATAGACCAGCAAGATGCTCGTATAGACAAACATGATGCGCGTTTCGAGGCACTTGACAGCACCATCATGGAGTGTGAGAAAGAAATAAAATTCCTCCATGATAAGGTACAGAAAGGAGGCATCAAAGGGGTGATACCTAGTGCTTTGCCGACGTTCCAAGTGCCTCATTTTGACGGAACAACGTCATGGGTGGCCTTCCGCCTTCAATTCGAAAAGGTCGCAAAAGGCAACAACTGGGACGACGATCAAGCGGTAACCGCTCTTACGCTTGCTCTGCGTGGTGATGCAGTACAAATTCTCGAAAATATTTCCGGCGATTGCAATACCCTAACCTGTCTGCTAGAAGCGTTGGAGTCTAGATACGGGGAGAAACACCTCGAACATGTCTACAGGGCTCAACTCCGCGACCGCACACAGAAGAGCAGTGAGGGTTTGCAACAATGGGCAACGGAAATAGAACGTGTTGTTCGGAGGGCGTATGCATCAACACCGGGATTAATTGATGCTACTACGGTGCAAGCTTTTACTGATGGAATCCGAGATGCAGAAGTCAGGGCTGCAGTTCGTCTGGGTCACCATCAGACTCTGAAGGCAGCCTTGACACACGCTCTGGAGGTGGAAGCAGTACGCCAAGACGGCCGACAACAGCACCGCATTCGCGAGGTAACCCCAATAATTAAAACTCGGCAAGGACCAACCTGCTATGAGTGCGGCGAAAAGGGTCATATTCGGATCAATTGTCCCAGGAAGTCTAAGGGAAGAAGTACTTCTGGGACACAGGTGGAAGCCGAGGATTTAAACTAGGAACAGCCAGGGCTATGGGGCGAGTACTGGCTGGTCGACAAGTAGCCCCCATTATAACAGTATCACAAGTGGGTGACGGAAACAGTCTCATTATAGAAGGAGAACTGAATGGTAAATCCTGCAGTTTCACATTGGATACTGGTGCATCAAGAACCATTGCACGACCGGAGCTATTTCCTCGGACCATAGTATGGAAAAGAGGATCTTCACAATGCCGATTACAAACCGCCACTGGCCAACCAGTACTCGTCCTTGGTGAAACGAATGTGACTTTGAAAATGGGTGATAAGACATTCACGCACCCTGTTTTAGTAGCTAATATTACAGATGATTGCATAATAGGACTGGACTTTTTGAAGAAACAGCAGTGCGTCCTTAATGTAGCAAAAGGAGTATTGAGTTTTCCAGAACAAGAAGTATTTCTTCAAGGTGGAAAACAGGGGTCGTACTGTGTAAGGAGAACGGTATTACCACCAAGATCAGAAACCTTAGTAGATATTAGATTATCACCAATAGGATGCCGTAAACGTTGCATTATAATAGAAGATTCTGGAGATCACCCAGACTGGATAACAGCAAGGACACTGATGATGATTTCCGATAAACCAAAAGTACGCATTATCAACGTTAGTAACAAGGAAATAATTCTTGAAAAGAATTGCATCGTGGGTGTGTGCGACCATGTAGCATCATTGCGAAAAACAGAGGCGCACGAAAAGGAACGTGATAAGAAGTGGCAGGAACATATATCGACACTAATCGAAAATTGTAAGGGCAATTTAAACAAGTTCGAAAGTCACAAAGTTAAGCAACTGTTACATAACTTCCATGACATCTTCTCGAAGACCGACGGTGACGTGGGAAGGACCGGGCTCGTCAAACACCATATAGATACGGGTGATACACCGCCGATAAGACAGAGACCACGTCGTATCCCCTTTGCAAGAGAACAGGAAGTCACGGAAATGTTAAGAGATATGGAGAAAAACCGGATTATAGAAGCATCCACCAGCCCTTGGTCATCTCCAGTAGTCCTAGTCAAGAAAAAGGATGGCAGCACAAGGTTTTGCGTTGACTACAGGATGTTGAATGATGCCACGAAAAAGGATAGTTATCCTCTGCCACGTATAGATGACACTTTGGACTTGCTAAGTGGCATGAAATGGTTCTCCACAGTTGACCTCAAAAGTGGATACTGGCAGGTGGAAATCTGTCAGCAGGATAAGGAAAAGACCGCTTTCACCACTGGTCCTGGGAACGGTCTCTGGCAATTCAATGTCATGCCATTTGGACTGTGCAACGCTCCAGCAACATTCGAGCGCCTAATGGAGCGCATTTTGGTGGGGTTGCTTGGTGATGCATGCCTGGTCTATTTGGATGACATCATCATTATGGGACGAAACTTCGCAAAACACCTACGCAATTTAGAGAAAGTGTTCCAGAAACTGCGTGAAGCGAATTTAAAACTCAGTCCTAGTAAGTGTACACTATTCCAGAAAGAAGTTGGATACTTGGGACACATTATTTCGGCGCAAGGAATTCGAACAGACCCTGAAAAAATAAAAGCCGTGTCGAAGTGGCCTACCCCTCGTAATAAAACTGAGGTACGCTCTTTCTTGGGTCTGTGTGCATATTACCGTCGGTTTGTGAAGAACTTCTCCGAGTTAGCGAAACCGTTGCATCGTTTAACAGAGGAAAAGTGTCAATTTGAATGGAACTCTGACTGCGAACAGGCATTTGCTGTACTGAAAACTCACTTGTGTGAGGCTCCTGTACTAGGTTACCCTAGTAGGGAAGGCCGATTTTTGGTAGACACAGATGCCAGCAATGTGGGTATTGGAGGAGTTCTCTCTCAAACGCAAGGAGATAGGCAGGTCGTTATCGCATATTTCAGCAAATGCCTTTCCAAGCCAGAAAGAAATTATTGTGTTACCCGCCGAGAACTTCTAGCCGTTGTAAAGACCTTACAACACTTCAAGAAATATTTGATTGGGAGGCAGTTTACACTTCGTACCGATCACGCTGCCTTACAGTGGCTCCTCCAGTTCAAAGACCCAGAAGGACAAGTAGCAAGGTGGATAGAGCAGCTGCAAGAATTTGACTTTGTCACTGAACATCGGAAAGGCAAGTCACACAATAATGCTGATGCTTTGTCTAGACGACCTTGCGAAGATTCTTGCCGACATTGTGCCAAACAGGAAAAGAAAGAGAACGTACGGATTATCCAGGTGAACGCTTTGGATGAAGACTGGGATAATCAATCATTGGAAGACGCACAAAAGGAAGACAGTGACCTGAAGGCAGTAATCGAATGGAAGAACCGTGGTCAGAAGCCCGCTTGGAGTGAAATATCAGCGCTTAGCCCAACAGCAAAAAGTTACTGGGCCCAATGGGACAGCCTGATAATTGATAATGGAGTTCTCAAGAGGAAATGGGAATCACCCAGTGGACGGGAGGTCACCTTACAGATAGTAGTTCCCGATGATAAAGTCGCGTCAGTGCTACGACAGGTGCACGACGGAGTATCCGGAGGACATCTAGGAGTAAAGAAAACCCTGGAGAAGGTGAGAAAAAGATTCTATTGGGTGCATTGCCGCGAAGACGTAGAGGACTGGTGTAGAAAATGTGTAGCCTGCTCCTCAGTAAAGGGACCGCAAACGAGGGCCAGAGGTCGGCTGAAAGTGTACAATGTTGGTGCACCATGGGAAAGAGTTGCTGTCGATATAGCTGGGCCATTCCCTGTTACTGAAGAAGGGAATAGGTATATCATCGTCATGCAAGACTATTTCAGCAAATGGCCAGAAGCTTTTGCAGTGCCCAACCAAGAAGCTCATACAGTCGCCAAAAAGCTAGTTCACGAGGTGTTCTGTCGATTTGGCGTTCCCTTGGAGTTACACTCTGACCAGGGTAGAAACTTCGAGTCTTCACTATTTCAAGAGGTTTGCCAACTACTCGGGATACATAAGACTCGTACAACACCATATCACCCACAGTCAGATGGAATGGTCGAAAGATTCAATCAGACGTTGGAGAATCATCTGGCCAAAGTAGTGGAAGAACACCAAAGGGATTGGGACCAATACATTCCACTCTTTTTAATGTCATACCGCTCAGCAACACATGATAGCACAAACTGCACACCGGCGAAAGTCAACTTCGGCCGAGAAATAAGACTACCCATAGATGCACTAACCGGAACACCTCCCGATACTCCTATCCTAGCCGTCGACTATGTGGCCGACCTGCGGCGTAAATTAGATGGAATACATGAGCTAGTGAGAGAGAATGGTCTGAAAACCAGTGAGAAAATGAAGATCCGATACGACCGCAAAGCTAACGTGCCCGGATTCGAAGAGGGAACTTTGGTATGGTTGCATAATCCCATTAGAAGAAAAGGAAAGAGTCCAAAGTTCCAAGCCAAATGGGAGGGTCCGTACACGATAGTAACCAGAATAACGATGTCACCTACCGGATTAAGAAAGGACCTAGAGGGAAGCTGAAAATCGTACACGTAGACCGCCTAGCTCGCTATTATGGATCAAATCATGCTCGGGACGAGCATGACTAAGAAGGGGGCAATGTTACAAATGGACCTTATGTCGACGGCATAAGGTTCAATATCGCGTGACATGCAGTGAGTCACTTTCAAGCCCTATTTCTTTAGATCTAGACATTTTCTAGGTACAATAATAAAACGCATTGCTAGACTTAGGACGGCCTATCGAATGGTACAGGTCTCAACAGTTTTGTCAACAAAGTGTCGACATCGAAATTTCTAGAAACCCGTTTCCGGGAATTACCGTAGGTACTTCCGAGTGACCTCGAAGTTATGTGCTATTATTATTACGTCTAGAGGAATCTGGAATGTTCGATCAGCTGGACTATATATAGCACCGTCACGCCGACGCGGAGTCAGTCTACACTCGACTAGCGATACGAAAACAGCGACAGTTAAGAAGCGATCTTAAAGAAAACCTACTGCGACAATTATAACGAGAACTTCGAGTACTACGTGAAGAAACATCTGTAGCGTTATTGTGTGTTTACAACACGGACTTCGTGGACGTAAGAGAAGACTTCGGTGCAACGTCAGCGACATTCTACTTGTCATTGCCTACGATCGACTGTACCTTCGTTGCTAATAAACTTCGTAACCCTTAACCGGCGTTTAAGTACCCCTAGCCCGTAACAATACTAATCTTGTATCCTCCGTACACATATAAATCGCCAGCTTTTATCATCAATAGTTAAGTACGAAAATTACAAGCAGGGCGTAACTTTTTAATTGACGTGTAAAGACAAATATGGTGCGCTGACTTTAGATTCAAAATATGTAGCAGCAATGTAGCTCGTTACATCGACATAACTCTCAAGGCTTGTTAGGAGTCAAGTTGCATTTATTCAACCGCTACTCGCCACGGCCTGGCTTAAAACATAACCTTGTTTATACTTATAGTTACACTGAGTCACTACATGACTCACGTAAAACTGGTGAAAAAGTAACGCCAGCAACCTCCGTTTCGTTCATCTTGACCCGCCGTTAAGCCGCTAGCACCATTGTTTGTGTATTTATGTATTTTCCAATTTCAATGCTTTATGTTTTTGTATTATTTTTAAATGGCGTAGGTATTTGCCTAACTAAAACAAAACGGTTTTTTTTTTTGTAAATCGTGCTTACTTGAATTTTTGCTTTTCCTTGTCCAGAAGATAAGGCTCATGAATCTCTAACTTTAGACAAAAATTATCTCTTCATTATAGAACACAAGAAGAGGAGCCGCGTCGCATTTCTTTCATGAGCAATGATTCGACTCCATACACGTCGCTACTGATGAGGATGCGCGCGATGAACCGGGGCTCCTCGGTCTATGGTTGTGACGTCGCCGTCCCTCCAGACGTTACCACTCTGATGTCACAGCGTAGCGAGTACAACAGCAGCGTAATAAATTCTGAGCGGTTGGTACACCAATAATTATAATCGTAGGCCTTCATTGCCGCCACGAGAATGATATCCTTCATACCTACATAACGTCACATAATACATTCTATACGAACAGATGACAAAATGAAGACACAGGAAACCCATGAGGTGATGATGTTCACGATATATTTATTGCTATGAAGTACAAAGTTAAAGCATTTATTTCTAATGAACCAGTTAAGGGCACTTTTGAATTCTCAAGAGGTCGGACTGTCAGAGAGATGTAGTTAGTTGCCCATTCCAAAGAATACTCGGTTCCTATGGAAAAGATGACATGACACTGTACGAACACTCTTTTAAATCAAAATGTTACTAGATAATATTCATGTTAAAATTATAACATATAGAAATACATTACAACACGTTGAAAGCATCTGTTAATATAGATTAAAACAAAGAAGCAATTCAAAAATTAAAATAAATACGAGAAGGTCAGGCCTTACAGACGGTGCCCTTTCTCGAAGGTGATGTATGATCAACACCATTCATCTCTACCACTATCAAGGAAACTGTATTATTCAACATACAAACCTACACCAGCAATACATTTGAGTGAATATGACATACTCTCAGCCGCCAGGGTAGGTACATTTAAGCCAATGAAATACGTACTCAGCCCATAGTTAGAGGCAAATTATACACAATACAAAGATAGTTTATATTTAATAATGTTTTCAAATGCTATTTAATAAGTATATGCACCCCTGTAGAGCGATGTAAAGGCCCAACTTATATGTAAGTATAGAATGGGTTTTATATTTATGACGGCGCGCTGATTATTAAGAAAGATCATAACTCGATTTAATCAATATTGTTTTAGTCGACTCGATTCGAGTAAATTTAAAATATGAGCGGGTAACACCGAATAGAGTAGTAGGCGTGATTTGAAGGAGTGGCCAGTGTGACCAAATGTGGCAGGATCCTGCCTTTTTGGCAGTTTTAGCCCTTTATTTTACTCTCTGGCACTTTTGTTTGACGTTTTAGAAATCTGGCAGGATTTGGCACTTTTGGCAGTATTAACAATATAGTATAGCCCCTAGCCGCTACAGCCCACAAAAAGAGTAGGATGCAGTATCCAATTCAAATTCAAACAATACTTTATTCAAGTAGGCTTAGATACAAGCACTTTCGAATCATGAATTACAACTTGCAACCAGAGAACAGAGCAATTTGTTGTTAGGAACAATACAAAATAAATAAAATAATAAAAATCCTAAAAAGAAATGTCAAATGAAAATAATGTTGAATGTATCTAGAACAAAATTCTTATGTCAAATTAAATAAAAAATAATTTAGAATGTTTAGAAGGAAATTCTATTGACGAAATGTAAAAAATTAAATTATGGTTAAAAAATTAATACCTTAAGAGGTAATGGTTCAAAAACAAGTCGAAAGCTGCTTGTGAAAGGATATTCTCGAAAATCAATCTGATAAAAGAAAAACGCGGAACAGATTTATTAATAAACATGTCGCCTCTATTTTAGTTGTTAGACAGGGTATTAGTGAATATGGTGACTGCGTTTCATTCCAGCCAACTAAAGAAATGACAAAAGCGATGTATAAAGAAAGTGATCCAGAAGAATACGATGCTAATAGGAATGTGTAATTTAATTCAGTTCACTTTTAGACTTTAAGATCTATTATCTATCCTACTAATATACATATAAAGCTGAAGAGTTTGTTTGTTTGTTTGAACGTGCTAATCTCAGGAACTACTGGTCCGATTTGAAAAATTCTTTTTTCGTTTGATAGCCCATTCATCGAGGAAGGCTTTTGGCCATAAAGCATCACGTTGCAACCAATAGGAGCGTAGCATTTTTAAAAAAAACGCGTGTGAATCCGTGTGGCGCAGCTAGTTTTAAATAAAACTTCAAAAGTTTATTTATTTTAAACTTTTAGATTATATTGGCATTATTTTGGCATTTTGTGCTTTTGATTGTGGCAGGATTTGTCAGTTTTCTTGTCTAAGTGGGGCAGGATCTCTAATTTAAGGTTGGTCACACTGGGAGTGGCGACTGGCATATCATTGACATCTGCCGACGGAAAAGCACGCGCTCTAACCTATTGGCCCTTATCTGTTTTAATCTGAGATTATCGTTGTAATCCCTTCATATTAAAGTGATCTAAATGTCTGTATAGTTAAAATAATAAGAATCAAACATCACACTATACCTAGTTATTGTTCAAAACCCGCCACACTGTTCCCAACCCACTGCAACTCCTGAAAGCCAGAATCAACAATGGAGACCGCCTGAAAAACGCCGAGCAATGAAGCTCGAGGAGTCCCGGAGAAACGATTCAACTGTCTTGGGTCCCGCAACGAAATTAATCAGAAAAGAATAGCGGAGGAGTAAGAAAAAAGATATTTTTTCCACTTCCCTCCATAACAAGCAGGAGACAGAACAGAACTAGATAGTTATGGTTCAACGTTTTATCGAAATACCGCCCACGATGGATGCTCATGCGGATGAGAAGACAACTCAATTATCCGGAACCTTTGGCCACGCCTTCCTGACTGTTTTCCCCTACTTATATAAGAGTTTTTATTCTAACATTTATGTAGCATAAGTAAACTAATTTGTCCCTGTTTCTAATCCTAAATGTGTCTTCCACCTTTTTTAAAGAAAAAAAATTTGCTTACGTAGGTACATAATATTGTTATTTATAGATATCCTTATCGTTTATTATTACGAGGTGTTGTCAGAGCTTTACTATTAGTAAACAGTTCCCTTAGGGCTTAAATACTCGGGCCCGCGGTCGGTGAGCAGTAGGCAGCTCGCCGTCCGGTAATGACCAGGCCCGATTCAACGCGAATCTCAAAGAGATGTCAGCACATCGTGACGGGGTCCACGAAGACCGATGCCTCCTGGGTCAGGGTTGCAGCTTGGTTAAAAAGAAACCGTGGCCCTGGCTGTCGCGCAGGCAACTGAAGAAACACTGGTTGGTTTTAGTCAGTAAAAGTCTGACACACCCTTCCGCTCCGCCCAGAGCAGGAGAAGTCATTTGACGACATCCCTACAAAATAAAAACTTTTTTACAAAAAAATAACCGACTTCCAAAAACCACTACAAAGTGAAAAATAACTAATTTCGGAAGTCGGTGTCTTTGATTTTGTATATTCCTTTTTTGACACCGACTTCCGAAATTAGTTATTTTTCACTTTGTAGTGGTTTTTGGAAGTCGGTTATTTTTTTGTAAAAAAGTTTTTATTTTACACTTTTTAGTTGTTAAAAATACTATGTATTCAGTTGCATCCGTCAGACTGGAAGCTGGCGCCAATATAGTTGGGAAACGACGTAATTTTGTTTACTTTAATTTTTACCCGTAAGTATTCCCTCAACTGCCTATGGTCTTCATCATCAAATTTACTGCAGACCATTATTTTAACCCAATGGGTGTAAAGGTCTCATCAATATAAATGAATGAAGTCCAACCACAAAGTAGCTACTGTAAACCGTTGAAGAGTTCCCGGAACTGGCCTTTGTCTTCATCATCAGAGCTCTTATGACAGTCACAACTCATCTACGTGTAAAGTTCTTATCAATACAAATTATTCGAGCCCAAACACAAGGTAGGTGGTGTGAATTGTTGAGGAGTTCCTTCGACTGTCTCCCGGCTCCATCATCAGATCTACTCCAGACCTTTATTAAATTATAGTGCTTTAAAATACTTAATGAAATGCTAAGAAATGCACTTGTCGCCCCTGCAATTTTTTAAAGTTCCCCTTGTTTTCTCTGGTCTTCCACCATCAAACCCTGATATCCTTATCATGGGACCACATTGGGAACGTCTTCTTTCCAAGAGAAAAAGAATTATCAAAATCGGTTCATAAACGACGAAGTTATGCGCGAACAAACATAAAAAAAAAAAAAGCTTATATACGGTCGAATTGAGTAACCTCCTCCTTTTTGAAGTCGATTAAAAAGGGCTTAAATAATCGCACTAGCGGAAGCCATATACATAGTATACATATTATAGATTTAACGAAATGAAGTTGAAATGATATGTGCTATTATGTGTTCAACGGTGCTATGTTTTGAACTGTCTAATTTACTGAGCTGTTCTCTTAAACTTGTTCACCAGGTCAGATGATTTAGGTGGCAACGATACATTACTTCTAGACATGGTTCGAGCTCGAAGCCGGGAGATTGAAGAGGAAGCTCAGGACAAAACGCTTGAACTGCCAGGAGAGGATGGTCCTGATGAGTTGGTTAATTAATGAAACAATAGTTTTCTATACTTTTAACACAGTATATATACAACATTAATTTTTGTTTATGCAAAGCCCGAAACACGTGTCCAGTATTTTTAAGTAAAGAATCTATGTACTAAATTTCAAAAAAATATCCTGAAAAACCACAAAGTTATGAGCTTGTTATCCTACTTGGCTGTCCCAACAAAAATATGGTCCATTGACCTCTGGAGTCAGCTGTTGTGCGGGCAATGATCTACCGTAAGCTGTGAACCGCGCTCAGTAACCATAGTGCAACGATTTCTAAATGTATTTGGGAAAAATATAACAGGGTGTTAAAATGTTTGGAATCGATTCAGTTGCTTATTCTGAACAAACTATATTCAGGTTTTGCATAAACAAAAAATTACGTTGTATACTAAAAATATTCTTTTGCTATTATTTATGCAGGCTCACAGGGACTATCGATATGCAACACGTTACCATGGATTCAGTGTATCTACATGATTAAAGATGTCCACAGCGACAAAGCTGAAATTTTTCGCAGTACCTAAGTATTAAAAAAATATCGGCTGTTTCAACTAAAAGTGCAACGCGGACAGAGGATAACATGATCATCATCTACAGCCCGACTTCACCTATTGCCGAGACCTCCGGCCATGTATGAAAAAGCTAATATAATTTCAATAACCATCAAAAAAATTTTCAGGTGCCAGTAGTATGACCCTACTGAACCCTTGGTAACATGGTTTCGTGTCGATGTCCATGCCGCCCTGTATTAGACAATATTTAAAACTGACAGCGTAGTTTGATATCTAGCAGCCAATAGATGGTAACAATCAAGTCATCAACAAACCGTGCTATACACCTGACGTTTACAATAGCGTAACAAAAACCAAAGAAGACAAAGACGCATTTGTTAAAAAAATGTTAGGTTTCCCACTAAACTTTCACTCTCGATTCAATAACGTCTATTAACTACGACTTTCACACACTTTTCTTTGGTGAATAAGTCACTGTTATAAATGTTTTATTGAAACAATTATTATTTGTTGAGGAATTAATTATCATTCTACTACCCCCATGGGCGTAACCAGCTTCTGACCTAGGGGGGCAAGTTTGGCCTAGGGGGTGGCAAGTTAGACCTTGCAAGTCAAATTTTTTGAGTGATTGCACGGTTTGTTTTGGCAATTACTTCGTACATTTTGTCAGTGTCTACTACGTGGTTTGTTTAAAACTTAGAAGTAAGTCCTCATTTATACTTTGTTTAGTAATCAGGGGAGTTCATAGATATTTTGCGATAATTCCAGGGGGGGGGGCAGCGCCCCCCTATTCATTTATCCCCCTATTTTTTGCTGCCGGATTGTTGATGTGTGTTTCAGCTAGTGAGTAACTAATGGTTTCTTTAATTTACCTCGCCAGCCAAACAAATGGGGCTTGCGTGCATGGCCTGAGCATGCGTATGACTGAGCGCAGCGTCTCCCGGTCGCGAGTCTCCCGGATATCTACCCGCCGTGACATGGACATTCCTTCCATCTTGGCATTCGAAATACCAGTTGCTCCTGCACCGGTTAGCTACCTACATGCAAAAATCTATTAAAAAATCGATTTGAGTAATTTTAACACTGTATCTACATAAAAACTTAAATTAATTAACAAGCGTGTAAAATACTGAATACCTTTATTCCGGCAGGCACCACTTGAAATTCCGGGATTGCAAAGAGTCAGTCCGTCTCAAAATGAAAATATTCCGAGATGGTCAATACGTCGATCAATTTGTCCAGTTTGCTCCCAAAAGTGGAGAGATAAATCATCTATTAACAATGTAAAATATTCTGGTTAGTATTTACTCCTAAAAGGAGTCCTTATTTAGGGAAAAACAACTTCGAGAAGGAGGCAAATAGAAGGATCCAGCTGGGATGGGCAGCATTTGGTAAACTTCGTCGGGTATTTTCGTCGCCCATATCCCAATGTTTGAAGACTAAAATCTTCAACCAGTGCGTCCTAACCGTCATAACTTACGGAGCCGAGACGTGGACACTAACGGTTTAGACTAGTCCATAAATATAAAGCCGCTCAGCGAGCTATGGAGCGGGCTATCTTGGGCGTCTCTCTGAAGGACCGGATCAGAAATGAGGTGATCCGACAGAGGACCAGAGTTACCGACATAGCTGAGAGGATTAGCAAGCTGAAGTGGCAATGGGCTGGTCACATATGCCGCAGGACCGACAACCGATGGGGTAAACGAGTCCTCGAGTGGAGACCGCGTCTCGGCAAACGTAGCGTAGGACGCCCTTGGGAGAAATGGAGCGACCACATCAAAAAGGTGGCTGCTAGTGGCTGGCGGAGAACTGCTCAGGATCGAGCTTGTTGGCGTGCCATGAAGGAGGCCTATGTCCAGCAGTGGACGAGTAGAGGCTGATAATGATGATGATTTATTCCTAAACTAATTAGCCAATTCCTTTGGCGATCTGTGATGCTCGCATCCATCGACTTCCCGCGACCTTCACCAGGTCATCGGTCTACCTTGTTGGAGGCCTCCCTACGCTGCGTCTTCCGTTACGTGGCCGCCACTCCAGGACCTTACTGCCCCATCGGCCAACGGTTCTACGAGCAATGTGCCCTGCACACTGCCGCTTAATTTTAGCGACTCGAAGAGCTAATGTGACTTTGGTTCTTCTGCGGATCTCCTCATTTTTAATTCAATCACGCAGAGAAACTCCGAGCATAGCTCTTTCCATTGCCCTTTGTGTGACTCTGAGCCTTCGTAGGAAGCCCATTGTGAGCGACCACGTTTCAGTTCCGTAAGTCATCACTGGCAACACACACACACAAAAAAGAAGATTGCTGTTAAATATTTCTAGCTGCGCCCCTCGATGTCACCCACATAAGTAATCCTGCTTATAAGACATCTGTACACCTTTCATCCTAATCTGTTTAGCACTTTTTGCATGAAAGAGTTATAAACATCCATCCATCCTTTCGTCCGTACGACTCTACCGACGCTACGGCGCTAGCGACGATACTAATCATTATGGATAACGATGCACGATATGTTTAGTACTGAACTGTGACCGTTATAATGTTTCATTCTTCGATCATTATGTATCCACACTTTTTTAAATATACAGTATGTTAACTAACAGAGGGCGTTCCCGTTAACCCGAAATAGTATAGCATACATACATGCTAAAAAAAATATTTCCATTCGAAAACAAAATGTTTTAAAATTTTTCCAATATGAAAATATTCAATAAAAATTTTAAATTGACATGTAAAAGAAACACACTGTACACGCGAACTTGAAAGACGGCAACGTCGCAATTTATTTATACATGACGACTACTATTTTGATTTAAAACAGGAGGTTTCAAATTTATTTTCAATTATAATTTTTTTTTATTCGGATTTTTTATGCTTATTTTTCTATGCTGATATTTTTATTTTAATCTATTAATGATATACAGTATGTTAACTAACAGAGGGCGTTCCCGTTAACCCGAAATAGTATAGCATACATACATGCTAAAAAAAATATTTCCATTCGAAAACAAAATGTTTTAAAATTTTTCCAATAAGAAAATATTCAATAAAAATTTTAAATTGACATGTAAAAGAAACACACTGTACACGCGAACATGAAAGACGGCAACGTCGCAATTTATTTATACATAACGACTACTATTTTGATTTAAAACAGGAGGTTTCAAATTTATTTCCAATTAGATTCTTTTTTTTCGGATTTTTTTATGCTTATTTTTCTATGCTGATATTTTTATTTTAATCTATTAATCCATACTAATATTATAAATGCGAAAGTAACTCTGTCTGTCTGTCTGTCTGTCTGTCTGTTACGCTTTCCCGCTTAAACCTCTCAACCGATTTTGATGAAATTTGGCACAGACAATCTTTAGACCCTGAGAAAGAACTTAGGCTACATTTTATCCCGGAAAAATTTGATGTTCCCGAGGGAAATCTAAAAAGCGCGATATAACCGAACTCCACGCGGGCGAAGCCGCGGGCGGAAAGCTAGTGATATATATTAACGAGTTTAAGGGAACGCCCTCTGTTATTTAACATACTGTAGGTATATTAACGAGTTTAAGGGAACGCCCTCTGTTATTTAACATACTTAATGTATAATCAACTTATAATGCATCCACAGGCTTCCTCTCTAAAAGGGAATGAGACATAACCCACGAAGGCACCTAGACGGTTGGTAGATACCACATGTCTTTAAATTTTAGGTGGGATGTGCTGGTTTCATTAAGATGTTTTCCTTCACTGTTTTGAGGGCAGTGATACACAAAGTAACGCGCTTGTCAAAGTTAGAACTGACGACTGAAAACTACGTGGGGGCCGATGTCACTGAGTCAGCGCTGATCTTTTATCTGGTAACTAGCGGCCGCCCGCGACTTCGTTCGCGTGGAGCTAGTTATTTAAACATTTTATTTTAACCCCAAAATGTACAGTATACATTTTAAATTTTTGTTATGCTCCGCACCTATTGGTCGCAGCTTGTTGGTATATAAAAAAGCCTTCCTGGATTAGCGGACCAGTGGGTTCTGAGATTAGCGCGTTCAAACAAACAAACAAACTCTTTAGCTTTGTATACATTTATTATTTATTTAGATAGTCGTGGTGGCCTAGTGGTTAAAACATCAGCCTCTCAAGTATGAGTGCGCGGGTTCGATTCCAGGTCAGGCGAGTACCAGTGTAACTTTTCTAAAGTTATATGTACTTTCTAAGTACCTATATCTTGGACACCAATGACTGAAGGTGAAGGAAAACATCTTGAGGAAACCTGGACTTTAAGTCTGAAATCGCCAACCCGCATTGAGCAAGCGTGGTGATGACGCTCAATCCTTCTCTGTATGAGAGGAGACCTGTGCCCAGCAGTGGGATGATAAAAAGGTTGATGATGATGATGATGATGATTATTTATTTATTTAGAAACATATAATTATAGCACTATTATAGATCATTCTAATTCAGTGCAATACTTAAGTAAGAATAAATTACACAAAAAACAAAAAAAAAAACATTACATACATAAAGCCACAATAATTAGTAAAGAAACATTACAGCATAGATTATCATAATCATTATCTTGCTTCCCAGGATTAAAAAGAATCTCCACAGCAGAATTACCATCAGTGATGGCTCCAGCTCGATTGCGCTCATCAATCACAATGTCTTAGTAAGTGGAGGATTACCCATCTTAATCTCTACTGGCGCCGATTTCCTTATTCATTAACAAAACTAAATTTTCAATGCATCTTTCTCTTTCTATTTTACTTAGAAAAGGACAAAAAATAAATTAGTGTACTCCTGTCAATGTAGTCCTTTTCTTTAGGTCTCCGTTCAAGACGCCACACTATATAAAATGACTACACTACTCATATAAAACGAGGACCTGTTTTTTTCTTCGAGTTTATATTAGAATTTTACATATAATATGTAAAGTTCTATAAACTTGCATATAATATAAACTTTACGTATAATACGTTACGAAAACTAATATTTTACTTGTACTAGCGGCCCGATACGTGCTTCGCTACGTATAAAGTGAAAAAAACTTTTTTTGCAAAAAACAACCGACTTCCAAAAACCACTGCAAAGTAAAAAATAACTAATTTCGGAAGTCGGTGTCTTTGATTTTGTATATTCGTTTTTGACACCGACTTCCGAAATTAGTTATTTTTCACTTTGTAGTGCTTTTTGGAAGTCGGTTGTTTTTTTGTAAAAAAGTTTTTATTTTACACTTTTTAGTTGTTAAAAGTACTATGTATTCAGTTGCATCCGGTCAGAGTGGAAGCTGATGCAAATATAGTTGGGAAACGACGTAATTTTGTTTACTTTAATTTTTACCCGTAAGTATTCCCTCAACTGATTTCATGATGAAGACCATAGTCTTCATCATCAAATTTACTGCAGATCATTGTTTTAACCCAATGGGTGCAAAGATCTCATCAATTTACCTAAATGAATTAAGTCCAAACACAAAGTAGCTACTGTAAACCGGTGAGGAGTACTGTCACAACCCATCTAGGTGTAAAGTTCTTATCAATTCAAATTAATCGAGCCCAAACACAAGGTAGCTGCTGTGAATTGTTGAGGAGTTCCTTCGACTGTCTCCCGGCTCCATTATCAGATCTACTCCAGACCTTTATTAAATTGTAGTGCTTTAAAATACTTAATGAAAATGCTAAGAAATGCAGTAGTCGCCCCTGCAAGTTTTGAAAGTTCCCCTTGTTTTCTCTGGTCTTCCACCATCAAACCCTGATATTCTTATCATGAGACGACCTTGGGAACGTCTTCTTTCCAACAGAAAAAGAATTATCAAAATCGGTTCGTAAACGACGGAGTTATGCGCGAACAAACATAAAAAAGGCATATATACGGTCGAATTGAGTAACCTCCTCCTTTTTGAAGTCGGTTAATAATTAAAACAAATTTATTGGATCATCAAAATTATTTATTCAAACATAAAATGTTTTTTTAATTGCTAGCAATTTTAAAACTTAATCCCAAACATTTAGAAACTATTAAAAATATTTACAAACGGCTGGGGGTACCGACTCTCGAACAAGCAACATAAAGTTGGCAATGTGAAAAACGTGATTCCTCCAAATTCACACCACAAAGGTGAAATGTTTGCCCTTGGGCTTTGTTGATGGACATAGCAAATGATAAACGCACAGGATATTGTAATCGTTTGAACTCAAATGGCATATCAGTTGGGATCCTATGATACTGCGTATCCATAGGGATACGCAGTATCAAACAAACTTCTCCTTTTGATTTACCAGTTATAATCGTAGCTTCAACAAAGGTTTAAAGTGGTGTTATTACACAGTTTTGGTGGATTATAAAATTACAAAGAAAGTGACATTGATTTTTATATATATATATATAGATAAGATGATGATCCACCGTTCATTGAATTCATTTGTTACAAAAAGTGTGATAAATGAAGAATCGCTCCACCGATTTTGTTCAAACTTCCATAAACCATATACTAATTAGTAACAACAAAACCTAAATATTTGGTTTGGATAGATGAGTCCGTTCCTGTGTTATAAAATAACAAAGAAAGTGGCATTGATTTTTATATATACTTATAGATTAACGTTTTGTTTTGTATACTTAGGTATAATGATATAAATGACATACATATTATGATAAACACAACTTTTTCAACGTTTTGCAGCGCTATTATATCTCTAAAATGATTTTTGACAAATTGTACAGTTTTCAGCTTTTTCAGCTTTGTGCAAATTAATGTAACCTTGAACGTCTACTTCGACTGGGTATAAACAATCTATGGAGTACTTACCTCAATTTGACAGAACTAAAGTAATATTTTATCTTTTGTCCTTTCCCAATGGAGTAAAGGAAAAATGCTCTGAACCTAAAAGTTTAGTTTTTGAACAAGACGTTTTCATTTATTGTCATATTGTTGTCTGCTCAGTTGTGTATTAAACACAATATGTAATGGTATTTTTCAGTGTCCCGCGCCCGTTTCCGGCAACCGTTGATGAAAGTAAAGGGATTGGTCGAGCAATGCGAAACTCAAGTGCAGCCTGGCAACTCACTCGAGCTCGTCGCTTCCGCATCCCAAAACTCCAAATGCCATCCCCAGAAGCTATCGCTCCCCTCAAGTCCACTGCACCGATGGCTCGGAAAGATTTGGATATCCGCGTTAACAGATTTCTTAGAGACGAAAGAAAGGCGAAACACTTAACTATAACTTGATTTCAAAATCACCAAACTTATGTTAAAACTTTACCAATAAAAACATGCCATTGTTTGTTGGATATTATAGTTTTTTATATTAACTTTACAACTGTAGGGTTGGTTCATCATACGATATCGCAGTCACAAAATCTGGGCAAGCAGTCGTTATATGTCAATAGTTGCGGTAGTATGGCTATAACTTTTGTAGACAGATCGACTCCGGCTCTGACAGTGTAGAGGCGTAGTTGTAGCTGCGACGCCACCTTGTTGTGTTCGGTACCCAAACAGCTGATTTTGATGGCCAAACGTGGCCTTTTTTTCTGTGGTGGAAAAACCTAATGGACTATCCTCCGCTCGGGGACGCGGAGGGGTGTGCCGGACTCTTACCGGCTAAAAAACCACCTAAGCGTTCGTCATCTACCTTTCCGGGGTACCGGGTCCTCCCAATTCTGCGGTACCGGCCAAATGTGGCGTAAGTGAATAGTGAATAGACCATACTCAATTAATACAAATTAGCTCTTGTTAACGTGGAGCCATTGTCATTGTGATACCTACATTCGTTGCCCGTTATTTCCTATACCGAAATGTGTGTAAGTTTTATTATTTAGTTTGGTCGCAAAATTATAAAGTTAAAAAACACGAGTTTTAGTATCCCACTTCTCTTCCTACATAACATTCTAAGAAGAAGAAAGAAGTTGTCTACCAACTACGTGAATTACATGTATTTTAGTCTTATTTACTAACCCCTTCAAACTGTATTTAAAGTGATGTTCTTCGTTGACGTGGATCGCTTATAATCTGAGTGGTGGTAGCACACTGGATCGTTCTGAATCAACCGCAATCCAGGTGCACCTTAACAGTTTAGTTCAAAGGGAGTTCACCACAAATGGCCTGCCGGGTTCCAAAAGATTTTCTTAGCCACCGAGGACACACGCGCGTACGGAACGAGACCTGTGACGAGAGTATCGAGAGTGACTAAAGCGAGATACTGGACTTAGTGACTTACCTTCTTTTGTACGCTTCATTTTCAGTGCGCTAGTGACTTATCTACCTTAGTTTACTATTTTATCAATGGACTAACCCAACAAATAGATGCCTTTCAGCACATTAGTACATTGTGATCAGTTAAAAAATATTACCAGCGCGAAGTAGCCCAAAGCACTGCGCCATCTCTCGGGAGTTACTAATTTATACAAACTAACTAGTCTGGTTCTGTATGTGGGATTTTCGGTGATAATTTTGAATAGCGTGAGTCGATTTTAATTTTTTTTTTTTTATGTGAAAAAATATTTATTCAGGATAATAAAATATGTAAGTAAACTAAGATTGAAAAAAAATCTTGCATATAGGCGGTTACATTATAAACTTAGTTCAGAAATAATTATGTTACTTATACAATTTTTCAAAAACTAGTTCAAGTTAATTTTCCTAGAAAGTGTTCGTAAAGTTCTACTTTTGAGAATGTTCATATTTTTTAAACTTATGGATCAAAAGTTGCATGGGGGTCACTTTGTTTTTTACTTTAGGAGAGATTCCAAAAAGATTAACATTATTAAAAATTATTTTAGCTAACCTACCTATATTTCTTTTTAAATAGCTATCCAAAAATATATCGCACGAAGTTGAAATGAAAAAAGAAATCCCTCCGCGCTTTCCTTGTGGGGGATATAACATTTTTTGCACTTTTTCATTTTACCATTTTGTCGGTCTGATTGATATTCATACGTATACTTATATTGGCACCAAATTTCAGCTTTCTAACTAACAGTCACTGAGATTAAACTCATCATCATCATCTCAGCGTTTATCCCGGTTGCATCCGCGGCTTTCGCGTTGGAGCCTGGAGTCCGCTTAAATTATTTTTAGTTTGATATTCTTTCATCATCATCATCATCATCCCAGCGTTAATCCCAGTCGCATCCGAAGCCTTTTCAGCTTTGGATGCTGGGGTCCGCTTTACCAGTCCAACTGTTGATATGGTTAAACTTCGACATTTTCCGTGAAGCGACTGCCGTCTGACCACCATAACCCGAAGGCGACATCGAAGCATTGCAGTTAGACCAATTGTTGGACTTTTGAGGGCTCCAACGACCCGTAACGACTGCCACTAGATGTTCGTATGGCAACCGGGACCAACAGCTTAACGTGCTTTCCGAGGCACGACCAGACCAGAGCAAATATTCATATTCATGCATACAAATACTTGCACTGTGCGGGGATCGAACCCGCGCCACCTTGCGCAGGGGCCGCGTCCGCTACTGAGATTAACTCCGTTCACGGACGGACGGATAGACAGCCAGACTTGGTGAGGTAATTGAGTTCAGAACCTTAAAACCGATATACAGTATGTTAAATAACAGAGGGCGTTCCCTTAAACTCGTTAATATATATCATTAATAGATTAAAATAAAATTATCATCATAGAAAAATAAGCATAAAAAAATCCGAATAAAAAAAAAATCTAATTGGAAATAAATTTGAAACCTCCTGTTTTAAATCAAAATAGTAGCGCGGAATAGTATCTACCTTTATTTATTTATACATGACGACTACTATTTTGATTTAATCAAAATAGTAGTCGTCATGTATAAATAAATTGCGACGTTGCCATCTTTCATGTTCGCGTGTACAGTGTGTTTCTTTTACATGTCAATTTAAAATTTTTATTGAATATTTTCTTATTGGAAAAATTTTAAAAAAATTTTGTTTTCGAATGGAAATATTTTTTTTAGCATGTATATATGCTATACTATTTCGGGTTAACGGGAACGCCCTCTGTTAGTTAACATACTGTATAGTGTTAGCGACAATACAATAAAAACTTTATTTTACCACCATTCAATGCAAATATATCTGTGCATCGGCGGTCTATTCCTACTACTCCATACGGCCAAATCCATCTTTTCCCCTTCAAACCCGCACTAAGACCACAAAGCAGTGTCTTTATTTAGATCATCCACTTAAATGGCCGTAGGATACCTTATATAAATAAATAAACAATAATGTTCTATATACGTCCACGGAATAGTAAATACCCAGTTGTTACATTTAAATAATTCAGTGCGACAAGGATACGAGATTGTGCTATGGTGGTTTGCTTACTATCATATACAGAGTGGTGCTGACAATACGACACTAAATGAAAACACAGATCATGCTGGTTCATAGGGATAATCCTGAGCCATAGAAAAAAACCTAGCACCAACAATAAAAACATGAAAATTTCAAACAAACTAAATCGCATAAAATTGCAAACGGAATAGAACATCCTTTGAAATATTGGTTCAATGACCTCCGATCAGCGGGCGACGGCGCAGTCCTGCATCGACTTGCTTTTTGGCGCCATTATTATTAAAGTTTAGTACCGCCTACCGCCTACCGCTGGATGCGGCGGTCATCAACCTGTAAGCGCTTCCTTACTAATGAACAATAATTTCCGGGGACTAATCTAATGGATATATTTATATAATTTTTTAAGGGTAGACTGAGAATGTGTTGAGGTACACGATGTTTAATTTATTGTCGTATTGTCGGCACCACTCTGTATATATGGACAAATCACACAGATTGAGCTAGCCGCAAAGTAAGCTCGAGGCTTGTGTTTTTTAACGAATAAATAAGAACTGCTTGTGAAAATTAATACGAGTTATTATTTATAAGTAGAAATCAAAAAACACAAATTAGAAGTATATAAAGTAACAAAGTGACAGGCTCACATAGCAACCACAATGAGATATATTCATAGAGGCCAGCATCCAATAAAACCTTAAAGAAGGTGCGTAGCCATACTTCTTAACATCCCGTCTTGTTTTTGTAGCTATGCTAAGCCTCCAAGAGCACTCAACTCTTTTATTCGCGGCTTAAACAACGGCTTGGTAAGAAAATCTGCTAGTTGCCTTGCTGCTTCCACTTTTAGAACAGTTAATCTCCCCATGGTAACACATTCACGAACAAAGAAATGACGAATCTGAATGTGTTTCGTCCTTTGATGACGTTCAAAAGGTGGGTCATGAGCCAAGCGTATCGCAGACTCACTGTCTAAGTAGAGCTCTGCAAGAACTTCTCCAGTTACCATGAACTGCAATATTCTCTTAAGCCATAGTATTTCTCTTGCTGTTTCACTTGCAGCCACTATCTCAGCTTCTGTTGAGGATATCGCAACTGTTTTCTGCCGTTTACTCTGCCAGGTGATCGCTCCTTTCGAATATAGGCAGATCATTCCTGAGGTCGATTGTCCCGTAGTAGGATCTCCTCCATGATCTGCATCACTGTAGCTTTGTATACAGTTTGTCGCAGTGGAAGATTTGTATGTAATACCATGATTGATGGTTCCCTTAATGTAGCGTAGAATCCTCTTCACTCTCGCCACATCCTCAAGACTGGGATCGTCTAACTTCCTTGAGACAACACTGATGGCATAAGATATATCCGGTCTTGTCCCAACAGCTAGATATGAAAGTGCACCAACTGCTTGTCTGTATGGAAATTCAGTTGATGTTTCTTTCTCCTTTTCTCGTACACTAGCATCTTTGACTATAGGTGTCACAGCAGCTTTACAGTTATGCATGTTAAACCTCTCTAAAATGCGTTGAGCGTAACCCTTTTGATCAATTTTTATTGACCCATCAGTCTTTCTTTCTATTTCTATTCCCAAAAAGTATGACCCAGGTTTTATTGTAATTTTGAAACGCTGTTTCAATTCACTTAAAAAACTTTCAGTCTCTTTTGGGCACGCAGAAGCGATCAATCCGTCGTCAACGTGTAACGCAAGAATCAGCTTCTTTTCTTTGCTGTCTTTGTTTCTAACGAAGAGACATGGATCACTCTCGCATTGTTTGAATCCAATCTTTAAGATATGTTCAGTAATGCAGCTATTCCAACATCTCGGAGCTTGCTTTAGACCGTACAAGCTCTTTTTGAGTTTGCACACTTTACCCGATGTATCAGGGTATCCTTCAGGAGGCTTCATGTAGATCTCCTCATGCAAGGTTCCATACAAGAACGCTGTAGATACATCGAATTGTGACAATGTCAAATTCTCTTGGGCAGCAACACTCAAGACAGCCCTTATCGTGCTTGTTTTTGCCACGGGACTAAATGTCTCGTAGTAATCTAAGCCTTTTTTCTGCGAATAGCCTTTTATTACTAGACGGGCTTTATATTTATCGACCGTCCCATCTGGATTGGTTTTGATCTTATAAATCCATTTACAGGAGATTGCTTTCCTCCCTTTCGGTAAGTCCACCAAATCCCATGTACAATTTTCTTTTAATGATTTAATTTCATCGTCCATCGCTTCACACCATTTTTCAGCTTCAAAGCTTTTGACAGCTTCTTTATATGAAGTCGGTTCTGTTGGTTCATTGGATTTACCTTGTGTACGACAGACGTTACAAACAAAGTCTCGATATCTAGCTGGAGGTTTTAGGTTGTCTCGATTGCGTAGAGTCATTCTGCTCTCATTCTCAGTTTGAACAGACTCTTGGTCATCCTCAATTGCATCATCGTAAACATCTTCACTTCCAGTTTGAGAACCTTGTGTAATGTTTCCGTCTTCATTGTTTCCAATATCCAAACTTTGTTCTGTCTCAGCATTTTCATCAGGAACAACGTTTTCATCAACAACTACTTCCTCTTCGCCATTGACTGTATCATTGTCATTGACTGATGCTTCTCCGACATCAAAGTGCTCGTTAGAACCATAATGGAATCCCAGAAAATCAAGGTGGAATTTTTGGCTTTCTGACTGGCTGCAGCTTCTTAGAGACTTCGGCTGTATATTAATAGACTTCGGTTTAATATCTAGCACATTTTCAGTTTCTCTAAGCAAAGGGTACTCTTCGAAAATTACATCACGTGATCGGATTAATTTGTGATGTTCTTCATCCCAAATACGATAGCCTTCGTTATTGTCATAACCAACTAAAATTCCTTTCTGCGCCTTTTTGTCTAGTTTCTTCCGTTTTTCCTTAGGAAGATGGGGGTAGCATGTAATTCCAATCACACGCAAATGTTTCACTCTTGGCTTCTTACCGTGCCATGCTTCGTACGGTGATTTTCCATCAGGTCCTGGTCCCGTTCTATTCAGGATATAGACCGACGTCAAAACCAATTCAGCCCATAACGGCGCTGGCATTTCTCTATGGGCGTACATCATAGCCCGAGCCATTTCTACAACAGTCCTGTTCTCTCGCTCAGTAGGATTTTGTTGTGGAGTATAAGGCATCGTCAACCTATGTAAGATACCTTCTTTTTGAAGTATTCTACGAACATTCCCATTATCGAATTCTCCTCCATTGTCGCTCAAAATTTCTTTCACTTTAACCCCTGCTGACTTAACTTCAGCTAGCATCAGTGACAGCTTTTGATAAACTTCCGACTTGTTTTGCATTAAATATATCCAACGATACCCGGTATAAACATCTTTGAATAGCACAAAGTATCTATTCTTAGCATATGAATAAGGGAAGGGACCGCAAACATCTGTACAGATCAGCTCACCTGGTTTTGTTGCTTTCTCTCTGGCTCTAAATTTTAGCCGATGAGACTTACCATAAATGCAACCTTCACAGAGTTCATGGCTGTTTTCTGTTTTTATGTTCAATTCCTTTTCCAAAAACTTCTTTACATGTGACTTATTCTGGTGTCCAAAACGCTCATGGTAGAGTTGAATCAGGTTTGGCGTAGATAACTGATTTACTTCAGCAGGCTTTAAACATCTCATTTGCAACCGATAGAGATCACCATGCTTATCTCGCGTACCAATCAGTCGCTTATCACCATCAACTTTGAAAATGCAAGTCGTTGGAGTTGATTCAAATGTACTGTTCTCAATAGCATCATGTGCCGCAAGTACAGAAAAAAGATTTTTTGAAATGGTGGGTACATACCATACATCCTTAAGTAAAATTTGTCTTACTTCACCATTACCTATTTGTGCTTCTCCTCTAATGGAGCCAATTCCTATAGCTTCAATTTCACTCCCATTAGCTCCGCGTACTGTGTGCTTGCTCTTAAAATGGCTGTATTCGACAAAAAGATCATCTCTATTTGTTACGTGGCTGGTTGCCCCATTATCCACATAAAAATTTATTGAATCTTTGCATTCATTTCCAGTGATGGATAAAATTGTCATGTTGACATTCTTAGTGTCCTTCTCTGACTTCTTTGGCCTTCCATCACTAATCCATTTCTCACATTGTTTTACAAAGTGACCGAGTTTTCCACAGTATTTGCACTTTTTCTTATTTTTCTGTATCTTTTGCTTGTTTTCATTAACGTTGCTTACTTTTCCATCCTTCTTTTTTGTCTTTACCCACAAGGCTTCGGCACTGGTGCTGCCTCCATCTTGTTCTTCTTTGACTTTTGCAAGAACTTTCTCATGTGAACACAGTTGGACAGTAAGGTTGTTAACGGTGCGTTCTTCTTTCGTCATCAATAACCAACTTGATTCAAACATCACGTATTCCGGCGGCAGAGTATCAAGAATTTTGTAGATCAACAATATGTCTGGTAAATCCTTTTTAAGGTTGAGCGCTCTGTGTAGTTCATGCCACAAATTCTTCAGCGTCGAAATATGTGCCGCCATATCGTGTGTAGCATCTTTCTTGTATGAGAAAAAAGTTTTGCACGTCGTGTAGCTTTGGTCTACGACACAACCTCCATATAGTCTCTGTAGTTCATCCCAAATTTCTTTTGAATACGTAAAACGCATCATTTTTTCTATTATGTCATCAGGTAAATTTGACAAAAGCAAGACAGACACAATACTGTCTAATTTGTCATATTCTGCTACATCTACTTCATACCTCGTTTTCTCTTCAGGTGTGGCATTTGGCATAAGCATTGGCCTCGGTTTCGTACCTTCCAATAAATCTTTTGCCCCAGGTATACCTTTAAGCACCATGAAAAGTTTAAACTTCCACGTGTTAAACTTTTTGGCATCTAGATCTCCAATTCGCACCTTCGAAACCTCTGCAATTGACTTGTCCATCTTCACTGCAGGCCTACCGAACCTTTGCTAACGGTTCTTACGAATTTTCGGAGTATGTTAGACTTGCCCTTATTATTTTTCTTCGAAAAATAAATTTGCCAATAAGAAACACCCGCAATTCAATTCGTAAATTTATTCTCTGCTACCATTTTAACGAATAAATAAGAACTGCTTGTGAAAATTAATACGAGTTATTATTTATAAGTAGAAATCAAAAAACACAAATTAGAAGTATATAAAGTAACAAAGTGACAGGCTCACATAGCAACCACAATGAGATATATTCATAGAGGCCAGCATCCAATAAAACCTTAAAGAAGGTGCGTAGCCATACTTCTTAACAGTGTTATGGGATAATAACTCAACGATACTATATTTATAGTAGATACATATATAGATAAACATCCAAGACCCAGGCCAATCAGGAAAAGATCCTTTACCATCATGACCTGGCCGGGGATCTAACCCGGGGCCTCCACGTCGCAGGCAGGCGTGTTGACCGCTGCGCCACGGAGGACGACTACTGTATCTGCTTATGGCGCCTTCTGCGCCGAATTTTGCGAAATGGTCCCTATTATTTTACTAGTGAATTTTGTTCTTATTCTATTAATACAAGGTCCATATCAGATCATCGAAAGCAAGTATAATAGCAACCGCAAGTATTCAGAACAATCACATATCTGATAATATCATCGTTCGCGAAAATGTACGCGTCCGTGCAATTTCGATAGCAACAGCGCCCAGTCGGAAAACTAATGCTATATCTCATTAAATGTAACTATAGCTCTGGAAGAGTAAAGGATTCAACCTTATTTTTGGCACGATAGGTCGAAATGACTACAAAAAGTGACAAGCATGTCATTTTTCATTCGCCGTCGTCGCCAGACCGGATGGGTCTCGGTTTTAATAGTATTTATTTTTATTTATTTATTTTTTTTATATTATACAAGGCGTAGACCGAGAATAGGTGCAGATAGACACTCCCGATATTCCCTCCACGTTACAAGAAGTAGAAGAAATAGGGAAAGCTAATCCAGCTGACAAGTGTCAAACAAAAACACGACGACTGACCGTAACATTGTCTCTGCCAGACCCATACGATCCGATCTGACACTTTTGAGTTTGACAGATACTTGACACTTGACAGTTGCTGATTAAATACAAGGAAAAATTATCAGTAGCTAAGAAAAATACATACTTAATTTCTTTTTTAAGATACACCATGGCATTTTTACCTTACCAGAATACTTTGTCGGCGGCTGCAAAATTTTATGCAAAAAAGTACATTAACTTGACTGGGTCGGTGCGACATTTGATGTCAAGACAATTAGTTTACAGCGAATTTGGAGATCCTTTAAATGTCCTAAAGGTCAGGGAAACCGAAGTTCCTTGTCTAGGCACCCAGGATGTTTTGGTTCGCATGCTAGCTGCACCAATAAACCCGGCTGATATAAACACCATTCAAGGTAAGTGAACATAAGTTTATTGCAAAAACTTAACAACATGCTTGTGAAATTCTACAAAATCAATTACTTTTTTAATTTGATAATTTAGGTAAAACTTTAAAAGTATTTATTGTAAACTTTTGTTTTTAAACTATGTACCTGTGAATTAAGTTACCTGGAAAATTAATATATTAATTCATATTTTACTGGTTGCAAGATTTCAGAATAATGCAGGTATTTCATTTTTTAATTTTTTTTTATATCTCTTAACTTTAATTACTAATGCTACCAAAAGTTCTATTATTTTTTTTTCTTTTTAGGAAAATACCCAGTCAAAGTGATGCTGCCATGTATTCCTGGTAACGAAGGTGTAGGAGTTGTTGAAGAGATTGGAAAGGAAGTGAGTGGGGTAAAACCAGGCAACAAAGTTATAGTTACAAAGCCAGTTCAAGGCACTTGGAGGGACATTGCCACTTTTAATAATGCTATTTTGAAAGTTGTCCCAGATGATTTGGGATTAGCAGAAGCTGCAACACTTACTGTTAATCCTTGCACTGCTTTTAGAATGCTAACTGATTTCAAACCAGTACGGGAGGGTGGCATGGTTGTCATACAAAATGGAGCTAACAGTGCATGTGGACAAAATGTCATACAAATCTGCAAAGCATGGGGTGTTAAAAATATCAACATAGTAAGAAATAGGCCTGACATAAATGAATTAAAGAATCACTTACATTCCTTGGGAGCTACTTATGTTCTAACAGAAGAAGAACTGCGCTCAACAACTATTTTTAAAGAAAAACAAATTGATAAACCTTCTCTAGCCCTGAACTGTGTTGGAGGGAAAAGTTCATTGGAAATGTTGAGACACTTAGCACCTGCTGGGTGTATGGTCACCTATGGGGGAATGTCAAGAGAGCCAGTGACCATTCCAACATCAGCATTTATTTTTAAAAATTTAGCCTTTTATGGATTTTGGATGACTGCTTGGAATGAAAAAGCCAGTAATTCTGCCAAAGACGAAATGATGTCAGAAGTAATTTCATTGATGTGTTCAAACAAACTTAGAGCTCCTGTACACAAGATGGTGAAATTTGACAACTTTAAAGAAGCCATTGGCAATACTCTCACCTCAAAGGGATTTCAAGGATGTAAATATATTTTAGATTTTAGTTAAGTAAAGTTATGTGGTGATATGCTATTATAGACTGTTTTAAATAATAAATTGTTAAATATAAATAATTTTGTTTTATTAAGATACTGAATTGTCTGCATTGACAGTAACATTTTATGTTACATCATAGTGGGTTTCCTTACATTTCTAATGTTTTATTTTTTGTAATTTCAGGAAAGAACATATTACTACCTACTTTGCCCACTATCCCCGGTGATGAAGGAGTTGGAGATGTAGTAGAAATTGGAAAACATGTCTGTAGAGTAGCCATTGGTGACAGAGTTGTCCTATCATCCAGACTACTGGGTTCTTGGAGATCCTATGGTGTTTTCAATGAAAGAGATCTTCATATTATTGCAAAAAATATTTCACTTCCAGAAGCAGCAATGCTGACAATAGCCCCCTGTTCAGCATACAGAATGCTACATGACTTTAGAAAAATGAAACCTGGTGATACAGTCATACAAAATGCTGCCAACAGCCCATGTGGTCAATCAGTTATACAGTTATGTAAATATAGGGGCATAAATACCATTAACATTGTTGCGAGTCATTGTGGTTATGACTCTGTTAAGACATATCTACTTAAAATAGGAGCTTCTGTTGTATATACTTTAGAGGAAGCTGAAGCACTTACAACCTTCGACACATCTTTAGCCAGACCTACATTAGCTTTGAACTGTTTAGGGGGAAGATATGAAGATGTTTTACTAAAATTACTTGAACGAAATGGAGTCATAGTGTATCATGGGTGTGCATATTATGAACCGATGGTGAAGCAGTATCTCCGGTGTGACGTCGAATTTCATAAATTCCATATTCATGATTGGGAATCTTCTGCCACCAGCATCGAAAAAGACATTATGTACAAAAAAATTATTCAACAAATGGTAGCGGGAAAATTTAGGGCACCAGTTTATAGACTAATAGAATTACAAGATTACGTCCTTGCTTTGAGAAATACTGTGAATTCAGAAGCATTCGCAACGATCAATTACGTTTTCGATTTCACATTACCATGCTGCTGACTCGTTTATATTTTAGAGCAATTATTTACGAATGCATCCATAATTTAAAAAAAAGGACATGACAGGCACTGTCAAAATGACATAAACGAGTAAACAAAAATATGTCACTGTTACAAAAAGTTTTCATTTAAATTAATTAAAGCAGTAAGCTAAGCACCATAAGTTATGTCTGACACTCAAAAACCGTTATGAAAACTTAAGAATATATATTTAATAAATAATATATTGTCATTTCTAACAGAATAAAGGTAATTAACCCGATATCTTTGAAGTGTGTTTCGTGTACATTTTAAATAATAAAGAAGGTAAGACAGATAATGTATTTCACACTTTTTTAGAAATATGGATAAAAACGCATACGGAACATACGAGTTTCTTCTACCAGAGAATGCAAGTGAGCCAGAACACGACCAATTCTTAGTAGTTCAAGATGACGGCACTTTTCTCTGTAAGTTGGCAAGACATTTAATTTTTATTTTCTCCTATTCCCTACTAGTTTTTTTTTTTTACTTCTCCCGCTCTGCGCGGAGCGGAACGGCGTGTCAGACTTTTGTTAAAACACCCGTGTTCCTTCATTCAAACTCCTTCGAACATCCCTGCATCCCTGCAGCCCTGGCACGCTTCGTTCCTAATGGATCCCTTCACGATATGCTGACATTTATTTAGAATGTGAATGGAACTATGTGCAGTCGACCTGGAACCTTCCTAAGCAATCATGTCCGGTGGGGACCTGCTAAAATGGCACTGGAGCTCATCTCTAGCCACTTCCCAAAGAGGAAATTAATCACCACTACAGTGGCGTGACCAATTCGCTACTACTAAACACCCGGATGTAACCTGACACTAACCTGACCTACTCAGTTTTAGATGTGTGTGTATTTTATATCCATCAAGAAACTAAAAGTCTTTTTTGAGTAGAAACTCTTTTCATGCCAGCTGTAGCTTTACTAGGTTTTTTAAAAATATGCTACAAAGAGTATTTTATACAGTAACAAGCAACTATGAAAAATTGTTTTCCAAATATTTCAGTAAATGGACAGATCCAATATGTAGCCCAGGTGCAGGATGTAAAGGAGGTCCTCGAAGATGTTCAGCCAAGCACTGTGTATGGAGTCTCTTCACAACAGTTCTTCGTGGATGTTAACAATTCTGCTGAACTCATATCTGTGGCAGGTGAGTTTTTGAATTTGTGTTTTCTATGAACCATCCTTTAATGGACATTAGGACATGGTTTGGCAAAGAATGGTCCACATAATCAGTGGAAGTTATGAGAACCTTTTTCCAGCAGTAAACTGATACAGGCCAACCTTTTCTATATCACACTGAACCCTGAAATTTCAAATAAAAGATATCTTTAAAGCAACATTAACATACATAATGTTTCATTTTAATCTAGTTATGTTTAATTTCCAAGTATTGTATATAATGAGTAAGATATTAATATGTATAACTGCAAAAGTATCTGAAGATGTGTGTTACTCATTAACACTAAAATACTAAACAGATTTGCATTTAAATTTGGTACACAGGTCGTTTGGATTAACATATTATTAACATATATGGTACCAGATATATGGTATATCAGTATATGGTACCAAAGAGTAACAAACATCCGTCTTTACAATATGTAAAGAAAACCCTGTCCAATCCGTGAAGGTATTGTTAGGTATCAATTACTGATTCTACTAATGCCTACAAAGACGCAAAACTTAAAGAAAAAGTACCGCCTAAAAAATAAATATTATTTCGCAAAAGGAGGTAATTTATATGGCAATGCATGCGCGGACGACAGGGGGCAGGGCACGCGGCCGCATCGCTTATCCCGTGGAAAATAGTGTTGTATTTTTTTTTTAATTTGCCATATTTTGGGAAAGTTGTAATTACTTTGCGAAAAAAAAAAGATTATTTCAAAATAAAAACTTTTTACAAAAAAACAACTGAAGTCCACAAAAAAAAATCACTACAAAGTGAAAAATAACTGATTTCGGAAGTCGGTGGCAAATATGAATATAAATACATGTTCATGATCAAGGTGTCTTTGGTTTTTGTATATTCATTTTTGCCACCGACTTCAGAAATTAGTTATTTTTCACTTTGTAGTGATTTTTTTTTGGTGGAAGTCGGTTGTTTTTTTGGAATAAAGATTTTGTTTTTCAATTTTTAGTTGCAAAAAGTACGGTTCAGCTGCATCCGGTCAGACGGGACGCTGCCGCCAACATAGTTGGGAATAGGCTAGCAAGCAAATGACGCCTTTTTTATTTGAATTTTTACCCGTAATTTTGGTTTAAATACCAAACTAGGGTTGTAACGGAGGCTTGTTAGCGGAGGCGGAGGCGGATGCGGAGGCGACGAGTCTCACCTCCGCGGAAGCGGAGGTTAACGGAGGCGGAGGTGAAAGTACATATAGAAAAAAATGAAATTTATGGTTAATTAAAACAATTTTTTTTTTAATTTTATATACGTACATTAATAGTAGTATACTTGGTAAAAAAATATTACCTTCTTGTAATGAAAATTAAGGAGAAACAAATTGTGTTTGCCGCATTCCCGCCTCGCACTAGTTGATTCTTGACCATTTCGCGCTTAAACGCGGCCGGACGGTTGTCGAGCGTCGCAGTTTGCGCGTTATTTATTTTATAAATACGTAAATAAACCTCCGTTATAACTCCGCAAAAAATTGTGCTGAGGCGGAGGCGGAAGCGAAGATACGATTTCTTGCGGAACTTCCGCAGTAACGGAAGCGGAGGCGAAGCTCCGTTACAACCCTATACCAAACTACTGAACCGATTTTTATAAAATTTCTCTGGGGACCGAACTGAAGGTATGAGCACTGCTAGAGATGACACGATTATGCGACTTAATTTCAGTCTCTTGATTTTTTTGATTGTCGCATCAGCATGGTGAGTAGCAGTGGCTAGGGGTTGTCCTACGTTACGGCTTTGGTTATAACCCACATGCACTAGGCAATTATATACTGTAAATTGTTGAGGAGTTCCCTGAACTGACCTTTGTCTTCATCATCAGCTCCCTAATGACAGTCACAATCTATCTCGACGTAAGGGTCTTATCAATAAAAATTAATCAAGCACTAACATAACGTAGCTGCCGTGAATCGTTGAAGAGTTCCCTCGATTGTCTCTCGGCTCCATCATCAGATCTACTGCAGACGTTTATTATAACCCATATGGATGCAAAGTCTTCGTTAATATAAATGAATTGAGTCCAAACACAAGGTAACCACTGTAAATCGTTGAGGAGTTCCCTAAACTGCCCTTTGTCTTCATCATCAGCTCAATAATGACAGTCACCACCCATCTAGGTGCAAGGTTCTCATCAATACAAATTATTCAAGCACAAACACTAGGTTGCTGCTGTGAATCGTTGTGGAGTTCCTTCGCCTGTCTCCCGGCTCCATCAACAGATCTACTCCAAACCATTATTAAATTGTAGTGCTTTAAAATACCTAATGAAAAAACTTACAAATGCTCTAGCCGTCCCTACAATTTTTGAAAGTTCCCCTTGATTTCTCTGGCCTTGCACCACCAAACCCTGATGTCCCGATCATGAGACCACCTTGGGAATGTCTTCTTTCCAACAGAAAAAGAATTATCAAAATCGCTTCATAAACGATGAAGTTATCCGCGAACAAACATAAAAAATGCGTAGGTATATACGGTCGCATTGAGTAACCTCCTCCTTTTTGGAGTCGGTTAATTCATTAATATAGTTACTATGATGATTTTATGTAAAATTTCATATTTTATTTGGTCATGTGTTTACCTAACCTTCATTATCCTTATGGGTCTGACAGGGTTTTCTTTACATATTGTATACATTAGTGTTCCCAATCTTTCACATTAAGTCAAGTTAATATATATTAGTAGGATTTAATGTATCATTCAATTCACTTGAATTCAATTTTAGATCAGTTTATTCTTCCTGATGGAGAGAGCAGTCTGTACACTAATAATTACCTCTTACAACCCAGCTCAAGCACCACTATGGAACAGGTACCTACATATTAAATAATTCTAAGTTTGAATAATTCAATAAACAGTTATAGACTGTGATATTGTTCAACAACTTTTGCTTCTTTCATTCAGAGTTTATCTGATTTACATAATAATAATTATTCATGGGAATTTAAACCATATAGCCCAGTCATTTTAGGGGTTTTACCTCGGAATGAAAGATAATAAGCTGTAAATTGGTATAAACCTTTGTTTTGTCTTTCTAAATGTTGTCTCAAAAGCCTCAAATGCTATCGTGTCCGCGTCTTGAGATATTGAAGGTCATAAAAATTGGTATTTTGCAAATATCTCGCTTTCTATTGCTTAAATGATATTTTCATCTATAATAAAAAACCTAGGGTATAAAATTCTCTACAACTTTTGTTTTAACTTTTTTTTCAGACGACCAACCGGTTTTGAGGTACAGTTTCAGGTTTCTGAACAGTTGCATTGTTGTGTCGGGAGTTTAGTCGTGGAGGGTCCCATATTAATCTCCCTCTGGCGCAGCATTATTGGTCGTGTTGTTGGGGTTCACAATGCATCACCTCCCTCAACTGTAGTCTTTCTTCGTATTCACTAGTGTTTTTGAGTGAATGGGCTCTTAATAAACTAACCCGCTTTACCATCATTAAAGCAATAGAAAGCTAGATATTCGCGTAAAACCAATTTTTATGACCTTTGACTTTCAATATCTTAAGACAGGGACACGATATCATTTGTGACTTTTGAGACAATATTTAGAATGACAAAACAAAGGTTTATACCAATTTACAGCGTATTATCTCTCATTCCGAGGTTAACCCCTTTTTTTACCTAATATGATAGGCTAATAAGTGTCCATGCCAACCCTTACTCATTTTTCCTTGTATGTACACAAACACATACAATAAATTTTGAGGCAGAGACTCCTGTCTAAACAATGATTTTGACAAATTTATATTTTTCCATATCACAACACCAAACTAACCGAGGGTTATCCATGGGAGCATTTGCACAGAGCATAAAGGAATAATCGTTAGTTGGTGCCGCATTTAAAAACTTCCTAAGGGGCCTGTGTGGTTTCCTTTGGGCACTCATAAGCGTTCCATAGAACCATGATCTCATGAGGCCCAAGATACATCAGATTTAAACATTTCTTTTCAGATGGAAGGTGTTGTCGTTGACCAATATAAACAACCAAACACACAGGATGCGGACATTGACGTAGTGACACACAATAGCAAGCAAGGAAATAATTTTACTGAGGTGTAATTTCATATTTTACTTGCTTTTTCCCGCGGCTTCGCCTGCTTTAAACTTCGGATATATCTATAAAAACCTTCTTCATTCAAGAATACACACATGTGCCAACAATAATATATTTTTTTGAAATTTTATTTTATAGATAACTTTAAGTGATGAGCAGTACCAGACATTGGAACAGAAAGGTTGGATCTTGCTGGAGTCCAATGACAAAATATTTGTGCTCGACACTTTAGGTCTACATGACATAACTACCAATGATAGTATGTATTTTATTTAAAACAGAAAAAAGTGAAACATAATAATTACTATTTTTTATGAATCAGTTTATTTTTGTTATCTTCTAGAACTGATACAGAAATTGAGAAACGAGATTCAAAATGTCAACAACATTACGGAAAATTATGTCGGGTAGGTAATTATAGTTTGTTATTTTAGCTCATACTACCTTCTAAAAAAAGTTAATTTCAGATAATCATGCGATAAAGTTTGATCAATATATCCCAATATCCCCACACGATACAAAAACAATAACAATATCGTATCGTAGTGGTATCGTGGTAAGAGGCGACAACCACGATTCCACAACGATACACTTGTTTTGATCGTGTTACCGACACTTCCCTTTACATTGTTTTGTATCGTGTGGAAATATTGGGATACATTAGTAGCAGGGGTGAACAAACTTTATCGCACTACTATCTGAAATGAACTTTAGCCGCGACTTTATCCAGGTGAAATATCTTGTTCCCGCGTCTCACCTGTGGCATCTTAACGCCTGCCCGCTCTTTTACTTCATTTTAGCTAATTTAAAGGCTTAACCTTCCTCAAGAATAGGCAATTGAATCCAAAAATATTTTTACAAATCCGACGAGTAGTTCTCGTCTCTTTAGCGCGTTCATTCACTCAGTCTTTAGCTTTATTATTACTATAGATATATTTCGATAACTAGATATTAAACAATGACAGCGTGTAACTTAATATAACTTTTCTCTCCAACAGAACTCATAAAATGGAAAATGAGTTCCCGAATCTTGTCTCGGAACCGAGAAGCAATCAACAAGAAACAGTGGAGTATGACATAAATCCTGACAACCAACAAAATGAGGATTCAAAAAGCGAACTCTTTGTAAATGACGATAAAGGTATTTTCTTATATTTTTATTCGATTTTGCTAAGGACGAGAGGGGAGGGGTAGCATTTTTTGCTATCATCATCATCTCAGGGTTAATCCCAGTCACATCCAAAGCTTTGGAGTCTGGGGTCCGCTTTATCAGTCTAATTGCTGATTTTGGCTAAACTTGGATATTTTCCGTGAAGCGACTGCCGTCTGACCTCCACAACCCGAAGGCGATATGGAAGCATTGTAATTAAACCAATTGTTGGATTTTGAGAGTTCCAACAACCCGTAACTACTGCCAGTAGATGTTCGTATGGCAACCGGGACCAACGGCTTAACGTGCTTTCCGAGGCACGACCAGATCAGTGCAAATATTCATATGATAGATTCACGTGAGGGAGCGGAGATTCCCGCTCTCTCACGCTTCTAGCCGCCGCAGGAGACGCCCTGGTCCGGAGACAACGGCGAGGTTTCAACCACCGGTCGAGGAGGTGCGCCGCACCGCCTCCTCCTTTGCCAGCATCACTGCTTCGCAGATGGAGGTGACGACCTGCCATGCACTCTCGATTCGGACCATGAGCCGGACGCGAGAGAACGCCAACGATCGCCGTTTTATTCAATGGAGATGAAGTTCAAAATTAATATACTGGGAACTATTTCGACGGAACGGTAGTAAAGTTTAGATGTGGCGCTAAGTCGTAAATTATACTCGACCTCCTGCCCTGTCTCCTGCCTGCATGTCCAAAACAGCACATGCAGGCAAAGTGACCGGTGGTCTGATACGGACGACAGCAGGTCAAGCTACCCCAAACTGTCAGATATTCCCAATCAACCTTGAGCCTTAATGCTTTAGTGATAAAGTTGAAAATCTAATAAGGAAATCGGACAGATTATATTAGCTTGATGTGCTGTCGTCTGTACCAACGACGTACTGAAATACAGTTTTGCCAAAGACACTAAGAAGAAGTTCAAAATCAATCAATGTTCTGGTTTGCTACTTTACATATTTTCCGCGGTAATGTAAATTGAAAGTAACGTAAACCGGTAAACAAATATAACATTTATACTTACAGAAACTGCACCACAGGTGGTTACAACAATCACGAACGAAAATGAGATAAATTGTGAAAAACTTGAAACACCAACTGAGCTCATAGAACCTGAAACACTGGAACAGCGAAAACAGGGCATGTATTATGATAAAGATACACGCTCCATTAAAATAAAGACCAAATTTAATTTCAAAGGTAATTTATTTAACAAAACGAATTCAGTAAATGAATTGATTGTTTAGGCCCAAACAAAGACAGCCTAATTTATCTATCCAATGACTACTAAACCTTACCTAGTAATAAATAATTTATAAAATATATCAAATAAGAATCTATTTATGAAAAAGGTTAAAAATATTGAATATTATTAATTATTGAGCTAAGCTGAATAAATCATGCGTCCTAATATTTTTTTTTTTTTTTTTTAATATTGAAAAGTATTTTTTTAGCGTGGTGATTACGCTCAATCCTTCTCTGTATGAGAGGAGACCTGTACCCAGCAGTGGGCCGATAAGAAAAGGTTGATGATGATAATGATTATTTTCTTTAACTAATGTGTTGTAGTTTTTGGAGAGATGAAGTGTCTTTGTAAGAGGACTGAAATTCCACACTGTGTATCATCATAATTTCAGCTGATTTACATCCACTGATGGACGCAAGCCTCCTCGTCTCACATCCACCAGATCCCTATGGACTTTACCTTACATTAAATGAATTGTACCAACCTAACCAAAAAGCTTTTTTTAATCTTATTTTTCCCCTCCAGATATTCCTGAAAAAATAACACTGGGAAAATGTGCCAACGGAAAGCGATTGGTAGCTAAAGTAACCAAACTGCGATCAAATAAAAACAAAGCCGTAATAAATAAAGTACCTGAGGGTGTTGTTTTGAAACAGAATGTGGACAATGAACATAATAGTAAGTATATTTGTGGTGCTGTGAAATACCGAAATGATTCAGCTACTGTCCTAAGAACGCTTTTATTTGTTTGAGTTTGCCAAACAAATGATCGCGATTCTTTTACATGAATATGAATATTTGCACTACCACTACGACCAGACCAGTCATTAGATGTTCGTATGGCAACCGGGGCCAACGCTCCGGTTGCCATACGAACATCTAATGACAGTCGTTACGGGTTGGAGACCTCAAAAGTCCAACAATTAGTCTAACTTCAATGCTTCTATATCGCTTTCGGGTTGTGGAGGTCAGACGGCAGTCGCTTCACGGAAAATAATTAAGTTTAGCCAAAATCAGCAGTTAGACTGGTAAAGCGGACCCCAGACTCAAAGCTGGATCGTCTATTCGTATTGTTACGGGCTAGGATCACTAAAACGCCGGTTAAGGGTTGCGAAGTTTATTGTCAACGAAGGTACAGTCGATTGTAGGCAATGACAAGTAGAACGTAGCTGATGTCGCACCGAAGTCTTCCCTTACGTCCACGAAGTCCGTGTTCTAAACACACAATAACACTACAGATGTCACTTCACGTAGTACTCAAAGTTCTCGTTACAGTTGTCGCAGTAAGTATTCTCAATTATCGCTTCTTATCTGTCGCTTGTTTTCGTATCGCTAGTCTAATGCAGACTGACTGCCTACTGGCGTCACGGCGCTTTATATAGGTCAGCTGATCAAACATTCCAGATTCGTCTAGACGTAATAATAATAAAGCATAACTTCGAGTACATTCAGTAGGTACCTACGGTAATTCACCGGAGACGAGTTTCTGGAAATTTCGATGTCGACACTTTGCTGACAAAATTGTTGAGACCTGTACCATTCGATAGGTTCGATGCGTTTTTATATTGTAACTTTCTAATATCTAGATCTCGAGATATCGCGCTTAAAAGTTATGTACTGCATGTCACGCAATATTGAACCTTATGCCATTGACATAATGTACATTCGTAACAGTATTTATAACTTTGAATTAATTATCCCACAATATGTTTTAAAGAACTTGCAGTTGTATAAATATAATGACGAATATGTAATTACATTTCCAGATACGAAAGGTCTGCATGAAATAGATTTTGTGAGCCTCGTACAAGCGACGTTGCGTTCTGAAAGCAGCTTCAACAAGGCAGATATTGCTTCAGCAGACACGGTCATCGTCCAGCTACTCAAAGTGCCCAATTTGAAACAATCGTTGGTTGGGAACAACTTAATTGTGACCAAGGTATAAAAGAAGATATTTCACTCCATTATTTCTCCTTGGTCATATACAATGCAGATGGACAGCATGACAGTCCCAAAGGCACGATGCAGTTGCACGTAAATACTATAAATGACTACACAAGAAGACATGTGCGCTTAAAAGAATAAAAAAAACGTTTACAGAAATATGCATTTTATGTTTCACAAAATAGGACCCATATTGATTAAATTCGGTTCCTACAAAACGATTCGACTTAAAACTAGCTATTGATGGAATGTTAAGAGTCTGGATAGTTTGATATTATTATGGAAATACCAAAAGAGCACCCGATATTAGTAGTATTAGTATTATCTAATAGTTTAATTTTATCATTGGCAGGAAACATGTAACAAGGACGATTTCGGTACAATTCACAACAGAAGCAATGTTACTCTTCTTACCGGCCGGGTGAAGGAAAAAGAGGGGACATACGGCTTCGAGCATATACCCAAATTGTTACAGACCATTAAATCTGAAGCAGGTACTAACTCCACATTTCCCTTAAGCAAGACAAAGCACTAGGGTATGTGTAACCTCGATTACAACCCCTATCATACAGTATGACCTAGTTCAGTACATGTATTAAAGTTAGGAAATAAATTTACTAATACATATACCCTATGCTCTATCTTGCATTACATACTATTGCCAGGACCTACATCTGCCCATTCTTAAAACAAAATTCCGTGCACATGGTGAAAACTCCAAATAAAAGGGGATCCTTTTTAGGTCCACTAATAACAGGCGCTGCAAGTAAGTATACGGTGGTCAAATATACAACTTTATTTTTCATTTATGCGAAACCTGAATATAGTTTGTTCATAATAAGCAACTGAATCAATTCCAATATTTTTTACAGTATGTTATATTTTTTCCCAAATACATTTAGAAATTGTTGCACTGTGGTTACTGAGTGTGCACGGTAGATCATAGTATTGCGCACGCCGGCGCAACAGCTCCACGCCAGAGGTCAACGCCACTCTCGCCCGCCTGAACGGAGCCTTTTTTTTTCGGTTTGGAAATCCTCATAGGATGTCCGCCGCCCTAGGGTGGGCGACGGGGTCTGTCTGACTTTTACTGACTAAAACCACCCCGGTGTCTCTTCTATCACGAGCGCGCGTGGGCCCGCAGGAGTCTAAATTCTTCCGCAGCCCTACACTCTCGTGCTGGCCCGGTCTGTCCGGGCCTCGTCTCCGGCACGGGGTAGTGGGGTGTTAAGCTACCCCGTGCATCGCCTCAGAGGCGCGCGCTGACACTCGCGCGCGCCTCCGCCTCGGGGTCCATCGAATAGGGGGCGGGGACTTCCCCATAGCCCTCGCCCCTGGACCCATTCATGGGGGGCGGAAGAGAGCGGAGCCTGGACCATACTTTTGTTCGGGCAGCCAAGTAAGGTAACAAGCTCATAACTTTGTGGTTTTTCATGATATCTTTTTGAAATTTTGTACATAGATTCTTTACTTAAAAATACTGGACACGTGTTTCGGGTTTCGCATAGACAAAAAATAATGTTGTATAATAGATTATGGCGATAGTACTTTACAGTAGAGGAATAAATGTTAAGATTTTTTCACTTTGAGAATATTTTGCACTTGACTTCTTTATGAAGTTACGGTTCGAAAAGGTGGATGGGAAAAATTATTTATTTACTTGACGTATTCGCTCTTTGCGGGATTGTTTTTTATACTCTTTGGCTGTATTATCGCCAAAATCTATAGAAAATCATATCTGTATCTAACCACCGTAAGGACTATTATTCTGCTTGCATCATATATTATTAGTCGTCCTTAAAAGGATCCTCTTTTGATTTACTTGCACTTATGACCATCATATGCACGTGATTTAGTTCAAAATGGTCAGATATAGGTTTTGGCCACAGAAATCGTAATAACAAGTCAATAGAAGTGCTATAACTGACTTTTAACACCAGAACGCGTGTCGCCGGTCGTTTTTACCACCACATAAACAAATAATAAATACACTCGAACAATTACACAAGCATTTTGCATTATTGATACAAAATTAAACCTTCGGGCTATAGCATGACGCAATATTTTCTAACAGCACATAATCGCAGAAGGCGCTGCTTTTTTAACCAATAATAAACGTGCGCGAAAAGCAGAGAAACATATCGCGCGCTCACTTTCTCTGAGAAAAAGTGCAGTAGGTCGTAATGTTTATGTTCATATCGATAATTTTCCGATGAGCGTTAATTAAAGTGTTTCATTCCTCAACGCACTTTAAGGTGATTTACATGTTTATGAGATAAGGGAATGCAATCCACAATTAACTAGGTATAAGCTATATCTTTTTTATTAAGAAATCAATCAAAATCCAAGCATTTATTTCAAATAAAGAAATTCCTTCTGCCAGAAGCAGATATCCATTTATCTTTAATATCTAGATCTTTTGGAAACCTGTAATAATAGCAATATCATTGGATTAAGTAAACAGATGCATAAATAATATAAAAACGTATCGATTCAATCCAACTTAATCCATTATCCTTACAATATAATAATAATAATATGAATCCTTAATTATTTTGACATGAAAAGTATTTGATAAATACTGAAAACATCAATCGTACAAGGATACCCAACGCAGACTAGTTTACCTACTGCCTACTAGGCCTACCTGTGTACATATCCATGTAATAATAAGCATAATTCTTATTAAAATACAATCATCTCATATATATTTAACGTTAACTCATAATATTTCATTATTTCATTCCCATTTCGGTAAAGCTAATAAAAAGTAAACGTAATAAATAATCGATACAAAATAATAGTGACACATCACTAACTCATGCGGCATGTTCCTGAAATTTACGTAAAGGGCGATATTGTTAATTTCGTATGACTATAATTTCATTGCTGCTTTTAGCAGTTTTCATAGTAAACATGAACAAACTAAGTATCAATGGAAATTGATGTGAAAAAAAAATCGTTTTCTATGACAATCGTAGTAGGGGGGGTGAAAAAATTTAAATTGTCTATATTTATTAAAAACGACATTGTTTCAAAAATTAAGTACTTACGATATTGTTCATTTCGTATGACTATAATTTCATTGCTGCTTTTAGCAGTTTTCATAGTAAACATGAACAAGCTAAGTGTCAATGGAAATTGATGTGAAAAAAAAATCGTTTTCTATGATAATCGTAGTAGGGGTGGTGAAAATATTTAAATTGTCTATATTTATTAAAAACGACATTGTTTCAAAAATTAAGGACTTACATATGAAATGTTATCCTTTTATTTGTATAGTTACAAGTTTTGGAAGAGTTTCCGCAGTTGGATGCGCTGCAAATCACCATGTTTATCGGTTTGCGTCCCAAACAACACAAATAACCGCAACAAACGCTCCACGCGCTCTTGTGTGTCACAACCCATATGCACGGCGACAAAGTCACGCGTCTTTGCAACTTCTATTGACTTGTTATTACGATTTCTGTGGTTTTGGCTATAGTACAGACGACAACACATCAAGATATACAATCTGTCAGATTTCTTTATTAGATTTTCAACCTTAACTTTAAAGCATTAAGGGTCAAGGTTGATTGGGAATATCTGACAGTTTGGGGTAGCTTGAGCTGCTGTCGTCCGTACATGAATCTCAGAAATAGTCTGCGAGTGAAACCGTAGTCAGAGAGGGGTCTAAACCCTCAAGAGACTTTCATTTTTATGTAATTTAAGACAGTCTTATGTGTTTTGTTGAACATTACAGAAGAACAAAACACGTCACAAACTGATGAAGTATTCAGTTGTATAGAGGAAAAAGAGGCCAAAGAGAATTTCACTATCTACCACGTTCATATTGCAGAAACGAAATGCACCGATAATGTTGTCCGAGTGTCTGTTACATTGAATAAACGGCGTAAGTACGAAATATAACAATTATTATGAAAAACAAAGGTTGAACTGTCTTATTGCTCAGGAAGGAGTGTCTGAAGTTGACATTTTCGTGTATAACAGCAATTCTTCGTTAAATTTTTGTATGAAGTTTTTTACTTAAATGTTATGTTGTGGCTTGTTGTACTCGTTGGTGTTTATCCTGTGAGGGCGGCAAGCAATTGTTATATAAATAGACTATAATAGTTGCTTCGCACGGGTGCAATGCTGACATTATTACACTACAAAAAAACTGTGAACGTTGTACTTAAAAACAAAGCGGATCGCCGCGCCGCTCTCGCCGCCTCGGCCGGTTTGTACCGCCGCAAACGCTACGTCCCGCAATTTTTTAATCTGTAATAACTTCGAAAATATTCATTTAAATCATATGCTGTAAAGGGCCATATACATAGATCTACATTAAATCAACAATCGAGGTATTTAACTGGTTAGGGATTAATAATGTATTGGTTAAAATTGCTTCAATACTTAGTAAGTACATTATTTTGATAAATCTCATTGGGTTCAGCCTACGTTTGCAATGTAAGCGGAAAAAATGTAATTATTTACGACGTCCCATTAGAGACCTCGAAAATAACAGTATTTCTCCTTTATTTAATGAATTTTATTATACATATAAACCTTCCTCTTTAATCGCCGCTCTATTTATTTTAAAAAATATCGCATCAGAATCCGTTGCGTTGCGTAGTTTTTATTAAAACATACGTAGTAATTATTTAAACATACATAGGGGTGTAGGAACAGAGAAAGCGATTTTGTTTTATACTATGTAATGATAAGAAAGGACCAGAATGAGTCAGGTGTCTATACTTGAGCCAAATTCGATAAAGATTAGAGGTAAACAAACCGTTGCTAGGCAACGAGTAGTTTACGCCTAAAAGACAGTTGTGTTAACAAACTTTTCTACATAGATGATTTTCATAAAAGTAATAAGTAATCCTACTTCCTAACAGTTTATTTGTGTTTCGATACTTATGATTTGCATAGAACGCTTAACCGATTTGAATGAAATATGACACACATGTAAGCTAATTTCCTAATAAATCAAATTTTTTGATACATATATAGTATAATTAGTCCATACTTTAAAGTATTACAATGTGTTATGCAATTGATTTGAAAGTATTTAAATTACGCAAAATTGTATTGACAAATGCCTCATCTTTATTCATTGGTTGAATTCCACAAAATGTGTCTAATACCTAGGTACCTGGTTTTCATCCATGTTTCTTTTTTTTTAGGGCTATCACGTAAAATTAATGTCGACTTTTTAATGGTTTTTCAAAATACCAAGTTATTATGCATGTTATTTTAGTGATTCTATTGAAATATGCTGCAATAGGAATTGTTAACAAATAGCTAGCACGTAAAAGTCGATAATCATGTAAATAACAGGAGATTTGTAAAATGTGAGTTGTGATAACCCTAAATTGGTTTGTTTATCTCTATTCTTTACGGAGCTAGGCGATGGTGTAATTCCGTTCGGAGAGTCTATCTTGTAGTGTTGAAATAATATGTCAATATAATCATCTATATTGAAGGCTTTGATCACTATTCAGTCTTGAGCTAAGCACATTTTTTTTTTTTTAATTTTTCTTTTATTTGGTGCTACATACTTATTTATTTCGCCATCCCTTTCTTGACAGTTGGTTCTTTTAAGTCAAGATATACCTAAGTCATCATCATCATCTCAGCGTTAATCCCTGTCGCATCCTAAGCTTTTTCAGCTTTGGAGTCTGGGGTCCGCTTTACCAGTCTAACTGCTCATTTGGCTAAACTTAGATATTTTCCGTGAAGCGACTGCCGTCTGACCTACACAACCCGAAGGCGATATCGAAGCATTGCAGCTTGACCAATTGTTGGACTTTTGAGGGCTCCAACAACCCGTAACGACTGCCATTAGATGTTCGTATGGCAACCGGGACCAACGGCTTAACGTGCTTTCCGAGGCACGACCAGACCAGTGCAAATGTTCATATTCATGCATACAAACATTTGCACTGCGCGGGATCGAACCCGCGCCTCCTTGCGCAGCGGCCGCGTTCGCTACCGCTACGCCACGGAGGCTGTCAAGATATACCTAAGTAATATGTTATTATTACTGATATATTAAGTGCCATTAAAGCTCTTCAGTGTTATAGAATATAGACCACAATTGTCATGAATATGATGTAATATTTATAATCGTCGAAAAAATATCTAATAAATTATACCATACACATTAATTGTTCAGCGTATGGTTGTAAGGACATGCTGTAAAAACCAACTATCATAGAAAACCTTTTGGTGTCTTATATTTGAATTATATGAATTGTCTGATTTAATTCCCCCATCGGACGACCCGTCGTACGGCGTGTTTCCACCACTACGATCCGGACGAAGAGTTTCGCCTCCTCTTTTATACCGCGTACTTCGAGGGACTGGAACAATTTCACCGCGGCGATATTTCTGTCGGACTACAATTTGAGTGTCATCAAGGCTAGAGTGAATAGGCTCTTAATAAACTAGTGCGCTTTACCATCAACGATTGCGTCACTGCTTACCATCAGGCGGGATTGCGGTCAAGCACTAGTTTATAATGTATAAAAAAGCTCATTATTAAAATAACCAATCTGTAATATTTTCACTTTCAGAACTTCCTTTGAACTTAGTGTTTGATATGAAGAAACGTTACCCGACCACGGTGTTTGGTTGTAGCAGTTGTGCAGTGCTATTTAAATCTGAGGAAGCATTGAAGGAGCACCAAGAGGTAATTACCCATGGGCCATGTCCCTAAGGCCGCTACCTCGAATCTTGTGGGCAGCGGGGCGGCGGCGGCGGCGGCGGCGCGGGTGCCGAGCGGTCATCGAAGACCCGTTCTCGAAACTAGCGGGCGGATCGCGCGTCACTATAGTAGCGTAGTGTTGTGTTCACGATTGTGTCGAAGAGATATTTGTTTTTATTCGCGAAAGAAATGTCTGAACAATGGCGGCAACATCTTTTTGATTCAAATTTATTCCTAACGCTCGATCACCGCTCGCTGCCCAGAAGATTCGAGGGCGAGAAATACACCGCTTGCTACCCGCCACCGCCCCGCTGTTTTCGAGAACCGGTCCGTTTGATTTTACGCATAAGATCCTGCCGCTCACTCGCCGCCGCCGCCCCGCTGCCCGCAAGATTCGAGGCAGCGGCCTAAGATTTCTTTTCTCATGGTTAACTTCTTGTACAGGCTTTTTATTAAGTAACCAAGAATAACCGTTCATCAATTTAATTTTCACTAGCTGTGTCCGTGACTTTATTCGTGTGAATGTCAGAAAACAGATTAAATATCATGAAATCCAATTAGTGTTCTGAAAAAGTATAAGAGCTCCCCGCGAAAAAAATTTTGAGCGTTATAATTTTTTTTGCACGGAACTCTTTCTCAAATAACGACTAGCCTAAGTAACATCAAAATCGAGTCATGCGTTTCGGAGATTATCCGTAACAAACACACTGACAATAATAATAAAAAAAATACTGTACTTATTTTATTTACATTTACCTGGATATATGCATTTTTAATGTTATGAAATAGTGCTTGACTGCAATCCCGCTTGATAATAAGCAGTCATGCAATCATTAAAACTAAAGTGCACTATAATAGTGCATTTACAAAAAGCTGTTGTTTAGACATGGCAGCCACTTCAAGTTTATTTATGTGTAAGTATAGGTGTAATAAATAAACATGCACAATTTATTTTAGAACAAAACATGCATGGATGTGGAAGAAATCATAAAAACAGAAGAATCATCTGATCAACCAAATAATGATGACGACGTGATCATCATGAAAACCGGCAAGGAAACAATATTTTCTTGTGCACAATGCAACGTAAGTATTGTAAATGATTACAAAAGTTTTATTTTTTGTTCACCATCATTTAATCAAAACATCTAAATTGACTTTTTTTTTAATAATTATAAACTAGTGCTTGACTGCAATCCCGCCTGATGGTAAGCAGTGATGCAGTCGTTGATGGTAAAGGGCACTAGTTTATTAAGCCTATTCACTTAAAAAACTAAGGAATAAGAAGGATGACGGCAGTTGAGCGAGGTGATGCAATGTTAAACCCAAGACCAACACGACCAAACGAAGCTGCGCTAGAGGGAGATTTAGAGAGAGGGAGAAACCAAACTCCCGACACAACAATATTTGGCGCATCGAACCCGCCACACATCGCAACACAAATGCTCAGACCCGTCCTTCTTGCAAAACAAAAAGTTCTAACCAGCTGGGTCTTACTGCACTATTTTTAATATTATATTTATATTCAGGTTAAATTTACGAAACTGAGCAACATACAAAGGCACATGAAAACGCACCAGGGCACACGTCAACAAATATTACAAACAAACAGAGTACCAGATCAAGAAACACAACTGAAAAAGCCATCTACAAAAGCCTTCAAGTGTAAAATGTGTCCCAGCAGTTATTTTTATTCCGCGACCCTTTCGAAGCATATAGTAACCAGCCATATTAAAATAAAATCAAATAAAAGCATCGTTTAATAAAATATTGTTTTTATTGTTGTATTTTAGAATCAAATCCCTGTTATTGTGATCCGCAATTATATCAATTGTGTATTGCTTGAACAGATAGTAATATAATAGGCACTGTCAGCCCCACTACTCATATTGCCAATCATTTACTATGCTGCTTCTAACAACGTTGGTATATAGTTTCAGGTAATCAAGGTGTTAATTATTTTTACAATAGACTATCTACTTATTTGTAGCTATGTTGTTATATTTTGTATGACATAGTTTCTGCCTACCACCAATGAGAAGAAGACATTCTTATGTTGTAATCATGAAGAAATTACGCTTTAAGTTACAAAAGGTATGCAATGAAATATTATTAAAATATATCATCAGAAAATATGGTATCTAGCTCATCAAACAAATCACTAGCATTGTTATCAGTTTCATTGGCAACTGTATCACCTGAAACAGAAAATAATATTTATATTTTAATGTAAGTAATATTTATACAACATTATTTTTTGTTTATGTAAAACCCGAAACATGTGTCCAGTATTTTTAATTTTAAGTAAAGAATCTAGGTATATGCAAAATTTCAAAAAGATATCATGAAAAACCACAAAGTTAGAGCTTTTTATCCTACTTGGCTGTCCCAACAAAAATATGGTCCACGATCCGCACAGGCGGGCGAGCCCGGTGCGTTGACCTCTGGCTTCAGCTGTTGCGCGAGCTCCGAGTACTATGATCTACCGTGCGCGCTCGGTAACTACAGTGCAACAATTTGCAAATGTATTTGGGAAAGCATAACATGGTGTAAAAATGATTGGAATCGATTTAATTGCTTATTCTGAACAAAGTAAATTCAGGTTTTGCATAAACAAAAAATAACGTTATATAAGTACCTAGTTACAATTTGTGTTCAATCAGTTTCTATATAAGATATGCATTGTTGTGATTGTTCACTAAAAAAAAACAAAAGAAGTGATAGCTGATTTTGAAGTAAACTAAAAAACCTTGACTTGGCTTGACTTGGCTGATTGATTGCAAACATCTGTATTGGAATTATATGCATGATATACTATTTTTTTAAATATATTATGGTTCTCACTGTAAATATTTGTTATACATTAACATTATCAAACAAAAAAGAAGTTTCTAAAATACATTTAAATTTACTTTGCTCACCTATGTTGTTTAAATTATTTTGAGTTTTTATCACAGTATAATCCTCTTCATAAACTATGGCATAGCCATCAGGTAATGGTTTAGCATCTGCATCATCCGTCAGGACTGTTGAGCTGTAGACTGCCAGTATATTGCTTAATGTTATATTAAGATAGTGCTTCTTGAAAGCACTTCCCGTTGTAAGTATTGTTGGTTTCCAAAGAATTAAGGCACAGTATTCAGAGGCAATATATTTGGAGAAAGACGACCATGCATCTCTGTGAAGTGTACCCTTAATATTTCCTGGATAACATACATTTGACTAATATTAGTATCTCATATATTTATGAAAAACAAAACTGTATTTTCGCTGCTGAACTATTGAATTGTGGAAATGGATAGATTATGCAGCAAACTGTGATAATATCAGTAACTGGGAACAAATTATTGTGCCAAAAACTTCAATGGTGTTAAATTTCTTGATTCACTCCCTGTGGCATCACATCACAATGCCATATATACCTACAGTGAGATGATTTTTAACAGCACAGCTGTTGTGCTGCTGGGAAGTTAGTTCCACCTCTTCTTCCCAGCAAAAGTACTAGTAAGTGGAGTTTTGGGGAATGTCTTTTGTGATATTGATGTTCAAAAAGTTCTGATTCTCAAGCTAATTTGGATAAATTATTTTTGAAAGAGGTGGAAGGAGTAGGGAGGCCTTGCTGAGCAATGCTAATAAAAGAAAATAAAGATAGTCATACTCACCAGTTGTATCTCTCATAATAATCAAGGGATCTGTAGCAGATCTGTCAACTGTCTCCACAAATGCAGTTATTGTGTGAGCCTTCCTTTTTCTCAAGTTTCCAGATATGGCTTGCTGTTTAACCGTTTTTATGGAATCTATGTCATGTAAATTCCAATTTTTTAAATCATCTAACAACCTTACCCATAATGGGGTCTCAAATAAGTCTCCTCTTAAATTATTTTGTGTAAAATCAACATCCTGTAAGAAATACATATAATGTCATGACATCACATATACACATGATTTCAAATTAAAATAGGCAATTATTTACTTATATTACCTGTGAAAGTAATTCTATCTGACAAATAGTTTCATCTTTATTTTCTTCAAAGCCTGCAGTGAGTAAACCAGCTGGGCCAGGGAACTTTCTTTTGCTTTTATGATCAAAATATGAATTAATCATTTTTCTTTTTGTGTGCTTGGGTGACAGAATACTATTTACATTTGATGCCATATTATCATTAGTGTGGTTTTTAATATTCTTTTTTTCATCATTCCTTACAGTATTGTGACACTTTGTGGCAATATTCTCATTTAATTCTATACTATGTGTGCCACTTGTTTGTATTGATATTGTAAGAGGTACATCTTTTTTCGGATCAGGTTTGTTTGAGTCGTGTTTATTTTCTATATTTATTTTTTCTGTTATAGTATCTTCTGGGAATTCAAACTGAGACAGGACCTATGTGGAACATAAAATGATAGGGTCAGTGGGGAGGAGTTAGCTTTGATCAGGCACATACTTAAAAATCATTTCCAGAAGAAGATTTCTAGATCAATGAGCACAGAGAGCAGTAGCAGTAGATGAGCATAAAGCAATACTCTTTAAAATACTATCAGTGAGAGATCAGCAATAAAAACAAACACAAAACACTTTTCGGCCTCATAAAATACCTGATCGTAGTCGTCCGATTCAAACATAATTAAACATTAAACTCTTGACGGTATTAAATAAAACTTGTCTTCACTACCAATCTATTCAAAAGTAAAATGAAAGCAAATCGTGCCTAACAATACAAACTGAATCTCAATCACGAACACGAGAGATCACGAAAACAAAGTGCCAAAAAATACTTTCTCACTTTTTGAGACAGACAGACATACTGAGCACTACTGAGATCAGTGTGACCAACCTTAAATTAGAGATCCTGCCCTACTTAGACAAGAAAACTGACAAATCCTGTCAAAATCAAAACCACAAAATGCCAAAATAATGCCAATATAATCTAAAAGTTTAAAATAAATAAACACATTATTTTTTGAAGGTTTATTAAAACTAGCTGCGCCACATGGTTTCGCACGCGTTTTTTTTTTAAATGCCCCGCTCCTATTGGTCGCCACGATGCTATATGTATAGCCTAAAGCCTTCTTCGATGAATGGGCTATCAAACGAAAAAAGAATTTTTTTTTTTCGGATCGGTTCCTGAGATTAACACGTTCGAACAAACAAACAAACTTTTCAGCTTTATATATTAGTATAGATAATTGATCTTAAAGTCTAAAAGTGAACTGAATTAAATTACACATTCCCATTAGCATCGTATTCTACTGGATCACTTTCTTTATACATCGCTTTTGTCATTTCTTTAGTTGGCTGGAATGAAACGCAGTCACCATATTCACTAATGCCCTGTTATCAAGTAAAATAGATGCGGCATGTTTATTAATAAATCTGTTCCGCGTATTTGTTCTAACAGATTGATTTTCACAAACAGCATTCGACTTGTTTTTGAACCTCTTAAGGTATTAATTTTTTAACCATAATTTAGTTTTTACATTTTGGCATTAGAATTTCCTTCTAGAAACATTCTAAATTATTTTTTATTTTATTTGAAATAAGAATTTTGTTCTAGATACATTCAACATAGATAAATATTTTCTTTTGACATTTCTGTTTAGGATTTTTATTATTTTGTATTGTTCCTAATAACAAATTGCTATGTTCTCTGGTTGTAACTGATGATTCGAAAGTGCTTGTATCTAAGCCTACTTGAATAAAGTATTATTTGAAATTGAATTGGATACTGAATCCTACTCTTTTTGTGGGCTGTAGCGGCTAGCGGCTATACTATATTGTTAATACTGCCAAAAGTGCCAAATCCTGCCAGATTTCTAAAACGTCAAACAAAAGTGCCAGAGAGTAAAATGAAGGGCTAAACCTGCCAAAAAGGCAGGATCCTGCCACATTTGGTCACACTGACTGAGATAGATGCCAGATAAAATAAAGATGACATTGACAATTTGACACCCCTTTGGATGACATACTGTCACTTTTTTTTTGCCTGGTTTCTAAGACCTGTAAGCCTGTCTTAATTATATCTTGTCTTCTTTTGTAACTTATCCTAACTAAACCTATCTCCTTTCGTTTCTCGCGTGAACTGACATTAGGAGGAAGTTTTGGTACAAAGCCATGATGTGGCCACTATGCTAGAATATTTCACTGTTCTTTATGAATTATTCACTGAATGCACTTTTTACTACATAAATCACGCGTTTTTATTTAGTAAACGACACTATAAATAATTTAAAAGTCCAATGAAAAATGAGCGTGGCACTCAGCTTCCCGCCAAAAACTACACATACTGTCACTTTTTGAGGATAGTGTTGCCAATAGTTATACTAGCTTTCCATCAGATACAACTTTTAAAATCAGAAAATCACGAAAAGAAATTATAGTCCAAAAAAGCGCGAAAATGTTCCCAAATCTCTAGTTCTAGTTCTAAAATTTTAATTTACGTAATAAAATAACTATAAAGTTTATTAGTTTTCTTTGGTAATGCGTTATAACTTTAAAAATTAGGTATTTTTTTTTTTTACGTATTATAAACCAGTGCTTGACCGCAATCCTGCCTGATGGTAAGCAGTGACGCAATCGTTGATGGTAAAGCGCACTAGTTTATTAAGAGCCTATTCACTCCAGCCTTGAAGACACTCAAATTGTAGTCCGACGGAAACACCGCTGCTGGCAAATTGTTCCAGTCCCTCGATGTACGCGGTATAAAGGAGGAGGCGAAACGCTTCGTCCGGATCGTAGTGGTGTTAACAACGTAAGGGTGGAAACCAGCCGTACGACGGTTCGTCCGCTGGTGGAACGGAGATGGGGGAATTAAATCATGCAATTCCATCGCACACCCCCCGAAATGCATCCTATAGAACACCGAAAGGCTGGCTACTCTACGCCTGTGCTCTAGGCTTTGGAGACCATCTCGAGTTAGATCAGGGTCACCAATCAGCCTCTTCGCACGCCTCTCCATTGAATCCAAAGTGGCCAGGTGACACTTAGCAGCACCAGCCCAAATGTGGCTGCAGTACTCCACACACGAACGGACCTGTGCTTTGTATAACATTAGAAGCTGCCCAGGTGTGAAGTACTGCCGAACCTTTGCGATAACGCCAAGCTTCCTGGCAGCCACCTTGGCCTTGGACTCAATGAACCGCCCAAAGTTAAGGTTCGAGGAAATCTCAACTCCCAAAAGCTGAAGGCGGTCGGAACACTCCAAGGATACATTCCGAAAAGTAGGAGCCAAGGTGAACGGGCTCCTTTTGGCGGTGAAAAGACACGCCTGTGTTTTGGCAGCATTGAATGCTACAAGATTGGCATTGCCCCATTCGGAGACTGCCTGCAGTGCAACACTCGTTCGTTCAACCATGGCCTCTCTTTCGGACCGGATTGATTCCCTACTAGCCCGAGCACCCGGCAGGTATCTCTCTACAACTGTGCTGTCATCTGCATACCCATAGATACCGGGCATCAGCAGATCGCTAATATGCAGCAGGAACAGAGTTGCAGAGAGAACAGACCCTGGAGGAACACCGGCATTAGTTGACATGGGCTCAGAAGAGCATCCATCGACAACAACTCGGAGGGTCCGTTCAGTCAGGAAGTCTTTTACCCAGCTAGTCAGGCTAGGGGAAATGCCGTACGCTGGAAGCTTACTCAAAAGGCCAGCGTGCCATACCCGGTCGAAGGCCTTCGAGACATCAAGGGAGACAGCAATCGCTTCCCCATTCTTCTCGAGGGCCTCGCCCCACAAGTGAGTGGCATACACTAGTAGGTCCCCAGTTGACCGATTGCGGCGAAACCCGTACTGTCGGTCACTGAGGAGATCGTTACCTTCCAGGCATGCCAAGAGGCGCGAGTTCAATACACGCTCCATAATTTTGCAAAGTATGGAGGTGATCGAAATCGGCCGATAGTTGGCAGGATCGGCACGACTACCCTTCTTGGGCACGGGCTGCACGTTAGCAAGCTTCCAGGACTTGGGCACAATACCAGTCCTAAATGAGAGGCGAAACAAGCGCGTCAATACAGGAGACAACTCCGGCGCACATGCTTTAAGAACAATCGCTGGTATACCATCTGGACCACTAGCCTTATTCACGTCCAGACGACACAGTACTCTCAGAACCTCCTCGTTTCTAATGCGAACCTCAGGCATTGAACCTCCGCAATGAGGTAAATTAGGTGGAGTAGCGCTGCCAGTATCAAGACGCGAATTATGGGCAAAGAGAGAAGCAAAGAGACCTGCTTTCTCTCTCGCCGTAAGAGCCAGTGTTCCATTAGGCCTAACCAGCGGAGGCAGTGAGGGCCGACAGAAGTTCGCCTCAACCGATTTGGCAAGGTACCAAAAAGATCTGCTACCGGATGGCTGCGCAGATAACTTGTTGCCAATATGGGTAATGCGGTCGAAGCGAGCCTTCTAGAGCGCCTTCTTGTAGGACTTGGCAGCACGGTTAAAGGCTCTCTTCTTTGAGCTTAGATCCGGAGCTCCTCGGTCACGAGCGTCAACCCAGGCGAGAAATGCCGTGTGTTTACGCTGTTCAGCTTGGACACAATCGGCATTGAACCATGGGCGAGCCGAGCCACCGACGGGCACGTCATTGAATGGGATAAAATACTCCATAGCTTGACGCACCACATCGGTTATAGTGTCCGCACAGCTCGACGGATTGTCAGAAGAGAAGCATACCTGCTGCCAAGGATAAGACGCAAAGAAGTGGCGCATCTCATCCTAATCCGCTGACCTGTATCGCCACATTCGCCGTTCACCACGAGAGTCGTGATCTGGTGGGGAGAAGGACGACAATTCGAACGACGAATCAACATATTACATACAATTTTTAGATAAATCTTTATACAAAATCTTTAATAACAACAGCTTTGTGTTCTGAATTATTTCATCTTCAGATATATCATTTTTGTCTCCTACATCATCGTCGGTCACAAATTGATTTGTTTCACAAAGCTTACTGGTACCTACTTCATAATCATTACAATATTTACTTTCCAACCTCAAACCACATCGTAATTCGTAATCTAGTAGCAATTAAAAATAATTGAAATCGAGTTTTATCATACCACTAGAACAATCTAGCAATAATTAGAAGCAATATTTCGCCATTAAATGGGTGATTACAACCGCCAGTTTTAGGTCCCTATTACAGAAGGAAACTCAAGCATTGATCTCTGTTTAAACAATAATACAACACGGACCTGACGGAATGGCTTGAAATTAGTTTTATGTATAATGTTTGAGAACAAAGTGCCAATATCAGCTGTCCTGAAATATATAAGTAAAAAAGTCGATATACAGAACAATGGTTTTTAATCCATCCATACCCATACACTTAGGATAGCTAGTCTCGTACTACCTAAGTGATAACCGTACCTACGGCTTGAAATATCAGGCTAAGCTATATTTGCCACCGTCATATTTACAAACCCCTCTGTGGCTCGTGATGCACCATTGATGCACGCATGCATCTTTGGGTGTCGTTACGGTTCGTCAAAAGCCTGAAAGTCTGACGACTCGTCTTACGAAGGGGAATAGAATTTCCCAATAATTGGGCTGTGAATGTAGGAAGATACCGTGCGCTTCCATCGGTAAGACTGGAGCAGACCAGAACAATGTTGTTGAAAAAAACGTGTCGAGAACAAGTCGGGCAGTTCCAAACAGGAACTTATCCTTCAAATGTCCAGCTGTGACAGAGAGACAACCTTATATTCACCATGAGGATTCCTTTTTACCTTTTGATACTTCCGAAATTCGGAAAAGGCTAGGCAGATTGATGGACGTATGGACGGAAGCAGCTCGAGCTACCCGAAACTGTCAAATATTCCCAAACAATCTTGAGCCTGAATATTTGAGAGATAAACTTGAAAATCTAATATAGAGATCTGACAGAATGTAGTAGCTGTCGTCTGTACATCTTAGATCGGATGCTTTTTGAGCATGTAGAGAGCATACAGTACAAAATAAAATTTAAAAAAAAAACGTGGCAAATGGGTAAACGCTTAGATGAAAATCGATGCAAGTTTTGAATCAGATAGATTCAGAAGGAACTTGGCATACCTGATTTCTGAGAGAAATGATTGAAATTAAAAAGATAAACGGTAGTACGTTGTCAATATGATGTCAAAGTCAATTTATATATTTTTTTCTTACATTGTGATAATTTAGATATTTTTATTTTTACAGGATATCACTATAGATTTAACAAAATGTCTGTATTCGATTTTTTAAACCCTCTTGCAGGCCTAACACCACGTTTTACTGAAGAACAATTAGCGGAAATAATTGAATGGTTTGATGGTCACTCAAAGCCTCTGTTGATAATAAATGATGCTCCTGAACCAACAAATGTAGTAACTATCGAACAATTAATATCATTTTTGGAGTTAAAGAAGTATAGTACCAAATATCATTATGAATTTGGCTAAGTTGAATTGATTTTAAATATTTTAGTATGATGTGTGTGTTGAGTATGTACCTACGTTTGATAGAATCTGATTTAAGACTTAACTGTTTACGTTACAGATACCATAGGAGACATTTCAAATACCCTACTTATTTAGAAATTATGACTCAAGCGGAAAATTTGAATGCAGGGGTCAATAGAATGTTAACAAAGGATCAATTTATTTATATGTTAAATCTTTGGGTAGTGGAACCAGAAATAAAACACGAATTAGAACTTGCTTTTGCAGTACGTAGTTCCTTATATTTACAATTATATCTTTAGGGCCGCGCATTGGTTCCGAACCTACTTATATGTAAGTTACCAATAGCACCTTAATACCTACGACACGCGGCAACCAGCAGCTGGCTATAGCAGGGCTATGCGTGTTTCTAAACACTAAGAGTCTTTCTTCTTGAGAGTGTCCAGGTAACTGAAGACATATTCAGTTACCTAGACCCTCTCAAACAACGATTTGACCAGTCAAGTCGTCGACTTGATTGATGATTCTGACAATCGTCACAATCGTCAAATCAAATGTTTATTTTAGTCTACTGCATATTTTTCTAGCATAACTCCGATTTCTTTTCCGAAAGTCCGTTGATCGGAACACACATTATGCCGATGATCCCAGTAGTTTTCAATCCTTAGATCCTTGACATTATTTACCGGTCGTCCGAAGCCCGAAAGTTTGACAACCAGACTTTTAATAAACTAGTACTTGACTGCAATCCTGCGGCCCACCTGATGGTAAGCAATGATGCAATCCTTGATGGTAAATCGCGCCAGTTTATAAAGAGCCTATACGCACAAAAAAAAACTGAGTGTGAATAGGAAGGAAGACAGGCAGTTGAGCGAGGTGAAGCAATGTTGTACCCAACAATATGACCAACGATGCCGCGCCGGAGGGAGATTGATCTGGAGACCCGCCACGACCAAACTCCCGACACAACAACATTTGGCGCATCGTACTCTGCACAAATCGCAATACAACTGCTCAGACCCGTCTACCGTCCGTCTGCATCATCATCGGCATCAACCATTTTTTATCGTACCATTGCTGGGCACAGGTCTTCTCTCATACAGAGAAGGATTGGGCGTAATCACCACGCTTGCTCAATGCGGGTTGGCGATTTCAGACTTATACAAGTTCAGGTTTCCTCAAGATGTTTTCCTTCACCTTCAGTCATTGGTATCCAAGATATACTTAGAAAGTACATGTAAGTTTAGAAAAGTTACATTGGTAGGTACTTGCCTGACCTGGAAACGAACCCGCGCACTCATACTTGAGAGGCTGGTGTTTTAACCACTAGGCCGTCCGTCTTACGAAAGGGCTATCGAATCCAAAGAGTACAGGATAATATATGACCGTATTACCCAGTAACTAAGTTGCCTACAACTTAGTTACTAATAACAAAGAACCAACCTGCGATCTGATCAGCAACCTATTGCTGATCAGATCGCAGGTTGGTTCTTTGTGTAAAATAGTAGTATCCAGCTCATCCGATTAGCCTGGAAGCGAACCCCAACATAGTTGGGAAAAGGTCCAGGCTAAGCGCTCTGAATTCTGGCATTGGGCTACATTTACCTCTATACTTTTATTTATTTATTTTATACGCACAGATCACACAGATTGAGCTAGTCCCAAAGTAAGTTCGAGACTTGTGTTATGGGATACTAACTCAACGATACTATATTTATAATAGATACATATATAGATAAACATCCAAGACCCAGGCCAATCAGGAAAAGATCGTTTTCCATCATGACCTAGCCGGGGATCGAACCCGGGGTCTCCACGTCGCAGGCAGGCGTGTTGACAGCAGCACCACGGAGGTCGTCTATCGTCGGTGTTTTATCATATTACCCTGCAAAGTCTCCTGCTCAGCGTTGTAGTACTTTATTTTTCTTTTTTATTTAAAATTCTCGGCCTTAGCCATTAGGTTCCTCACCTGATTTTAAACTTTTCCAAACAGGTCTTCGATACAGAAAAGAGGAAAACTCTGGAACTTGAACAAATCAGAGAAATTGTGACATCATACGGTGATGATCCCTACAGTGAAGCTGAAGTGATCGAAATCTTGCGTGATGCTAACTTTCGTGGGGATGGACATATAGTTTATGAGGATTTTGTCGAAAGTCTATTTAGCCTTGCCCCGGAATTATATGATATTAAAGTAAGTAAGCGCATAGATGTTTCTATAATACCTTTACTTTGGAGTGCATTCAAGAGTAATCTTTTAGAATGTTTCTTTTTTTGTTAGACAGATTTCTTATATGAAAATGCTGACGATGATCCTTCAGTCCCTCCAGAGCCCGTTATCGTAGAAGCACCACCACCTGCGCCACCGCCACCGCCACCACCGCAACCGCCACCGCCGCCGCAATCGCCACCAAAAATAGCAAAAGGTGGTAAAAAAAAGAAGTGACATTTCATTCTGCACAATATTTATTGACTTTTTATTACTGTAAATACAGACAATAAAAAATTCACGTTAATAGAAATTAACATTATTATTATTATTATTTTTTTGGTTTTATAAATGCATTACAGTACTAATAAACAGATTACATTAGAATGTTATACTAAATTATGGGCAATATAAAAGATTGTGTGTTCTTTTCATTTGTCGGCACAGAAAAAGTTTCATGCGTCGTATTTAAAAAAAAACTCAGTTGTTAATCTCATACAAGTACTATCAATGCTCGGTACATTGCAGATAGTAGGTATTTGAATGAGATTGACACTAGAAAAAAAAAGCTTAGGTAGGTACAAAATTATTAGTACATGATTATACTTTGACTACTGACCCGAAATAAATCTACACTACAAGGATATTTTAAGGAGTTTCCAGCTTCTTCACTAGATATTATAAAAAAACCGCCATCCAAAAAACGCTACAAAGTGAAAAATCACTAATTTCGGAAGTCGGTGTCAAAAACTAATATTCAAAAACTAAAGACACCGACTTCCGAAATTAGTTATTTTTCACTTTCTAGTGATTTTTAGAAGTCGGTTGTTTTTTTTTTTGTAAAAAAGTTTTTATTTGAAGTCGGTTCACAAAGTCACTTTTACTTTCCCTATGTCGCTTTGTATGATTCAATCTTTAAAGCTACGCAACCGATTTGGATAGGGTTTTTTAGTAGATAGAGTGATTCAAGAGGAAGGTTTTTATGTATAATAACATTCATTAAATAGTGGAGAAATACTATTATTTTTGAGCTTTCTAACACATGTCGCAAAATAAAACCATTTTTTTGAGCTTACATTGCAAACGCTGGCTGAACCCTATGAGATAGATCAAAATAATGTACTACAGTATTGTAGACCTTAAAAATGCCTACAAAAAAGTCTGCGACACCATATGTCTACCTACTATTGTTTCTTCATTATGACTACATTTTTATGTTTGAAAAGTTAAAATGCCAGTCGAAATCAGAGCCCAGCCCACTATTTGTTCCTTATTATTAATACTTATCCAAATAAATTACGTCATATCAAAGGTAATTTCAGTAGCAGATCTCTTTTTGAATTATTGGTTTCATTCGGGAGATATCACGATTTATTCAAAACTAAACACCAGAAAAAACCGCGTGCCACTCGCGGCCGTGCCGGCCGCCTGCTGCTTGAGTGTTTCTCTGCCTAAACCGCGGAGGGAGTGGGCCGGAGCGCGGACCATTATTTCGAACAAACCTGCTACCTCAGTAGGCTTTCATTCTGTTTGAAGGTGGTGGAACTGGCTATCCATGGACAATAAGGTCGATGTATCTTGCAGAGTCAGATGTTGGCTGATGGGCGGCACAGTAGACATTATTTTTATTGAAGGGCCACCGTTTCTTGAGGAAGGCTTAGGTACCTATATCATGTGTCCACGTGCGTAGCCAGGGCAGGTCGCTAGTATTATACATATACAATATGTTAAGAAAACCCTGTCCGATCCGTAAGGATAATAAAGGTTAGGTAAACACATGGCCAAATAAAATATGAAATTTTACATAATCATCATAGTAACAATACTAGTGAATTTTGAAATTATCTTTTTTTCCCGCGAACTTCCCCAAAATTAGGTAAATTTTTAAAATATGACAACACCATTTTCGACGGTATCATCGTTTGATTTATTGTTGGATATTTAAATGTATACATTTATGTTCAATATTTGGCGGTCTCGTTTGTGATGCCGGCGCGCGGCGACTTTGTCGGTGTCCTCAAAGGAAAATGTAGGTGAAACTAGGGATGTACTATTTTTTGCGTAATAACGTTTTTTTATCGCTATTAATCGAAACTTGTATCTGGTTGAAGGATTTGTTGTAATAACACAGATTACCCAATGGTAAAAGTACTTTTGTTTGTTTATCGATTAATTACTAATAACATTATTATAACACAAGTATTAGTAAACAGAAACGAGAAAGACTTATGAAACACAATTTTAGTAAAGTTTTACAAATATTTTATCGGTCAATATCATCGATATTGAGACAGAAACTGAAATTAAAACTGGCATGATTTTCATTTACAGTAGTGTACCTCGCTAATTTAAGTTTTGTAAAAGTTCTAAACAATTCCATGCGATGTTGAATCGAGAATAAGAATGAGAAACTACAATACTAAATCGATACCATAAATAGACGAATATCAATCGATAAAAAAACAATATTTTGATTACTTACACATCTCTACCAAAGCAGGTAACTATTTTTCTAAAATAAAAATAATTTTTACTTTAAATTATTAGTTGCGCGTAAACATTGCTGGTGTACACTATTCGTGTATTGTGTGTTCATGTCGTTTTCTAACGTAGAGTAATGTAACATGCTGATGGAGGTAGTAACTGCAATTAGCTGTGTTGTGATCAGGTGTTAGACGATTTGGAAGTGGGTACTTATCGGTCAATGCACGAGGGTTCCAGCATGACGGTGCCTCACGATATTTTTGCCGACCTGTACGTGAGTACATTATCATTATTGTCCATTATCAGTTCGGCGAGCAGTGGATTGGTAGGGGCCAACTGTGGCCAGCGCGGATTTGACACCACTTGAATTTTATTTGTGTGCATGTCCGTGCTAATCTCGTGCGACGAAATATGGAACATCTCCGCCACAGCCATTGTGCACATCCAATGAAATGATACATTCGGAGAGTCAGACGACCTTCCTACTTAAAAAAAGTTCTTTTCTCGAGCTGCCTAAGTACCATTGTTTCTTTCGAGAGTCGATAAACGTGGACAAGCTACCTATACCTACCTACAAGCATGAGGTCAACTGCGGTCATGACCTGTGCCTGTGTTGCCATGAAATTACCTATTTATTTTATTTAAGTTATTTATTTTTAGGGGGTATTTTTTTTTAAGTTTAGCCAGGTTTTGCAGGCATTAGTAGAATCAGTTATCGATACCTAACAATACCTTCACGGATCGGACAGGGTTTTCTTTACATATTGTATAAAAAAGTTCAATAGTAGGTAATACCAACGTTACTATGTAGCGATCTCTTATGAACTGACTAGAATACTGCCTAACTACAAGCTTGCCGTTCAACTAAGACGGTGCCTCATGTAGCTGCGCGAAGTTGAGGTCTTAGGTGCGTATTCCAGAAGGAAACTCAAGCATTGATCTCTGCATAAGCATTCCTTAAAACTAGTTTCAAGTCAACCAATCAAATCGCTTCAAACGAGACTTAAGTAAAGTTTGAGTTTTGAGTGACGTTCTGTAATACGGACCTTAGTTTTGCGAAAAAAAACCGGAAGGCCATCTATCGTTACGGCCATGTGATTTGGATGCTGGACAAAATGAATGCGATGATCACTTTCTCGAAAAGGATCTTTTTGGAAAGGACGTGGGTTATGACCAAGGGGAGAGTGGCAGAAAGAAGAGATTAATGCTAAATGATAATGATGAAAGTAGGTTTGTATCGTACAGACGGCAGCACAAGCTACTACAATCTGTCAGATTTCTTTATTAGATTTTCAACTTTAAAGCATTAAGGCTTAAGGTTTATTGGGAATATTTAACAGTTTCGGGTAGCTTGATCTGCTGTCGTCCGTACATATATACACACAAACGCTTTTACAAGCTAATCATTTCTTTTAGCTTTTTTATAGGCGTTTCTTATCTATTTACTCTGAGAACAAATGCCGAAACGAACAGTAAGGTAATTACTTATCGAACTATCAGTAGCAATGGGTTTAATTTTGACAGTTGAATAACATTCATTGCGTTATTTACATAGCCGACTAGACAGTAAGCCGCGACATTTTTCGAACATATGGACGAATGGACCAGCAGTAAGCTTCAAAATGATTCCAACATTTCCAACTGATAGCAATAGTGTGCTGACGCTCTTACGTCGGACATCCAGGAGGAGGCACCCTGGTGCATGCTGTTCGCCGATGACATTGTTCTCGTCGGTGAAGATGAACCTGAGATCCAGAGCAGATTGGAGAAATGGCAACAGAAGCTGGAGAATGTTGGCTTGAAAATCAGCAGAACCAAAACCGAATATATGTTCTGCTATTTCGGCGGTCTCTCCACTTCTAGAGCCATAGCGCTTGATGGCGCACTCCTACCAATCTGCTCCGACTTTCGGTATCTCGGTTCACTCGTGCAAAGCGATGGCGAAATAGATCGGACGGTTAAGCACAGAATTAACACTGGGTGGATGAAATGGCGGCAGGTCACGGGAACAATCTGCGACTCCCGCATTCACCTTAAACTTAAGGGGAAAATATATAAAACCATGATCCGACCTGCTGTCTTGTATGGATCAAAATGTTGGGCTACGAAAGGGATGAATGAAAGGCAATTGCATGCAACCGAGATGAGAATGCTAAGAGGGATGTGTGGTGTTACACGAATGGATAGAATAAGAAATGAGTACATAAGAGGAAGTCTGAAAGTGGCACCGGTAGCTGAAAAGTTGTGTGGAAATCGGTTGTCATGGTACGGGCATGTGTTACGGAGAACTGAGGAGAATGTCGTGAGGAGAGTCTTAATTATGAATGTTGATGGCTATAAGAGTAGGGGAAGACCAAAGAAATGATGGATGGAATGTGTGAAGGATGATATGGCTAAGAAGGGTGTGACTGCCGAGATGGCTTCTGATAGGGATGCATGGAAGAAAAAGACATGTTGCGCCGACCCCAAATAAATTGGGATAAGGGCAGGAGAATGATGATGAGCAATAGTGTGCTGGTCAAATATTAAAGTCCAGACAAAATCTTGGTAAGACGATATGAAGACCATGAAGAATCAATGTCTGAGATGGTCTTTGGATGAAGGAACCACACAGATTTAGAGAACCTGTCCAGTCAGGGCAGGCATTTGTTAGAAATTGTGCTGCCCAACTCAAAACTTAACGATTCTGGCAGTTTGAGAATTGAGTACCTAATGTATGTGGCCTACCCAAATGTTCTGTGGCATTATTCGTCGACTGCAATTTAAAAGAGACTGATCCGCTTCGTTCGGATTTGTTTTGGCCGATCTTCTACACTATGCCCAGTCTAAGCCCACATGACTGACATGACTCAACGTATACCTACACTAAAATCACACAGAGAATCGTTACCAAATTATTTGTCATGGTGTAAAATATTGAGCTCGCTCCGCTTGCTCTTGCATTCCGTTACTAAATGTTATATAGGTTGCTCTATGATGGTAACTATCTAGTAAGAATGTTCTAATTATTAAGCTTATATCGCTCACTTTTGAAATCTCCCAGTAAAATCATTTTATATACGTGAATGATGGTGATCTATCATCCTATATCTCAGTTCACAATACGCTAACTTTAATGAAACTAGATCCGAGTTTCCGGTTTCACTAAACAGCAAGTGTTCGTAAGTGTTCAGCAAGCGTTTTCATTCCACCGTGCAAGTCAGTTTGACATTTTATTACTAAAATTACCTAATCACTCCCTATGGAGCTTTGCTACAGTCAAGTAGAAAGGCCCTCCAACAAATTCTTATAAAGGGCCTTCATCTTCGTGTCACTGGTACGAACGTATTTTAAAAACTAGCTACGCAGTGGCGAATATAGTCTTTATAGGGGTTCTAAAATTTCTTAGTTGGAACGAAAGGATCACGGCAGAATTTGATTGAGCGCGAAAAATTGCATAAATATTCTCATCATTCCCGAAACAAATCTGCCAAGTTGATTTTTTTATCTGTATCCTTCTACATTGTCTGCGGTATAAGGATGACATGACATCAGAAATGTCGCTCTTGTAGGCATTGGCAATGAGTAGTAATTTCATGCAAAACATTTTGATTTTAACATTTTTCGTTAAAGTTCGTGTTAATATGTATTAATAAGATTGTATGAGCTTATACACGTATTAGTTGGCGTGACTGATTTTCTAATATATAAATAATTAGGTATCAAAACTAGGGCAATGGATCTCGAGGACAATGCTATGGGTCTAACCCATGAACAGACGGATAAAATACTTCAATTTCAAGATTTAACCGGAATAGAAGATATGTCAATATGTAGAGACGTTTTACAAAGGCATCAATGGGATTTGGAGGTAATATCTTTCTCAATATATTATTATGGTACACGATGTTCCGATAAGTCAGGCTCATGATAAGAAACACCCGAAAGGAGAAAATATTGATAACAAACTGTACTGTTTTGATTTAATTTTCTAAGTTAAGAGTATGAGTTTTTCCTCACATTTCTCCTAATATTTTCTAGGTTGCGATCCAGGAGCAATTAAATATAAGAGAGGGTAGGCCGTCGGTGTTTGCGACAGAGGCCCGTGCTCCACCCGTGGTACACGACCACATAGCACAGCAAGTGTTCACAGATGATGCTCCAGAAGGGCCAGGTGGTGTGCGAGGCCTGTTCCGCTATGTGGTCAACCTCGTAGTATCCGTATGTTACAGTACAATTACATCTGTGTTAAACTTGCTACTAAGTTTTGTACGTAATGAAGACAGAAGATGTAAGTATCTTATATACTTAATATAATAAGTTTATTATTTATTATATTTTATTGATATACAATATGTAAAGAAAACCCTGTAGGATCTCTGAAGGTGTTGTTAGGTATCGCTAGCTCATTCTACAGGGTATGCGGTAGATGGTTGTATCGCTATTTGCTCATAATAATACCGTCAAAAATGGTGTTGTCCCTTATTAAACAATTGCCAAATCTTGGGGAAGTTGAAATTAATTCATGAAACAAAAAAGTGGTTATTTCAAAATTCATTAGTTGAGGGTTAAATTCTACACAATCCTCATAGTAACAATCTATGATGATTATGTAAAATTTCATATTTTATTTGGTCATGTGTTCACCTAACTTTTATTATCCTTATGGGTCGGACAGGGTTTTCTTTACATTTTGTATATATATTTTTTTTGTTATTTCATTAATTTTTATTATTTATATGTTATTAACCAAGTAAATGTTTTCCTATTTAAAGTCTTAATTCTTTATTTTGTATATTCTTAAATACAAAAAGTAGTACAAAAATGTCCTAGTTTCTAAATTAGATTTTAATGTCTCATAATTTATGGTAATATATTCCTAGTAACTTTATTCTCCTTATTTCATAGTATTATGACATATGTTTTTATTTCTAGTGGTTACGGACCCGCTGGGGGATGTTATGGGCTTCATCAATAATTATACATCACGATACAACCCTCACCCAGTGTTCTACCAGGGAACCTATGCTCAGGCACTAAATGATGCCAAGAATGAGCTGCGGTTCCTCATTGTATACTTACACTCAGAATCAGCCACAGAGACACAAAACTTCTGCAGGTACATATTGAAATACTCTGCTACTGCTACCCTCTTGTCATTCTTACAATTAATCATAAGGTTGGTAGTAAAATATTATCAATTTCGATTAATTTCAAAGTTAGTATGTGAGACTAATAAGGTAGGTATCTTATAGCTCTAAAGAAATTTGCAGGATTTTTCTTTTTTTAGATCATATCAAAATATGAATAATGACCCAACTGTTATGTATTCACATTATAATCATCAATATTGCTCTCTATAATATAGAGTATAGATATGGTATCGAGTCTATCATCATCATCAACCTTTTATCGTCCCACTGCTGGGCACAGGTCTCCTCTCATACAGAGAATGATTGAGCGTAATCATCACCCTTGCTCAATGCGGGTTGGCGATTTCAGACTTATAAAGTCCAGGTTTCCTCAAGATGTTTTCCTTCACCTTCAGTTATTGGTGTCCAAGATATACTTAGAAAGTACATATAACTTTAGAAAAGTTACATTGGTACTTGCCTGACCTGGAATCGAACCCGCACACTCATACTTGAGAGGCTGGTGTTTTAACCACTAGGCCACCACGACTTCATCGAGTCTATACCATATCTAAAATAAGTCATAACTGTGTCATTTTTGGTGAATATGTTGCAATGTAATTCTACATTGCAGGTATTTGTAAAAAATACTATAGATCTAGTTTAAAATAAATATGTATACTAAAAGTAGATTGCACTAAAAATGTTTTATGTAATTATTATTACAGTTATTCATAAAAACAGGAAACTTTGGCATCATTACAATTATTAAAAATAAACAGGTACAATGATGGGATTAGCATTGTCCACAAAATTACCTATTTTAATGTTACCTATTTGTTTTTTTTTTTTAACATTTAATGTGTTTACAGGCAAACCCTAACTGATCAAGATGTGATTCAGTTCATAAACACGCATGCGCTATTCTGGGGCTGTTCAGTAGACACAGCAGAGGGATGGCGGGTGGCGCAGTCGGTGGGGGGCCGGCGCTACCCGCTGCTGTGCGTCGTGTGCGTGCGCGACCACCGCATGACCGTCGTGGCGAGGTCTGAAGGCTCATGCTCACCACATCAGCTGCTCAATCGTCTGAGACGCGTCGTATCAGATAACGAGCCTCATCTAGCTGCGGCTAGGGCTGACAGGTATTATGTTGTCTGATACATTTTAGCAATGAAAATAATTTCATCTATACATGTGGGAGCATGACCGTGTGATGGTGCAGGCTGATTATATTCCGAGCCTAGGCTTCTGCATCTCAAAGAGTGAAAAATTTTTTTTTAAAGTTTCTAATAAGAATCTTCTAAGACCCCTTGAGAGAAGATTTGCAAGCTTTAAGGTAAATGTTTGAAATTGACATTATGAATTGAGACACAGCAGTTTTTTCGGAACACTTCAGATAATGAAACAAATTATGATTGTGTGGTCATTCTAGCATTACAGTAATAATAATGTTGTGGTAGGGTGGAGCGCGAAGTGACAGCCCGGCTGCGCGCGGCGCAGGACGAGGCGTATGCGGAGAGTCTGGCGGCCGACCAGGAGAAGGAGCGGCGCCGTGCCGCCGACCGGGCTGCGCGCGAGCAGCGGGAGCATGAGGACCTGCAGCGGCGGCAGCAGGAGGAGAAGCACAAGATGGATGTAAGTATCACATTCGAGCCTCATCATCATCATCATCTCAGCGTTAATCCCAGTCGCATCCGAAGTGTCTGGGGTCAGCTTTACTAGTCTTACTGCTGATTTTGCCTAAACTTCGATATTTTCCGTGAAGCGACTGCCATCTGACCTCCACAACCCAAAGGCGATATCGAAGTATTGCAGTTAGACCAATTGTTGGACTTCTGAGGGCTCCAACAACCCGTAACGGCCGCCATTAGATGTTCGTGTGGCAACCGGCAACAACGGCTTAACGTGCTTTCCGATGCACGACCAGACCAGTACAATCATATTCGAGCATACAAATATTTTCACTGCGTATCACATTCGAGCCTATTAACCTACATTTCAGAATCTGAGGCGAAAACAGCAAATTTAATGACATTTGTGTAAAGGTTTAAGTTTTTGCAAACAATAACTTATTGAGGATGTTATCAACACTCAAAAATCAATTTAAGACTACATAATGCTCATCATTATCACCAGCTTATAGCTGTCCGCTATAGAACATAGGTAGGTCAACAAATCTAATCCATCCACCCAGCCTGCAAGCCACCCTGTAAAGATCGTTGCTACACCTAGCTTTACGTTTGCCGATTCGCGGCCTCCACTTCTAAACACATCTACCCCAATGGTAATCGGTTTTACGGCTAATATGGCCTGCCCATTGCTACTCCACTTCACTGCCAGTGGTCAAAGTTGTTCTTAATCAAGACAGAACTTCCTTCCGCATTTAGGAGCTCGGTCATAATCTTCTCACCAGGGATCTCACCATTTTTAAGCAGTGTAAGAGCCACCTCGATTTTGGCTAGGGTGACTTAAACAAGTAATCTGTAAAATGGTACTCTTGGCGGGTGGCAAATGCGGTATGTACAGGTAAGGGTCAAAAGGGCATTATCACTTTTGAACTTTATCGCAATAACAATAAGTGTCTAAAGTGGTACCCACCTTTAACCCTTACTATACATAGATAGGTCAATACACAAACAACAATCCTACAAGCCTATAACTTATACACCCCGCAAAATCAGGGTTCTGGTGTGAAATTTGTTGACCAATCAATATTTTCCCCTACTTTTCCACATTAAGATGCCACAATCACTAGAGCACGATCTATCTAGTGTGTATCCATTAATCTAATGTGTAATAGCTAATAGCTGCAAGTTCAGCTCTCCTATTGTACTGAAGTCTATACGTCAGCTGGAAGAGGCCCGCGCGGCAATGGCGGCGCGCCTGCCGCCCGAGCCCGCGCCCGGCAGCGAGACCGTCGTGCTGCTCATACGGCTGCCAGGAGGGGAGAGGCTCACGCGACGGTTCACGCTCACTCATACCACACAGGTTAGTTCACATCGTTATGAATCTCTTTTTATACCGCGTACATCGAGGGACTGGAACAATTTGCCAGAAGTGGTGTTTCCGTCGGCCTACAATTTGAGTGTCTTCAAGGCTAGAGTGAATAGGCTCTTAATAAACTAGCGCGCTTTACCATCAAGGATTGCATCACTGCTTATCATAATTGCAGTCAAGCACTTTTTTATAATTTATATAAAAAAGGAATATAAGTTAAAAGCAGGGTTCGAAAATATCCGATATTTATAATAAATATCAAAATATCGGATATTTATGATATATATCCGATATATATATCCAAAATCGGATATATATCCGATATTTATATCCATTTCTTAAGACTGCCATTTTATTATCTTATTACTACCTATACGATTTCCACAGGTACATGACAGTTTATTATTCTCAATCTATTACAATATAAAAACAACATCATCATCATCATCAACAACCTTTTTATCGTCCCACTGCTGGGCACAGGTCTCCTCTCATACAGAGAAGGATTGAGCGTAATCACCACGCTTGCTCAATGCGGGTTGGCGATTTCAGACTTAAAGTCCAGGTTTCCTCAAGATGTTTTCCTTCACCTTCAGTCATTGATGTCCAAGATATACTTAGAAAGTACATATAACTTTAGAAAAGTTACATTGGTACTTGCCTGACCTGGAATTGAACCCGCGCACTCATACTTGAAAGGCTGGTGTTTTAACCACTAGGCCACCACGACTATCTACATATTTTTAGTTTCTATATAACAACATATTTTTAGTTTTTATTTAACAAAATAAACATAAAATCTTATAGTTCACAAAAATCAACTAAAAATAAGTAAGTATCTTTTTCTGAGAAAACAAAGTCTATAAATATTAGGGAAACAAAATTAAAATATCTTAAAAATCCTAATATTTGTACTCAGTCGAGTTATAATCAAATTAGTCTTTTTCTAGTCAGCTAGAACTGTCTAATCGCCTGTTGACATTCCTAAAGGATTACCACTACACTTGACTTTTAAGGAGTAGGTATGTTTGCAGATGATAGAATTGAAAATTATTTTGGCTCTTTTACGTTGCACTATTATTATTGACTGCAGTACCTACTTGATAAATTCGAAGTATTACAGTCTGAAGACAGAAAAAACGACGAATATGCCAGCAGCGCGTCGGTAAAAGTACTTAAATGCAACATACCATAAATTTTGATATATATCACAAAAAATGGTTTGATATATATCAGATATATATCATGATATATATCAATTGATATATATCCTTCGAACCCTGGTTAAAAGTAAAAAATAAAATTAAGAAACAATTAGTTCATCAGCGTCAGGGTATCGAAGTCCTGGACGTCGCACGCTATTCAACTCGATTCTCGGCTACACTTATCCAACTGCTTGAACCAAGATCCAATCTGCAAAGATAGGTAATGACCTCGATTCTGTCCACAAACTAATCTTAATATTCGTTTTATTCAGTGCATCTATTTTTCTCTATTTAATTTAGAAAAGGACAGAAGATGAATATTAATTAACATTAAGATACATGGCGTCTAAAGTAATTCTGTTGAATTACTTTGGTAAATAAAAACAACAACAGTACTGTTGTACTGTTGTTGTTTTTATTTACCAAAGTAATTTCTTTTTTTATTCCTATCAAGTATTTTAATTTGTATACCTACTAAATACTGTGTCGTCCACTGTATAGTGTACATATACATATCTTTTGCTGTGAATATTAAAATATATAATATTTTCCAGGATCTATACGACTTCGTGTTCAGTCACCCGCAGTCTCCCGAAGAGTTCGAGATCACGACTAACTTCCCGAAGCGTGTGCTAGGACGCGGGGACAGCAGCCTGATAGATGTCGGCCTCAAAGACAGGGACGTATTATTTGTCAACGACATTAACGCATAAAATGCGTTATTAGTTTCTAATGCGTAGTTTTAACATCTTGTTGGGATTGCCACGAAGTGGTGGGCAAACGGAGGGAAAGGAACTTGCATAGTTGTCACCTGATGAAAAACTACAAGCTAAGAAGTAAGCCACACAGCTCGCATACTTTGGGCTTGAACCGCCATGTCTGCAATGACCTTGGGACGATTACTAATAGTTTAGTTTGACTACTGGCTTTATCATGGCAGGGATTAGAAATCTCGATGCTTTGTGTTAGACAGAAAAGTATTGGGACTGTAATATGCATACGTGGTGGTGTGAACACTTCATTTGCTCACTACTCCGTGGTAATAAGCGTTTCAACGTTAATTGTAATTTTAGTCGAACATCGGCTGGTCGGTAGTGGAACATGTACATAATACACTGAACAAGATACACATAATAAACAGGCAACTTTTAAAGTTGTGTTAACTTCATGACCAATGTTAGTATCTTATTCAGAACAACGTCACAACTGCTCACACGAGTAGGCGTACATTTATCATGACAAGACACGCTTAGGGGCAGTGTAGGGCTCTTGCTTTCAATAATAAAAACTCCAGATTGTATTAATACCAGAATTGGTATACAATAAATAAACATCATAAGAATACAGTACTCGGCACGTATGTTGGCAAGATTTTGACGTAGTGGGGGTAAATTCGCGCATGGTTCACTTGAGAACGAATGAACGCAAGTGTCTAATGAACGCAAGTGTAATCGAGAGCGAACGGGACGTAGACGCGGTGGGGCAGGCAAAGGTCGACTGACGCACCAATCGCGCGAGAGGATCGGCGCTACCTCATACCCCGCGTCCCGCGCGCACCACCAAACTGATCTAAAAACGATTTTTGCGCATCTAACTAGGCATGGGCGTTTTTGGTTTTGAACGCAAACTGATATTTATCCGATTTCAGATTTCAAAAACGATTTCAAAATCCGTTTTCAGAAATCTGATTTCCGTAGTGCCAAACCTCGCCAATTCGCTTGCGTACTTAGATTTCGATGAAATCAGATAGATTGCGCGATTTTCATTCATGCTTTAATCTAGGCTTAGAACTAGCAGAAAGTTCGGAAGATTACGCGTAAAACTTTTCTGGCGCATTTAAAAATCAGCATATTATTTACAATAATTTTACTGACAATTATTTTTTTTACTTTATTTTTCTTTTTTTCCTAATTTAATTAATTAGGTATGTACCTAAATGTAACTTAAATATGTATACAATTCACTAAAAAAATATTATTGTGTACAATGTCAACTCATAACTCACTTGTTACCAGGGTCAAGTAAGCATAATGAAAAATTAGGTAGGTACGTAAACAAACATTAGGCACTTCTTTCTAACTCAAAGAAACGTTGAGGCATAAACAAAAATACATCAACGTATAACCTCAGAAATCTAGTCTTAAAATACTTAGCAGTAAAGATGATATAGATCGCATTAAAATGTCCCTTATATTAATCCGAGAAGCGAGATCTAAATCACAAAATTCGCGCTATCTTGTTTACTCCGCTAAGTTACAATTAGTTAGAAAGAGAGAACGCGAATTTCTAACAAAATCCAAACGCAAACTGACAGTTTTCGTTTGCATGTGATTCCGAAGCGAAATCCAAATCGAAAATTCGCGCTATCTTTTTTACTCCCCTAAGTTACAATTAGTTAGAAAGAGAGAAAGCGAATTTCTAGAAGCCAAATCCAAATCACAAAATTCGCGCTACCTTTTTTACTCCGCTAAGTTACGTTTACGTTAGAAAGAGAGAAAGCGAATTTCAAAACGGTTGCGATGATATCCAGTGATTTTATTGTCGATACGTTTGCGTTTGATTTGGTTTGGTGGTTAGATTTCAGAAATCCAATCTTCAAGTTTGAGAAATCGATACGAATAGATTTTTGTATGAAATCGGATTTTGAATTCGTTTTGATATATCGGTCCCATGCCTACATCTAACTACTTTTACCAAGTTACGTGCCGGGGACTGACTCCAATTTAATTCCACACAGTCTGTAATCTCACAACTTTTGTCAGACCAACTGTATGCAGTATGAAATGGTTGGCACTCGCGGTACTAACTGATATTGTCACCATTTTAACTTATTATTTATATCATGGTAAGACCCTGTGTATTTATTAAAAATGTCGAAAAGTCCGTCAATCAGCAGTGATTATCCTCTGTATGGAATTATTTATAGTGGTTATGCCAAACTGGAGGCTTTTTAGCACCACTCACTGATCTCAATAAGTCGAGCCAATACAACTGACTTGGTTCACACAATCGATTTTCCTTCTGTGTGATGGCAACAAATGTTTGTTCCAATATTTGGGGTTAGTGTGTGGAGTTGGGATGTTGCCCATATCGGTATCGATATTTTGTACTTAAATGAAACAATCGTGCAATAAAGTCCCCTTTTCTTGTGTTGAAATATCGGCGTTTGTAATAGATAGCTGAACGACTGTAAGAATTGTTTTTTTTTTCTTTATATCCCGCAATCTAGAATTATAATAATGATCTGTAGTTTTCGTAGATTTAACGAAATAATAATAATTACTTTTAGAAGGGCAAAAGATTGGATGTGTGTCAATATTTCATTGGAATTATGCCATTGCATGTCAATTGAACGTCTTCTGTATCCAACCCGTGCAAGTATACGGTCATTGAGGAATAGCCTCGCTATATATTTATTAATGGCCTCCTTACTTGTACTCGCTTCTTTACACTCCAGTTAATGTGATTTGCAAAAAAAAAATAGCAGTTGACGTGTTGAGTAGACACGGTATTTGTAATAGCCATTTGTGTGATGATGTCATAAATCTTAAGTCAAATTTGGTCGTAAAATGAAAAAAAAAAAAACGCATTTTGACATTTCTCATATTGTAATGCTCAAAGAAAGTATGTGTATTAATTAGTACAATATTTGGCGATGTAATAATAATAATATGATTTAGAGGAACACTCTTGACTTAAAACTTTTGGAGTTATGGAGTGAATGTCTCCCTCTTATTGTGATATTCAAGTGTTGTATGTATGTGCTAAATTATTGTGTAGTTATCCTAAACCAAAAGTGGAACTAAACATAATATTATTTGGAAGATGTGTGAATTAATTGCATATCAAATTTTAATTTTTACACTCTGTTATACTCTGGAATATTGCTTTTATTTTTTATAGTAAGTAAGAACTGTTCTTGCGTTAGTAAAGACAAAGGTTTTGTGTCCACTATGTTACCCACTTAAACACGGCGAAGATTTGTTTGAGTCGCTGATGATATGTTAGAGGGTCTGGTTTCCGAACTTATCCTACAAGTGAGGTGGACAATTGTGGGTGGGTTATAGCGGCCGGCGGTGGTTATTCCAACGAGCTCACATCCCTCCAGAAGTCGATAATCTATCCTGATTTATTATGAAAGCCTTTGTAAGATTGGAGAGTTTCTCTTCTAATCACTCTTAACAATAAGACCGCCTATTGTGTCACCCTTTGTAAAAACCGTTTAATTTATGTTTCTGTAATCTATAATGCTGTACATCATCAACCTATTCATCGTCCCACTTCTGGACACAGGTCTCCTCTCTCTCTGCTGTACACAGTAAAGAGTATTCTATTCTGGGTGAAGCCTTTGTATTTGAAGAGAACATGTAACAACAGGTTTCCTCAGTCTGAGTCGCGGATATCTTACTAGTCAAGTACCCTTTTGAGAATGTTAATATTTTATACTGAGCCAGTCGTACATTATATGCCGTACTTGTAAATACCTGTGATAAAATTGTTGCAATGGAGGAAACTTGAAATTTCACTGTTACAAGTTGCCACGGGGCTTCTCGATTCGAACAAATTTTCCGTCGTGTATACATAACCGTTTAAAATTAGTTTTGTTTTTAACTAATTGATGTTAGATCTGAGGGACTTTTCAGAATGAAGTACTTTTTATTTCGGCAAAGCCAAAACACTTTACAGCACATAGAAGTCCTCTTAGATAGATTTATCTAATTTCGATTATAACAAGCTTTTGGCAATGTGAAAAATAAGGAACAAAACTAATTTTATCAAGGTAAGAGTCTGTAAATCTATGATTAGTAAGTTATGATTGATATTTTATAAGATAGCATTAAAATAGGTCAAGCTACATAATGTTATTATTTTTTCTTGGAATTTTCGTTAAATGTCGCTTGCTACTTGTTTCTTTTGTTTTATTATATAGTTGTTTTTAAAAAGTAAATTATCCTATATGAAAGCGTTCCATAACTGTAACTTAATTAGGTTTTTGTTAACTATTTAGTACTAAAAGGTTTTATGAATGGATTTTGTCTTGTCCTAAGATGTGGCGCATTGGGTCAAAGGTTATATGCATTTATTTTAAAAAAAAACGAACAGTGTATTATATTGTTTTGTTGTATTATAGTCATGTTTCTTCCTAAATAAATGTTTTTATTTAAATATCTACTTTTAACGCCCCATTTATTCCCAAAGTCACCGGCCGTATTTATAAATGAAATATTTTCTGTTGTTCTTTACATCTTTTAATAGAAATCCACAAATCAACAACACACCGAAAACAAAACACCATATGGAATGTAGGCACTTTTTAAACATTCACCAATTTAACTTATATAAAAGCATAAATGAAAAGATACATATATTATGTACATTACAAAATTATATGATCAATAAATTTTGTTAAATAGCTAACACACACCTAGGACTATGCATAGTTTTAATTTTACACTATTATTTCACTGCAATGGTAGTACCTGTTTAGTATATTATTAGCGAAAAGATACTATTCAGTTATATACAATATGTAAAGAAAACCCTGTCCGACCCATAAGGATAATAAAGGTTAGGTAAACACTTGACCAAATATAATATAAAATTTTACATAATCATCATAGTAACCATACTAATGAATTTTGAAATAATCCTTTTTTCCCGGGAATTAATTCCAATGTCCCCGAAATTTGGTAATTTTTAAAAAAGTGACAACACCGGTATTATTTAAGCGAATAGCGACGCGACCACGTCACAGGTGCCGCGTGGCCTGCCCCCCGCCGCCCGCGAAAGGGGTTGCATAGCGCACATGTATTAAGTTACCTCTTTTTGCGAAATAATATTTATTTTTTTAGGGGGATTTTTTTTAAGTTTAGCCTGTCTTTGTGGACATTATTAGAATCAGTTATCGATACCTAACAATGCCTTCACGGGTCGGACAGGGTTTTATTTACATATTGTATAAATAAAATCTTTGGTGTATCTTTTACAAAATGTAAGGATTGATATGTTGTAATTTATAATATTACCATGATGTCCGAAATATTGTTTATGTACATTATCTGAATACAAGTAGTATGAGATATATTTCAAAAAATCAGCAGACTTGCAGAACTACGCGAGGATTTTCAAACAAACACAGATGTTGACAGAAAACAATAGCGGTTCCTTAGCAGAAGCAAGAAATAGATAATTTTTTTGAATGCTATTTAGACTAATGACATAGTATAATAAACGGTATACAAATAATGTTTGATCAATATTAAAGAAAACATTTTCAAATAAAACAGTTGCAAATAATGAATTGTTACCATGCTTTTGTAAGTTTTATTCATATTTAGGAAAATAACTTTCAAGAATACACCATTCTATGTACTTCCTATATTATTCGTATTTCAATGATAACTTCGCCATAAGCACAAAAAAGTAAGTTATATAATAAAAATAGGATGGGAAAAAATATAAACTTAATTTATATTTTATATAATGGATGGAATATGTACATAAATACCTCCAGGGTTTACTTCATACGATTACAACTATTATTTTTGTCTTTCTGTACATTGAGCTAATCTACCCAATCAAAAATATTCTAATCACAAATTACTAAAATCATCTTCGACGTACCTAAAAAAGCTAATTTATCACACTTTGGTTTTAAAACTAATACACATTTAATTTGTTCCTGAATGTTATCGTAAGTGCGAGAATTTGGCCGAAACTTGTTTTACAGTTTCTAAAAAAGTAGTTTTATTTAGTTAATACAGCTACAATTATTATAATATTTATAAATTTCTCACTCTTTGACTAATCTTTAATAAAAAAAAATCTTAAGACGCTTTCTTGTATGCTACAATATACAGTTACAACAACTTTTTACAATTGCTCTTATTTTGGGCAGTTATATTCTTTCCAATAAAATATTTATTTCATTATAATCTATAGTGACTACGATTGTACTTTGTTGTAGGTATCTACTATTTTACGTGCTTTATATAATTCCATTGGAAATTTTAAATTAAAACCGTGGAATAGTTATAATTCGTGGATTAGTGTTAGATTTTGCTAGCTCCGTATTGTTTGGCGGCTATGTTGCGCACGAGACGTGACTACTCTCGCGGAGTAGCTATATTGGCTTTGATAATTTGAGAACTATGAGAAATATCGATCTATCACAATGTAGATAGGCCACGACTTCATTATCGGTGGCTTGTGATGCACAGGGTTTATTTTTTACATAGACATATACTAATGGACATGCCGTAAGCATATAATCTGCTGTAATTTTTTGATTGAAAAGTGTGAGAGAGATGGCCTATGCTCTCGGTCTAGCACTATCTCTTTCCTCATAGATGATTTTGAGAGAGATAAAGATAGACAAAACTTTGTTTCCCCTCTTTCTTTTGGAGTGCCACAATTCTCATCTCTAAGGCATGTCCATTAGTAAATGTCAATGAATTTTATCTATAATCAATACGCAAACCGATTTTAGCGCAGTCTTTTTGTAACCCTATCCCATAAAAGCGTGAATACACTCGTCTTTGAAACCATGTTTCTTCAGTAAATCGAGGCCAGCATACGTGAACTCCGTCGGACCGCACAGGCACGCGTAGTGCGAGCAGCTGTCGTCACAGTTCACGTCGGCGCCCAACGTTTCAGCAAGGAGTTCGTCTCTTATGCGTCCTCTTTTACCCGACCAGGATGGACTGGCGTCTGATAGGACATGTGTGATTTTCAGCCTGAAAAAATATCACGTTTATGACATCATGTCGGTCTGAATTAAAATGCCCCGTGGGCGTTTATTTATTTAATTACATTGTACGGACGACAGCAGATCAAGCTACCCCAAGCTCTCAAATATTCCCATTCAACTTTGAGCCTTAATACTTTAGTGATAAAGTTGAAAATCTAATAAAGAAATCTGGCAGATTGTAGTAGCTTGAAGATCTGTCGCCTGTAAACCAGAAAATACACAATTAAAAAAATATTATACAAAGAGCCTTATAGCTTTGTGCGATATCTTCATATATTTACCTATATGTCAACCAAATTCGATAAATAATAGAGGTAAACAAACCGTTGCTAGGCAACGAGTAGTTTACGCTTAAAAGACAGATGTTAACAACCTTTTCTAGATAGATGATTTTCATAAAAGTAATAATTCTACTTCCTTCTAATGTAAAAAACAGTTTATTTGTTTAGATATTTATGATTTGCATAGAACGCTTAACCGATTTTAATGAAATATGATACACATGTAAGCTAATTTCCTAATAGTTTTTTTTTTTATATTATATTGTACTTAGTCCATACTTGAAAGTATTACAATGTATGTGTTATACAGTTGATTTGAGAGTAATTAAAATACGCAAAATTTTATTAATAAATGCCTCAACTTTATTCATTGGTTGAATTCCACAAAATGTGTTTAATACCTGGATTTCAGCCATCTTTCTTTTTCTGCAGGGCTATCACGTAAAATTTTCGTAATACGAAGTTATTATGCTTGTTATTTTAGTGATTCTATTGAAATATGCTGCAATAGGAATTGTTAATAAATAGTTAGCATGCAAAAGTCACGCACGTAAATAACAAGAGATTTGTAAAAGTTGTGTTAACCCTAAATTGGTTTGTTTATCTCTATATTCTCTATTCTGTAAGGAGCTTGGCGAGAATATAGTCAAATGCATGACATATTATGAGGATGCAATAATGATAAATCAAATCACTACCTTTGTAGATAATGAAGTCCTTGACTATCTTCAGTCGACTTTATCTAAATTAGCCAAAATAAAAGATTTGGCGAGTTGATTATAATTTATTATCAATCCATTGCAAAAAAAAAAAAAATATATATATATATATAAAAATCGTATCCTAGAAAGTATTTGAATAAATAAAATTAAATACTAAGTAGGTACCTGTCATCCTCTTTCGTCATTTCTTCGAAGTTTTCACGAAATAGAATGTCCTCTTCTGTTTTATTAAAGAACAATAAGTGGGTCCGTTCACTGAAACGTAAATCGCAAAATTTAATAAGTTGAATGCCCAATATTACAATAAATTAAATTCTAAACTCTTTAAAAAGTCAATAGCTCTGAAGTTGCCACCCAGTGCCCTTATTGTAATTACGACAAGTATCTAGATTAAAGGAAATGTTCTTAGAAATTCAGCGAATAACTTGAAGTAGTTTCCATGATTGAATGTTGAGACTACTTTGGTATCGATTAATGATGACGGAGCAGCGACTCGGCGAGAATGATTGATGTTACGACCTTGCCTAAAGCCGACTTCCGATATATTTCGTGCTGCAGATAAATAATATTACGTGTCTCACGTAATATTATTTAGCTAAATAAGTGTTCACTCCACTAAAATGCGTTTTTAAACCCCGATACTAATCTAAGAATTAAGTCCTATGTGTTTGTGTTATAGTAATTTGACATGACATCTGTCAAATTAACCATGACATCTGTTAAATTTAATTTGGGTGCAAGAAACGAACTATACTAGTACGTGAAGGAAAAGGATGTCTGATTGTTACAAAGTTTATTCTCCCAACTGTTCTCCAAGGTATAATCTTGGAGAAAAATTGGGTATCATCAATTATTAATTTAATCCATAACATTGAATCAGCCCAGTTTTTCCTCTTTGGAATACGCAGAATCGTACCCGTATAGGTACATAGTACTTTCATATTTCGTCACCTAAGTATCTAAACTAATACATTGAATCATAAACAATATTATATTTCTCAGTTCTATTTAAAAATAGAACTGAAAAATATAATATTTTTACTTTCCGTTTTTAATCTAAATTGCAAAAATTAAAAAAAAAATGCTAAATTGGCTAAATTATTAAACGGATTTAGATAAAATTTGGTAAATGGGTAGAACATGATATACGTTAGGGATCGAACCTTATGCGTTTGAAACCCTGGGGAGTAGCTAGTTAAACGTGTAAAATAGAGGGTTTGTTAAAAAACATACCATCTTGGATTTGATCTCGATATCATAAACTTGATCAGGCCGAGCATAGGCGTGACCCCAGTACCGGCGGCTATCAGGTACAACGACTTCACTGTCTTCAACTGAAACGAACGATAGACAATAAGTTAAGTACAGAGTACTGTAGAGATTGACTGGTAGAACCTTGCTAGAAATAAAAACTTTTTACAAAAAAATAGAAACCGACTTCAAAAAAACACTTTTTGAAGTTGGTTTCTATTGTTTTGTAAAAAAGTTTTTATTTCATGTTTTTCAGTGTATTAGTCGAAATTCGAACATTACATTTTTCGCCTCATAACAACAGTGGCAGTCATAACCCATGTTAGAAAAAGTTCTCATCAATACGAAAAAAATCCCTACATATCTCAAAAACTACTGAACCGATTTTGATGAAACTTATAGTATTCGCTAAGTTGAACAATACATAGTACAACAAAAAAAATATACTTATATCGGACTTGTAGTTCTGAAAAAAATGCGCGCACAAAGATAAAAACATACATACGTACACTTGAAATTTGGCTTACATCCCATACGGGTCGAATTGATAACCTCCTTTTTTGAAATCGGTTAAAAATAAACGCTAAATTACCGACGTTCTAACAATATAAAAGGTATCCAATAGTTGTTTGATTCCCTTGTGGGCTTAAACGCCCACAGTACATACGTCTTCCCCATATCTATAAATATGATTTATGATGATAAACAAGGAAACGATGGTCAAGGAAGAACCGAAATACTTACCGTATTTTTATGGCATTAGGTGGCCTTTTATTTTATTTATGAGTATTTTGTTCCACAAGTTCAGGCCAAAGATAAGAAGTTTCGATTGAAAGGTCAAGAGGTCGGCCCTTACTATTTCTATATATTATGTGAAATCTACTGCCTTAAGTAACAGTAGTAGTACTAGCACATTTGCTTCTTATTTTTAAAGCAAGTTATGGCCTCGAGCAGTCTACGAAACCGTGGTAGTGACGCCAGTTGTTCAAGCTACTAAAATCCATCAATTTTTTGTAAAAATTTTCAACTTAATGGCAAAAGCATAAGGTTGTTTAGGAAAATTTGTCAGTTTCCAATAGCTTGATCCTCTGTTCAAGGGGATACACCTTGAAATTTGGTACACAGATAGTCTAGAGCCTGAGAAAGGACATAGGCTACCTTTTATCCCGGAAAAATTTGATGTTCCCGAAGGAAATCTAAAAAGCGCGATATAACCGAACTCCACGCGGGCGAAGCCGTGGGCGGAAAGCTAGTTATGATATAAAACAAAAACTGATGTCAGAGTTTGCAACAATCAGGTTTAAGTATAATTAGCATCGTATTTTCTCAACTAAGTACTTAAGTATTCAAACGTACATAATTTAATTCAAAAAAATAGTCAACGTTTATAATGAGCACCTACAAAGCTTATTTCCAATCGAGATTGTGTAAACAAAACTTTACAAAATTTTCCGTCTCCAAAACAATTTCGTGAAGCAATAAAAAGTCACGGCCACTTTTCTTTCCTTCTTTATTTTTTGTCACCACACGGTTTGTGCATTTAGCCAATGTCACATAATTATGACAAAGTCATGATGTGGCCACTATGCTGCGATATTTCACTGTTCTTTATGAATTACTCTAGCTTTCCGCCCGTGGCTTAGCCCGCGTGGAGTTCGGTTATATCGCGCTTTTTAGATTTCCCTCACGAATATCAAATTTTTCCGGGATAAAAGGTAGCCTATGTCCTTTCTCAGGGTCTAAAGATTGTCTGTGCCAAATTTCATCAAAATCGGTTGAGAGGTTTAAGCGGGAAAGCGTAATAGACAGACAGAGTTACTTTCGCATTTATAATACTAGTATGGATTTACTGAATGCACTTTTTACTACATAAACAACGCACTTTTATTTAGTAAATAACACTATAAATAATTTTAAAAGTCCAATGAAAATCGAGCGTGACACTCAGCTTGACTTTCCCGCCAAAACTTCTCAACAACATATGTAGGTACCTATGTTGTTGATAAGCGGCCGTGAGAAGTTTCAAACTTTGAAAAAGGAAATGAAATAACAGCCTCTAGATTAGATAGAAGGTTGAGGATGTAAAATAATAAAGGGTGTATCTGACATCGACGCACAAACGAGTACCATGGATCCGGTACATGATTCTGAACCCCCCCGTGGTGGAATTTTTCGTCGGCTTTTTCATGATTTAAAAAAAAATATGTATGTAGTTTTGTGTAATTGATTAATTCGCTAATTACACAAAAAAGCACCATGAAAACAAAACTCGAAAAACTATCTTGTCAGCTGATTTAATAGAGTTCACATCAGGGATCAACGTCATACCTACAAAACCGCACGGCGGCACGCTTGCACCGTTCAAAAGACGAGCTGACACTTTTTTTTTTAAACACTGTGAATTCTGAAACCGTTCATTAGCGACATAAATGACCATCATAATTTTATTAGCAGCATGCGGTGTAGTCTTTTCGCAAAGTTTGCGTTACTATGTCAGATACACCCTGTATACCTACACATTACAAGGTGACCCGTGAAGTGTTCGCACATGTTTGATTTACAATCGTAAGTTTGCGAAAAACCTCTGAAATGTGAGTAATTTGTATATTCTTCCGGTCTAGCGGTCCAGAAAAGTTTTAAAATGATACTCCTTTTATGTAAATTGATAAATATGAAGGAAGTTATGACGTACGGAACAAAAATACCCTTGAGAAATAATATATATGATTTAAACCTTACCTTCTGTAATTGGAAATTGCCATAAGGCCCTGAGAGAGTAATTAGGTCTCCGACTTTGAGCGCCGTAAGGTGCGGCGAGAGAGCGCCATTATCGTAGCGCTTCACTGCCAGCCGCAGAGCTGAGAAGATTTCAGTTCCGTCTGCAGGACTCCAGCCTTCGCCCACGGGAGTGTAGGATCGAATACACTCTGAGCCTAGATGAAACAATCATTTTTCCATTAAGTAATTTGGTGGGTAGGAGTAGCCCATCTGGTGGTAAGTGGTGATTATTGGCCATCTGCAATACTAGGGCATGTGCTTCAAATAGGGGTGTGTCCTGATTAAAAAGAAATTGATTCTAGTTAGTCCGTCATTTAGATTAGGTATAGAAAAATATTGGATACGTACATTTTGTTTTATCAAATCAATAAAAATTAACAAATATAAAACGCATCAAAGATCAGTAGCGGGGGCTGGTGACGTCACTCCTCGCTAAAAGTATAGCGAGGAGTGACGTCACACGAGTTTTCATCGCACTGTATTATCTTCATTTTTTGGAAATCTGACTGACGGACTAATTAGTATTTTTTAGTCTATTGCCACTCCAAAGACTAAACTGAAGAGCCGTATATTTCTACAATATCACCGAGAAACCAGAGCATGGCAACGCTGATTGACGGTGTAATGAATAGATGGAACTATTCCTCGTGTTTTTTTTATAGGAAGTCTTAGTAGTAGTAAAAATCCACTAATGGCACAATCTACTTCGCCAACATTGATACGGTTTTCTTTCTTTTTTATAATTGTAGTCTGCCATTTTTTTTTTTGTTAACTGGAGGTTTAGGTGCTTAGTAGGTAATTTTACAAAGAGCTCTAAGTTCAAATCAGGATCGATTTCAGGAACCCTTTTGAAATCAAATCCTGAGAGGATATTATATAGGTAATACCTTTTAGATTGGAAACGGGGTATCTCAATAATTTGTTATTAAAATTAGGGGCATGGTGGTAAACCACAAAATTGATACCTCCACGTTTACACCCTTACATGACTCGACCATTAATAATAATTTCCACCTAAAAGGGTTAATATAAACAAAACAACCGGAACAAGAAGTGCTAGCTGATCGCGTTAACTGACAAGGCGAGGGCCGTAGTCTGCTATTACAATAGTGTCAGAATAGTCGATCAGTGATCTCATAATGTTGGATTTTGACAAGTTTCGTAATCTTCTAATAAAATGGCGTCATTATGACTTTATAGTGGTCAATCACTGATACTGTACTCCATCTCCCTTATTCATAAAAGCTGCTTAAAGTTAACTAGTGATTAGCGATTCTTTAAACATACCTTTTTGACCTTTTAACGTCACTTAACTTTAATCATCGCTTATGAATAAACCCCTTAAACATTGTGGTGTTTATTCATAAAGGATGATTTAAGTTAACTTTAAGCAGCGTTTATTAATAAGGGGGCATATTTTATAAATGTTCAAATTGAGTATTGGTTTTTAAAACATCACCAATTTATAAAAATAGCAGAATAGGGCCCCTGATGACAAATTGCCACCTTTGCCCCAGTTTAGGAATTTCCCCTGTATCCTGGGTGCGTTTACAAACGATATCAACTCAAACCATACCTACACGAATTCCAGACCCGGAACAACTACTTGTAGGTCATATTTTTTCCGTGTGGGAATCGAACCCGCGACATGCAGCGCAGCAGTTAATTACTTAACCACTGCCACAATAGACAGAGAACAGTAAAACATCTTCATATAAACGAGCCGCTCTCGGTTTAAATGTATGCGTGCGCGCCGAGCGCCGTGTCGGTACGCGATTTCACGCACACGCTGGCATAATATAGGATGGTATAGGATGGCGGCAATACGGGCTGTGCCGCGTGACTGTGAGCACGCGCGTACATAACATGACCGCTCGCGTTCGTCAATTCTCGCCGGCCACTTACCATAATATTAATTATTACGAGTATCATGACTTCAAAAGGGGGAAAAAAATATTATAGTGTTTTCGGGTGCCTCAATAATGATTTCGCAAATCCGGACTTATCATTCTTCATACTTCCTACTGAACCAGAAATGTAAGTACAATTTAAATCTTATTAGAAAATGTGATATATGTATTGTTTGTTTCACAGTTTATTTGCTTTATTAAGAGCGTACCCGAGTCGCATTTTTCCATATAATTGTATTCCCAGATTTACTTCCTGACTACTATGTTTAAAGTTAAGTTTATTTTAAGAAGCCCAGTTTTACAATAAAACAGAGGATTGAGTACGAAATATCGTTTAAGTAAACGTATTTGTCGAGTATAGTGTAATAAGGACAATTTCACAATAATCAATATTGCAAATTATTATTATTTTTTTTTTCTATTGTCTTATGTGTTGTTTGATCCAAATATGGCGTCTTAATCATAATATTAAGTTAATAAAATTATAGTAAAATGTGACCGACTAACGCTTAGGGTTGCGTAGAATTTTATTTATAACATTATAACAACAGCAACGCGAGGTGCTCTTAATAGCGAGTAAGCGAGCGGCGCCTTTGTTGCATTTGAGCTAGCTGTTGCTATCCGATTATATAAACAAACATTACACAGTACCCATAAAAACAATCATTATAATTGTACCTCAGAAACTAATGAGGCTAAAAAGGTTTTGCGGTTTTATTAAAGTAAGGTATCATTTGTTAAATATTCGCTACCCATACATAATCTTAACTTTACTAATGTCTACTTTTTCATAAGAACTACATATTTATTGTTTACGTTCTCATGTTTTATATCATTTAAGCATTAGTTATTAGCTTGTGAATATTATTGTGTTACATTTAAGTACTCATCAGTTACAATCTTCTCTGATAAGAACCAGTTATATGTATTTCCCATATCACACATCACTTAAAATTTATCATTATTTACGAGCTTTAGAATATAATTTAGTGTTACACTTAAGTAGTCTAAAAAATTTTGTCGGTATCAAATTTGTAACTTAATATAATAAATGTTATGTGAATAGAGGCTTTTTATTTTTACTAAATTTATAAATTGGTAAAATATTCAATCATAATATGCTTTTTATTCTATAAATTTAGATCAATGTGACAACCCTAGGGTTCAACGCAAGAGTAGGCAAACAACTCTGCGGGCGGCCTTAGATAATCTACTGTTCTCTGTCTACTGTGCCACTGCGCCAACCGTGTCCTCGAAAAGATTAAAACATGGGAGTAAAACCACTGACTCAATTACCTAAATATCGTTTCCTGGGCTAATTAAGTTTTACGTTGCTAAATCACCTGACAAATCCAGCAGTTGTGGCTACAATTGTATAATCAAAACAACAATCAATTAATTAATGAGAAAATTAAAATTGAGTTTTCTAATTACCACCAAACAAATAATTTAATTACTTTATATTTTGACGTTATGTTTTTCGATTCTGTAAGAATTCCAAAACAACTAGACAGTAACAACCTACCTACCTACCTACTTACTACCTTTTTTTACTACGCGTAGCTATCTGCCTGTATAAAGTACCTACTTAGAAAAGGCTTTACGTCATCGTCCATTAATAAGGTTCCTCCAAGATCACACTAATGAAGGTATAAGCACTATCTACCCGCCTCATTCATTACGGATTTTAATAGGGATGGGTACTACGGGTAGGTAACGTTTTCATTTCAATCTATTCTTAGAATACTGTGTTCTTTCGTATTAAACTTTAATTGCAATCGTACGATTAAAATGCTCTTTGTCCATCATTTGCGTGTTTGCAAAATAATCTAAAATATATTTATGAGAAAGGAGCCTCTTGGCCTCTTCAGGGACTTTCTGTTTATGGTTACTTTTATACAATATGTAAAGAAAACCCTGTCCGATCCGTGAAGGTATTGCTAGGTATCGATAACTGATTCTACTATTGGATGCAAAGCCGGGCTAAACTTAAAAAAAAATCCCCCTAAAAAAAAAAAAAAAATTTTGCAAAAAGAGGTAACTTAATACATGTGCGGTTAGCAACCCTTCCGCGGGTGGCGGGGGGCCGGGCACCCGGCACGTGATCGCATCGCTATTCGCTCATAACAATACCGGTGTTGTCACTTTTATAAAAATTACCAAATTTCGGGGAAGTTGTAATTAATTCGCAGGAAAAAAAGATTAGGTACTTATTTCAAAATTCATTAGTATTGTTACTATGATGATTACGTAAAATTTTATATTATATTTGGTCAAGTGTTTACCTAACCTTTATTATCCTTATGGGTCGTACAGGGTTTTCTTTACATATTGTATACAACGTTATTTATTGTTTATGCGAAGCCTGAATACAGTTTGTTCAGAATATGCAAATGAATCGATTCCAATCATTTTTACACCATGTTATATTTTTTCCCAAATACATTTAGAGTGAGGCCGCAGAGTGGTTACCGAGCGGTTACGATAGATCATAGTACTTGCGCCCCGTGCCACAGCTGACGCGGTGGTCAATGCCCGCGCTCGCCCGCCAGTACGTACCTTTGACCATATTTTTGTTGGGACAACCAAGTAGACTAGCAAGCTCATAACTTGGTGGTTTTTCATGATATCTTTTTGAATGTTTGTACATAGATTCTTGACTTAAAAATACTGGACACGTGTTTCGCGTAAACAAAAAATAATGTTGTACAGGGTGTATCTGACATCGTAACGCAAACTTTGCGAAAAGGCTAGACCTCATGCCACTAACAAAATTATGATAGTCATTTATGTCGTTAATGAACGGTTACAGAATTCACAGTGTTTAGAAAAAAGTGTCGGCTCGGCCTTTGAACGTTGCAAGCGTGCCGCCGTACGGATTTGTAGGTATGACGTTTTACCCTGATGTGAACTCTATTAAATCAGCTGATAAGATCGTTTTTCGAGTTTTGTTTTCATTTCGCTTTTTTGTGTAATTAGCGAAATCATTAATTTTTACTTTAAAATCTTATTGGGTTATAATAGTATAGTAATTATGAACTGCCTAAAGTGAAAAAATATACATATATATTTTTTTAAATCATGAAAAAGCCGACGAAAAATTCCACCACTGGGGGGTTCAGAATCATGTACTGGATCCATGGTACTCGTTTGTGCGTCGATGTCAGATACACCCTTTATACAATATGTAAAGAAAACCCTGTCCGACCCATAAGGATAATAAAGGTTAGGTAAACACTTGACCAAATATAATATAAAATTTTACATAATCATCACAGTAACAATACTAATGAATTTTGAAATAATCTTTTTTTCCTGGGTATTAATTCCAATTTCCCCGAAATTTGGTAATTTTTAAAAAACTGACAACACCATTTGTGACGGAGCGAATAGCGATGTAACCACGTGCCGCATGGCCCCGCCCCCCTTCACCCGCGCATACATGCGCGGGTGAAGGGGGGCGGGGCTATCGGGTTGCCTACCGCACATGCATTAAGTTACCTCGCTTTTTCGAAATAATATTTATTTTTTTTGGGGGATTTTTTTTTAAGTTTAGCCCGGCTTTGTAGGCATTAGTAGAATCAGTTATCGATACCTAACAATACCTTCACGGATCGGACAGGGTTTTCTTTACATATTGTATAACTTGTTTTTATACTTGGGCACCTAATTGTGTCTACTTAGTTAGTTTTAAGATTTTCCTGTCACAATAAATATTTTCCCTTTCTTTCTTTCATTGTAACAAAATAATGAAAATGTAACGAAAGTATGACATTGTTTAGGTTATTATTATAAGCTCATGTTTTTACGCTACCATCTCAACAAACCCATTTTCCTGGAAAAGCATGTCAGAAACATACTAACTTGGTACTTTTTATTTAAGTACTTAGTCACATACTCACTGTACTCGTTAAAATATGGAGGTGACATGTACCCACGCTATGCGGGATGAAAGGAAGTTATTTGAATAATATGAATACATAAAAGGTCTTGGCTTGACACACGACAGAGGTGTCTGCCTATTATACAGGTTACAAACAGGGGACCTATTTCATAAAGGATTTACAAGATTTTTTCCATTTGCCAAGAAATTAAGTCTTCAACGTATTAGGGAAATTTTCACTTGACGGATTTACAAATTGTGCATTTCGTTGAGCTACGTTCATAAGTTCGTGTCGGAACGATGTGATACGCCATGGTTGAGAGATGAGCAGTCAACGATATTAGGCATAAGTACGAAAACTCATTTCTTTAATCATCCGTCGAGTTTACGTGTTTTTTTTTCCTCTAGGGACCAGTTACTTGGGTAACGGATAAATATTGAACAACAACGTAGATAGCGGGTAAAAGCTTATATATTACTTTGAAAATACCTAAGTTTTTTTTATCAAAGACATCCATCCCCAGGGTTAATGGAAAGTTCTTGCACTTCCTTTAAAACTATAGGAAAACATTTTCGCTCTGAATATAAAAAAGTCGTTAGATGTCCTGGAAAATACAGGTGGTCGTCTACCTAAAAGTATTTTTAGAAGGTCTTTTTAATTAGCCTTGAGTAGATAGATCGATAACAACAATAAAAGTAGGTGGTTCTGACCTTCAATTCTTCTATGAACTCGTACGTGATGTCCCAACGGCACGACTACAGGCCCTGCTCTCGGACACACGGAAAGCAGGGAAGTGTCATGTGACACCCTGCCCACCTCCATGACACGACACTCTACAGACCGCGGCGAAGTCACGCGACTCGCCGTCCCCACGCTCACGTCCCCGCATCTCTTCCAAACACTAGAATCCACTTTGAGTGCGGTGATCTACGAAAATAGAGACAATTAACCATACGCCCCTCCATGTTATTTTTAGGAGGACGCCTACACGATTGCAGAACATTTTATGTAAATAGTTCCTCAATCATGTGGGTGTTCTCATGAAAATTATTTCATTTCAATTTGGTTTACCAGCTAACCTCTATTTTTCCACTTTCAGCGAATACACGTAGCTGTAAAGGTTCTTTTAACTTAGCCTCAGGCTTTATTTTGAGCGTCCTCAACCAGCCGTTGGTCGCTACTTCAATCAACAGAAATCCTTCTGTAATCCTCGCACATCCCCCCGGGTTGGCCAGGTGTCCCGTGTACACGGATATCGTTAGTTTTGTTGAAGTCTGTATCCAGTCGTACCGGAGAGGTAACGGTGACTCTGGGTTTTTGTCTGTTTTTTTCACAGGACTCGATGCCGCTCTTCGACTTATTGACATAGGTAAATCAGCTGAATGCACTAAACTCTGCATAATCTTGCTAGGCGGACTCCCTTTTGTATTATCATCACTCTTAGTAATTTTCTTTCTAACCGGTGTGATACAATTTGCCAAGTTCTCCATTGATTTTCTAACTAATTCTTGTGCTTTAGACGGTTCTCTGAGACGGTCTGATTTTGGTGATGGGTTCGAAGTATCAAAGAGTTCCTCTGTATCAGGGAGGTCGAACCGAAGCGGTCCTACGAGACACTTCGCGAGAAGAGAGTCGTAATTAACCCACGGATGTACTTTGTCGAAGAGTTGTGTGGCGTCCATGCCTGCACCTCGCATTAGCTCCTCAGGCCCTGAGAGACAAACACAGCTAATGTAGGTACCTATAAAGACATTTCGAAACATTTAACCTTAAGGTCGTATTATTACAAGCAGTAAATTCTTACCTCCGGGATGGTACGGTAGATAATGCGTTATATTGTAGACGCGACCGCGTATCGCCAGCCAGGCGTCGTCTGAAACATTCAGTTCAAGTTGAGTGCCTTATGAAACATTTTATTGAGAGGCTGACTTTTATTTGCGTATGTCGTCTTGTGTTCTACAAACGTTCTTGTACGGGGTTCAACAAATATTACCCATATTTGTTGAACCCCGGAGCGCTATATTGGGAACTTGAGGTCTCATAATCCTTTTTAAGAAGTTATTTGCGGATGTTTAAACTGTGAATAAATAATACCTAGAACCTTTTATGGTATTAACTTTAAGTTTTGTCTAGATGTGAGTAATTTATGTTGTGGTTTATTTATTTCTACATCATCAAGCTTTAATGAAAGAGGCTGTTATAGAGATGTGAATGACAGTGCAATGCTTTACAAAACCTAACTTGTTCTAAAGTTGTTTCATACAAAGTGGCATCCACCGACGCGTAAATTCTCAATACTCAATACTTTATAGCATTCCATAATGTTACATAATCGGCTGGGTAGGTATTGTAGAACTAACTTAGCGTATTGTGTGTCGACAGTTCAGCCGGAGAGACAGGTCGTATCCTCCCGCCGACTCCTGTTAGGTCCTTCCCGGAGTTGCCGAGACGGATCCAGTCCATCAAACTATGACCCGGCTGAAGAACGCATTTATTGCGGGGGTTGCCTATAATAAAAAAGACGGTACAGATATCTACAAAAAACAAAAATGAGTTGAGGGTAATGAGTAGCTAGGTGGCGTGGCAATACTCGTACACAATTGATGTTTTATTTTGACCATTTGCATACATAGGTTGTGTTGGTAACATGCATTAATGCATGAAAATAGTTTTCATATTTGTAGTACCTATGTATATTATAAAAAAAACACCCCCAGAAAAATAACGAGAATGCGAAAATTATATTTAAAACAAATATTTCGACAAACAAAAATAACTATTTAGCTTACTTTATAAAACCGTGTTTATCAGTTGTTTAGGCTAAACACCTTTTAGACACGACAGTATTCTTTATTTCGACTTCTTTTTTTAGTTTTTTTTATTTCGACTTTGACGAGATACTGACATTAAACACGCTATAAATATGTAGTGGTAAGGCGTGATGTATAATTGTGGTATTTAATTGAATATTTAGTACTATGTCCTAATTACCGAAGGAAGAGGTAATAGGCAGGTAGGCAATTCAGGCCTAACTTCACAATTAAACATAACTAAATTAAACAAGGTCTTGATAGTACAGCGCTACTTGTGGCCCATCAGGTTAAAATACAAGAAAAAATCCGATCACAATTAATGATAAATCAAGTTCTTGATAGAACAGCGCTACTTGTGGCGTAGCTTAATATAAAAAAAGAATTCCCAAAATAAAATCGTGAAAAATGAAAGATTTATTACTAGATATAAATATAAGCAGGATTACAGTACTTGGTAAGCACATAAAAGAAGTTCCAAAAATATTATCAATCATCTGAATCGAGAGACGTTGGCCTGTCAAAATTTAGATAATTAATAAAAAAACAGATAGAATAAAGGAACGTCTAGTTTTCCCCGCATTGTACATTTTTCTTTCCATAAAAATCTTTTTCGGACTGTTAAGAACATTTTAAAACAGCTGTTCTCAAGTGAAGCGCTTACCAACAAACAGAATTTTATTTTTATTTTACAAAAGATATCGTATACAAACACAGTTCCCTTGGCCCCATATATTTCTAGATAACATTTTACATTTCCGTCACACCCGTAGCATCGCATAAATTCTATTCTTGCAATAGTAGGATACGTTTCAAGGGACTTACATTAGATTATGTTTCTCACACAGAATAATATAAGATATTGCGGAGACATGGGGGGAATATGTTACACAATACAAATAGCAAGCAGATAATATTATATATTTGAAATAATAGATGAAACCCTTTTTTCAGGTGAATACATTTTACGGTAAATCCGTACAACGTCGAAGCTTATAACTTATTTATGGTAGAGATGTTCTGTGAGCGGCCACCGTTACTTTTCTACGATACAGCTACGTATAACTCATGTTCACACAAGTAATTCATGGATCTCATTTAAAAAGAAGCCCGTTCACCTTGGCTCCTACTTTTCGGAAAGTATCTTTGGAGTGCACCGACCGCATTCAGCTTTGGGAGTTGAGATTTCCTCGAATCTGAACTTTGGGCGGTTTATTGAGACCAAAGCCAAGGTGGCTGCCAGGACTTTTGGCGTTATTGCAACGATCCGGCGGTACTTCACACCAGGACAGCTTCTAATGTTATACAAAGCACTGGTCCGTTAGTATGTCGAGAAATGCAGCCACATTTGGGCTACTGCTGTAAAGTGCCACCTGGAAACTTTGGGTTTGGTGAAGAGGCGTGCGAAGAGTCTAATTGGCGGCATGATTTAATTCCCCCATCATCGGACAATCCGTCGTACGAGTACCACAGTTCACCCTTACGTTGTTGACACAACCTTCCGGAAGAAACAATTCGCCTCGTCTTTTATACCGCGTACATCGATAACTGGACTGGACTGGAATAATTTGCCAGTGGCGGTGTTTCCGTCTGAGTTCAATTTAAGTGAGGCTAGAGTGAATAGGCTCTTAATAAACTAGCGCGCTAAACTAGCTTTACCATCAACGATCGCTTCACTGCTTATCATCAGGCGGGATTGCGGTCAAGCACTAGTTTATAATTCTAAAAAAATCTGAGTTTCTAGCCGGGCGCATTGAAATTAAATAGCTTTGTTGGTTTTACAGTAGGGGTCGAAAGTGGAGTACCACTTTTGACCCTTATTGTTATTGCAAAATAAAGTTCAAAAGTGGTAATGCACTTTTGACCCTTGATTGTAACTACATATGTGGGATGTTTTCAGTCACCTTATCATCTATGTCATCATCATTTCATCTGAAAGACTTGCTGGACGGTCAAGGGCCGGTGCTTGGGGAAGGCGTATACACCACTCTGCTACTTTGACCGTTTCTACGCTTTTCGCATCTAGCGGAGTCCTGGCCTTTACTAGGTCAACGGTTCATCTGACGGGAGACCCTCTAACCCTGCATCTTCCAGTATGCGGTCGCCACTCCAGAAACCTTCAGACCCATTGACCATCTATTCTGCGAGCAATATACCTACTGTCACTGTCGATCATCTAACCAAGTTAAAGTAATAATTGCGACAATTGAAATTCATTTTTCATCTAACGTTTTTCTTATTTACACACAAAGTCTCTGCATTCTTCTTTATTGAACAAAATTATGCATAACTACACCTTTAATCCGGCGAGACCGCCGAGATTGAGGGAACGAATTTTCGATTTCTTTGGGTGTTTGTAAACCCGTATGATTTTTGCCAAGGAATTGGCCACTTTACACATTTCCGTGGGTGTCATCAAAGGCGATCATGAGATAATAATGTGAAGGGTCTTGTGAGCCAATATAACAAGAATCGATTTCATTTTGGCAATATTCTCGCTTCTCCATTCCAGTATTTCAACAGTCCGTAACAGTTTACGTAGACGATCATCAGTTACCTACTACCTATTTCATCAACGTCTACAAACTAGTTTGTTGACAAAAGCTTTAAAGCTTATCTGTCTAATACAAACAGATAGTGGCAACTATCGCTTAAACGAAAACAGCGCAAATTCCGCCGAGGGACAGATCAATAAATCAAAGCTTGGTAAAGTTACGATCCCCGAAGTTGGGAGCTTTCCCTTTTTCTTCGTAATGTCAATCAAATAACTTCACTTTGCCTTAAGTCTCTAATTTTCGTTTCCTAATAATGAGAGCCGATGTTATTTTAGGGGACATTGTATTTAATGCCCTAGCTATTATTAAATTATACAGAAATTTCGAAAACAATGCATGGAAATTATATAGTTAATAAGGTTAGGTAAATAAAGCTGCGTTCCAAAACTATATTATGTTAGCAGAGGCAGCCAAAAACACGTCCTAGTAATGAATATTTAAAATCTTTTTGCATAGGATTCTGCAAAAAATTTCTATTGGGAGAGCGCACTGGCTCTTGTGACACAGGTATATCACCTAGCACAGGAAACAGATACTTCACACTTTTTTGTATAAATTCTTGTGTAATAAAGATTATAATATATATATTAATTACAATTACCTCGTAGATTTTGTAGAAGGCCGATATCGTAAGAAACCGTGGCCCTGGTGCATAGGCAAGTGAAGAAACACGGGTGGTTATAGTCAGTAAAAGTCTGACACGTCCTTCCGCTCCGCCCAGAGCGGGAGAGGTCATTTGATGATTTCCCATCCCAAACAAAATAAACAAGGCCGATATCGTAAAACGCGACTTTACTGCCATTTCAGTTGAAGAAAGAATGAAACAGTATTTATTAGGATTCTCACAAGATTATCACAAACTGAACACTCAAGAAAACCGGCTCCAAGAGCGTCTCGAGACACGCTCAGTGTAGGGTTCCGCAGATTCCCGTACGTCACAATAAGAGTTAAAAAAATGGACAATTTGTTACATTGAGTTGACATACTAAGTTAGGAATTCTAAAAACGGTCCCACAAAGACGGTGATAACTAAAGAAAGAGTTATAGATTCCAATTATTCTGTAGCACATACCCGTTTCGACCCCGTCAACTCAGGAAAAATCTTAACAGCATGAAGTAGCCAAAAGTACAGCGCCATCTCTCGTGACTTTTAAATTACTAATTTACACAAACTAGGCGAGTTATATGTATAATGTATATATTGGAATTTCGGTGGTAATTTGGGATAGCGTGATCCGTGAACGATTAGAATAATAAAATATGTAAACTAAGATACCAAAATTGTTCAGAAATTATTATGTATCTACAATTTTTCAAAAATTGCTCAGCCTATCAAGTTCTAAATGATTTTCCTAGAACGTCTTTATAAAGTTCTATTTTTGTGATTGTTTTCATGTTAAAAAAACTTGTGGTTCAAAAGTTAGAGGGGGAGACGCATTTTTTTTTTAATTTTTGGAGCGTTGATTCAAAAAATCAAAAACAAAATCATAAAATGACTTTAGTTAACCCGTATTCATTTTTAAATACCTATACAACAATATATTACACGTTAGGGTGAAAAAAAAACCTCTCTTCTCTTTACATGTAAGTACCTACAGGGTGTATCTGACATCGTAACGCAAACTTCGCGAATAGGCTACACCGCATGCCACTAATAAAATTATGATAGTCATTTATGTCGTTAATGAACGGTTACAGAATTCACAGCGGTTAAAAAAAAGCGTCGGCTCGGCCTTTGAACGTTGCAAGCGTGCCGCCGTGGGGGTTTGTAGGTATGATGTTGATCCCTGATGTGAACTGTGTTAAATCAGCTGATAAGATAGTTTTTCGAGTTTTGTTTTCATTGCGCTTTTTTGTGTAATTAGTGAATTAATTAATTTTTACTTTAAAATCTTATTGGGTTATAAAAGTATAGCAATTATGAACGGCCTAAAGTGAAAAACACTTCATATATATTTTTTTAAATCATGAAAAAGCCGACGAAAAATTGTTCCAATGGGGGGTTCAGAATCATGTACTGGATCCATGGTACTCGTTTGTGCGTCGATGTCAGATTGTCAGATACACCCTTTATATACCCTAATAAAACATTTTTTTCCACTTTTTATTTTTGCGCTTTGGCAGTGTGATTGAAAACATATTAGTACCAAATTTCAGCTCTCTAATGCTATAAGGGTTCCTGAGATTATTCGCGGACGGACAGACAGACCGCATATTTGAGATCATCAATTGTTCAGTCAAGCGTGGTTGTGGTAATATGGACGTGTTCGTTGATATTAATAATAATCAATAATACCTGTAGGGCTATAGGAAACCCATTTGCAATAGCAGACAATAGACACAGCGGCCATTTCCGAAAGTATAATAATACCAATGGGTTAATTACGTAACACATTAACAATTGCAATTACTTTAATTTTGACAAGTCTATTACATTCATTGCATTACACACGTTGACTGGCATAAAATTGTTGTACAAACATGAAGAAATGGATTAGGAATTACTTTCCAAATCCTTCGGATTGCGAAAGTGTTACGCGATTGGAGTGCTGGTTACTACGTATTTCGTAATTTATTTCCTTAACACACACTTAACACGGGAAAGCACAGGGAAGGATTTTAGTGAAAAAGTGTGAACCTATTAGGTTGGATGAGAACAACTGCCGAAAAAGATTTTAATTAGTTGTTCTTCTTTCATATATTATTCCAAATAGAATTAAGACTTAACTTCTTCCGAATAGCTCTAATTCCTAAAATACCTTCACTAAGTATTCTGCTCGGTAGTTCAAATTGCCAGCAACTGTTACGAGAAATTAAGCTTAAGATAACAATTGTCATCCCTAATTTCGTTTTAGGGGTTCTCTCTCCAATACGTGACTGGTAGGACGAGCAAATTACAAAGCTCGGATTATTTCGTGTCTCAAGTTTGATTTAAATCATTTCCGAAACAATGGAATTCTTGCTAAAAGATTTTTATTTTATCATTTGGTACCTAAACACGATTCAAATTTCCATTTGGTAAAATTGTGAATACGAAACAACTTTGAATAAATTGATTTTTTTAGGTTGCTTTGTCACTATACTTACCTACTATGTCTATGTATGTATGTCTATACTAGCAAAATAGAATAGAATACTTTTTATTATGTACACCATATAAATTACAGAACATAAATATAAAGATTTTACAAAGGATGACATAATCGGTCTTATCGCTAAGAGCGATCTTTTACAGACAACCATGGCATGGATGGAATACCAAGGGGAAGGAGAAACAAATAATGTAGGTAGCCTACAGTGTACTTTTTATATAGATTATACAATATAAAAATTTTGAACATAAAATTAATTTATATGATTGTAATACAGAGAAGGAAGGTACAAGGAAGGCAAGTGTGGTGACTACGCTCAATCCTTCCCTGTACGAGAGGAGACCTGTGCAGTGGGAGGATAAAAGGTGATGATGATGATGATGATGATGATTGTAATATCACTACATATTATAAAACAAAGTCAATTTTACTTTCCCTATGTCCCTTTGTATGATTCAATCTTTAAAACTTCGCAACGGATTTTGATAGAGTTTTCTCTTAATACATAGATAGATAAGTAATACATTCAAGAGGAAGGTTTATATGTATAATAACATTCATTAAACAGTGGAGAAATACTATTATTTTTGAGATTTCTAATGTGATTTCGTAAATAATTAATTTTTTTCCGCGTTTGCAATGAAACGTAGGCTATGACTGTTGTCAAAATAATGTACTAAATATTGTATACATTGAAAAGGTCTACAAAAAAGTCGGCGATGGTATATGTCTATCTCCTATGGAAATCCCACAATATATTTTTTTTTGTCATTTACTTTCTACGACAAATGCCAGCTAATTTTCGAAGCGATTTTAACCAATACAGCATTAATCCCTATCCAATTTAATACCTTAAATAAATTGTTGATTTAATGTAGATCTATACTGTAAAGCAGTATATGATTTAGATGAATATTTTCGATGATATTACAGATTTAAAAATTGCGGGCTGGAGCGACCAGCCGGGGCGGCAAGAGCGGCTGCGGGCCGCTATGTTTTTATAAGTTCACAGTTTTTCTGTAGTGTATTTAGTATCAGCAGTGCATCCGCGCGAAGCCAGGGCGGGTCGCTAGTATTTTGTATAGATTCTTAGCCTTGTCCGACATAGGCTTAGTTAAAACACAATTTCAAATATCGATTTCAAAAATAAAATATGTGTATAATAATGCAAAAATTGCTGTAATTATTCTAAGAACAACTCTTTAATATAACTTCAATGTGAGCGATGTAATTGTAAATCTTTCGTACGTTTTCCAAGTAATTATAGTGAAATGACCCATATAGGTAGTATACATATGAAAGTGTAATGTCGTCATCTTCTGGTATATATGTAACGTCGCCCTCTGTACGAATCATTAACGCTAAATGCGCCATAGTGAAATAAATTTTAATGCGCTCTTTATTATAATTTATACCGAGACAAGCTTATTACTTTGTAGTTTACATGCCAATATGTGCACTGCGGTCCATTAGCGATGGGGAATCATGTTGCAAACTAAAGTTTGTGGGAAACTTCGGTTTCCAGAAACTGTTCGATCCATAACCCCTGGCCAAAGTAAAGCAATTTAATCTACTTTCAATTTGCTTGCAAATCAATGAAATGGATTACTCAACATGACGCTGGCACAAAAGACGAAATTGGTTCAGTGTTGTCATAGCAAAAAAGGATCGAACAGATTTCGCAAATAATACTGTGAGGGACTTTAGTTTGATCCGATTGGGGCTTCAGAGATTTCGTTCCATTGCAGTCTGGATAAAAAAATTAAACGAGAAGAATTTTTAAATATCGAGATTGATTGGACCGAGTAACTGGCAGGCAAAATGTTTTAGCTGTCTTAGTTTGGATTTCGAACTGAAAACCTTCACTCAAATTAGATTTGTTTCTTTTACGTTTTGCTTTTGATAATATTAGCATCGTTATTACAATTTATAGATAGAAGTAAAAAACCGGGAAAAACGAATAAATATCTTTCTCGGTAAGGTAATACACATTATTACTATAAAATATCATTAAAATGACAGTAAAGATAGTGGCGAAATTATATCCGTAAAGTCACAGAACCGAGACGTGGCAGTCTTAGAATAATATTTTACGATCCCAGGCTTGTAACTATAATCTATACTAATATATAAAGCTGAAGAGTTTGTTTGTTTGTTTGTGCGCGCTAATCTCAGGAACTACTGGTCCGATTTGAAAAATTCTTTTTGCCTTGGATAGCCTATTAATCCAAGAAGGCTTTAGGCTATATAATATCACGCTGCGACCAATAGGAGCGGAGCATAACTAAATTACGCCAACGAAGTCGCTGGCGGCCGCTAGTAGAATATATACGACAAAGTATGTCGTATTAATACTGTACAGGATTATACAAAAGAATTGGAAAATATCCATTGCACGTTCATAATTCACTAATTAATTTTTCTCTCAGATGGGTTACGAGTAGGCACGATATAAACATACGTCAAATCATCTGTACATGAATGCCCTGTTTAGTAGGCAGTACCACGGCCCCTGTCAAATCAATATTGACTTAATTAATTCATCACAGTGCCTAGTACACGTTTGCACAACAACCTTCCACTCAACCCACAGTTTCAGGCATAGAGTTTCACTAAGTACTCCAAGCAATATTAATTGTTATTCACCTAAAGTACACACTACGACCTGTGTGTTTAAATGTGCCAACACATACCCAATTACATGAATGTGCTGCCAGAGAAAATATTTTCATAGGCTCAAAGCGTAAAGTTTAATTAATATTCGAAATTCGTGTCAAGTTTCAGAGAATCTCATGTTTGTTACGAAGTCAACAGACTTCGATATTAAGTCGTTACTATTTGCATATGTCAACGTTAATTACAAATTAATTAATTGTAACATGTAAGGAAAGTGAGAGAGAAAAATGGTTTCTTTTCACGTTTTTCCTCATTTTTGGTTCAAAGTACCGCTTGGGGACTTCGGCTGCTCCGCTCATAGCCCCCTGAGGAACTGTCGCAAGAAAATATATTTTATACAAAGGTTTTCATACCTATATTTAATTTATTTATGAGGTTCAAAGTTGTTGAGAAGGGAATCTTATTTGTTTTTGTATACATAAGTACCTACGAAATATTGGTTTTTATACAAGTTGAAGGGATGGTTTATGAAGGACAGAAATATCAAGGGAAAAAAACTACCTAATCGGAAATATTTGGCCAGTAATCCCCGAAGCTGTCAGATAAAGTTAGTGGTTCCGTGAGCAACATTGTAATATTCTACTCAAATATTGGACTGGCGAATGTCGTTAATGAAATTCCCCGAACGAACCAACCAGGGCAAATAATTTGAGTACTATGGCCGATGACAGAAGTCAATTACGACATATACAGGGTATCAATTAACATGCAAAATAGCCCCGAAATTCGACTGAATTTCGTGATGAAATGTCATGTTCTACTATCTATGTTCAAAATTTACCTAGGTTTGCATAAAAGGGATCTTTTTGATCCTAACAAAAGCGCTCTAGGGTACAGCCCCAAAATACCTATGTATCTTTCGAGAACTGACATGAAAAAATATTTATGCTTAAATATTTTTTAAATATTTCCTGTAAGAACGAACTCGGAAACGGTAATTGTAGATAAATATTCACAAAAGGGAATGGAAGAAAAGCGTTTCATTACAACTGGCATCTCTGATATTGTTTTGTATTTTGTAATGAATATTTATGCGATTCTATTTTTCATAAGAAATTAGTATTTATTTATGCAAATTTAATCCTTGGGGAGTAAACTCTGAGTTATTGTGATAACGGTATATAAAATGATTCTATAAACAAAGTTATTTTATAACCTCGTGGTTATGGCACGAGGAAATTTTCTTGATTACTTAATCTATGATAATTTTTCGACGACGACAAGATTTCATTTAAATTATTTACTTAGGTATTTACGTCAACCGCACCACTTATTTTCTTGATCCCTTTTATAATAGCTAATTTTATTATCATAAGGCACGGTAAGGTACACACGGCTACACATCAAGCTATATGTTTCCAGTTTGCGATGACCTGGCATTATATAAACTTTTCGTGCAAAGAGAAGTCAAGTTATATTAGCGTGCATACATAACTATCCAGTCGGAATATGTATAGGAGAAAGTAAGTATCCATCGATAGAAATGACTTCCATTCGAGTATGGTAGGCCCACTCCTTTTTTAAATTTACAAAACTTACTTTACTTTTTTATCAGCAAATAGGTTCGTACAAAGAGATTCTTTAAGGTTAGCCTCTATCGCCTTGTGTGATTATGAGCGGCCAATAGTCCAAAGTGCCGAAAATATTTAAAAAAAAAATAAGTACAATAAAGTTTGGTATGGAACTACAGCGTAGCGTCATTTCCAATATCCCAAGGTTTTTTTTATAACACATGATAGAGATTGGGTTAAATTCTTTTAGTAACCAATTAACTTGACTACATGGATAGATGGCATTATCCATTTTGTTTTTGATATATTTGATTTGTTTATCTTTCTCGGCTATTACGAGGTCCCCATCATGGCATATTATTATTATTATAACTGCGAATAAAGCTGCTATGACGCTGAAGTTTTTAGCTGTACAAGTAACAAGTTTTTTGAAATACGTCCTTAACAGTTTTGGTAGGTAGGTACTTACTCAACTATATATGACAGTAAATGGTACCTATATTCTTTAGTGTAAGAAAATTCAAGGCCAAGTCGCTAAATTTAAGCCAACGAGCTGCGTTAAGATAAAAGGCTAAAGGTTGGAAGGAAGGATAAAGGTATGTGAACGAGGAATTTATTTTCTACTTGAAGTTAAGCTCTGACTAAAGTCTTGTTTACACACGTGAAGTAAAAGAGTAAGTGATTTTTCTTTCATTAGTAGTTAGTTAGTCCGTACGCAGTTGAGTTTTTCCGGCGCAATCTTGGGTAACCCGCCACACTGTTCCCAACCCACTGCAACTCCTGAAAGCCAGAATCAACAGTGGAGACCGCCAGAAAAACGCCGAGCAATGAAGCTCAACGAGTCCCGGAGAAACGATTCAACTGTCTTGGGTCCCGCAACGAAATTAATCAGAAAAGAATAGCGGAGGAGTAAGAAAAAAGATATTTTTTCCACTTCCCTCCATAATAAGCAGGAGACAGAACAGAACTAGGCCAATCGGCACAAAGGGACATTATTGCAACTGGGAGAAGCCCAGATTGCCAAGCACCACGGAATAACATTTGATTAAGTTAATGGGTCCTAAGTAGGCATTTGCTGTTAAAATTGATTCCAATAATAGGTATGGCAAAAGCGCCTGAACGCACGGAAATTAGTTCTAGTTTCTACAAGGTCCGTATAATAAACAACTCCGGATGTAACTTGTACACTCACTGCCTCCGCTGGTTAGGCCTGATGGAACACTGGCTCATACGGCGAGAGAGAAAGCAGGTCTCTTTGCATCTCTCTTTGCCCATAATTCGCGTCTTGATACTGGCAGTGCTACTCCACCTAATTTACCTCATTGCGGAGCTTCAATGCCTGAGGTTCGCATTAGAAACAAGGAGGTTCTGAGAGTACTGTGTCGTCTGGACGTGAATAAGGCTAGTGGTCCGGATGGTATACCAGCGATTGTTCTTAAAGCATGTGCGCCCGAGTTGTCTCCTGTATTGACGCGCTTGTATCGCCTCTCATTTAGGACTGGTATAGTGCCCAAGTCCTGGAAGCTTGCTAACGTGCAGCCTGTGCCCAAGAAGGGTAGTCGTGCCGATCCTGCCAACTATCGGCCGATTTCGATCACCTCCATACTTTGCAAAATTATGGAGCGTGTATTGAACTCGCGCCTCTTGGCATACCTGGAAGGTAACGATCTCCTCAGTGACCGACAGTACGGGTTTCGCCGCAATCGGTCAACTGGGGACCTACTAGTGTATGCCACTCACTTGTGGGGCGAGGCCCTCGAGAAGAATGGGGAAGCGATTGCTGTCTCCCTTGATGTCTCGAAGGCCTTCGACCGGGTTTGGCACGCTGGCCTTTTGAGTAAGCTTCCAGCGTACGGCATTTCCCCTAGCCTGACTGGCTGGGTAAAAGACTTCCTGACTGAACGGTCCCTCCGAGTTGTTGTCGACGGATGCTCTTCTGAGCCCATGTCAACTAATGCCGGTGTTCCTCAGGGGTCTGTTCTCTCTGCAACTCTGTTTCTGCTGCATATTAACGATCTGCTGATGCCTGGTATCTATGGGTATGCAGATGACAGCACAGTTGTAGAGAGATACCTGCCGGATGCTCGGGCTAGTAGGGAATCAATCCGGTCCGAAAGAGAGGCCATGGTTGAGCGAACGAGTGTTGCACTGCAGGCAGTCTCCGAATGGGGCAATGCCAATCTTGTAGCATTCAATGCCGCCAAAACACAGGCGTGTCTTTTCACCGCCAAAAGGAGCCCGTTCACCTTGGCCCCTACTTTTCGGAATGTGTCCTTGGAGTGTTCCGACCGCCTTCAGCTTTTGGGAGTTGAGATTTCCTCGAACCTTAACTTTGGGCGGTTCATTGAGTCCAAGGCCAAGGTGGCTGCCAGGAAACTGGGCGTTATCGCAAAGGTCCGGCAGTACTTCACACCTGGGCAGCTTCTAATGTTATACAAAGCACAGGTCCGTTCGTGTGTGGAGTACTGCAGCCACATTTGGGCTGATGCTGCCAAGTGTCACCTGGCCACTTTGGATTCAGTGGAGAGACGTGCAAAGAGGCTGATTGGTGACCCTGATCTAACTCGAGTTGGTCTCCAAAGCCTAGAGCACAGGCGTAGAGTAGCCAGCCTTTCGGTGTTCTATAGGATGCATTTGATTAGTTTTTTAAGTATTACTAACCCTTAGTTGATAAGTTAAGTTAAGTTACTAACCATTGGAACTTTGTTGTCATTTAATAAATTAAATTATTATTATTATTATTATTTCGGGGAGTGTGCGAGGGAATTGCATGATTTAATTCCCCCATCTCCGTTCCACCAGCGGACGACCCGTCGTACGGCTGGTTTCCACCCTTACGTTGTTAACACCACTACGATCCGGACGAAGCGCTTCGCCTCCTCCTTTATACCGCGTACATCGAGGGACTGGAACAATTTGCCCGCGGCGGTGTTTCCGTCGGACTACAATTTGAGTGTCTTCAAGGCTAGAGTGAATAGGCTCTTAATAAACTAGTGCGCTTTACCATCAACGATTGCGTCACTGCTTACCATCAGGCAGGATTGCGGTCAAGCGTTGGTTTATAATTTGTAAAAAAAAAAAAAAAATAAAACACTATCCAACATAATATTGCGTTCATTCTGCCAAAGAATACACTCCCACAAGATGTGATGTGCGGACTGTTCAAATTCACAGTTCGATGTAGAACATTGACACAAAGGCAATCTTGGGTAGCTTAATAGGCACATTCTCCTCCATTTCGCGCGATGTTTAGTATCCTGTGGTAAGAGCTTGTTGGCACGCATATCATCACTTACAACGTCAAGCCAGCATTTCTTTGGTCTACCCCGCTTATTTCGGCCCGGTTTCTTACTACGGTATGAGGTAATATTCTTCATTAGCTCGCTGACACGAGAGAATAGACATAACATACTGTTTTTTCATAGCATGTTGAGGGCAGTTAAGTTGAGTCGATCAGGAGAGTTAGTCAAAATACTTTATACAACGTTATTTTCTGTTTATGCGAAACATGGTGCACCCAACGCACCATTCCCAATAACTCCACCCTAGCACTCTGGAATATTCAAATATTAATACTATGCCACCAATGTAAAGCTCTGGATCTATGCCAGTTTGGTAGTACTCGTAGTCCTAACAGACAGTGTTAGGACTACGAGTACTACCAAACGAGGCATTTAAATTCGGCTATTAATGCTACAGTAAGTCTCTAATAGCCACATTTAAGCACATCACTAAACCAATGGAAACAGACCTTAATCGTTCAAGTTACAAATCTAGTAGAGTATCCGTCTCACTATTTACTAACCTATTTCTTAAGATCTTTTAAGAGTTCTGCGTTCCACAGACGGCAAAGGAAACGAGGTATTTCTTTAAAGATTGCGTTACACTGCTATTGAAAAACGCTTCAGAGCATTGTAGGTTGAAAATAGCGCAATCTATAATAATATATAAAGCTGAAGAGTTTGTTTGTTGGTATGTTTGTTTGTTTGTTTGTGCGCGCTAATCTCAGAAACTGGTCCGATTTGAAAAATTCTTTTTGCATTGGATAGCGCATTAATCCGGGAAGGCTTAAGGCTATTTAACATCACGCAGCGACCAATAGGAGCGGGGCATATAAAAAAAACGCGGGTGAAACCGTGTGGCGCAGCTAGTAGATTATAAAGTTAGAAAATACTGAAACTGTTGCTCAGCAAAGTTTTGAATAAAATACATAGAGCGGCTTTTTAACACGAGTAAATAACAGCACAAAATGTACTCGACTTTTACCTTTCGGTCGCAGGTAACGAATGTCAATTATCAATTCACTTTTTGTCCAGAAATACAAAAATTAATAATCATCCGTAGCAGAAGTTCAATTCATTGGAAAATTACGACCGAATTTTGTTTGTGGCTGAAAATGGATGAAAATTTAACTGGTTTTATAATTGTATCACAGATTATAGTAACACAATGCACGTATATTGTTAATGCCGCCATTTGCCTAAAGCCAACGCCAACGCGAGGCTATGCGGTGTTGTGTTGTTTGCATTTACTACACAAAGCTTTATTGCTTGTATGTATCCTGAATATTCAAAACCAGTCAAAACGAAATAAAACCTCTTCAAGTCTATGACGACATAAATATCTTTTGTACTTTAACTATACTTACGTAGATCACGTTCGTAATAGCTAACTTTTCACAATATATATTTTGAACTTTTATGACTGTTAATTTTGTTTGACGACAAATTTTCTGGTCATTTATCTCTATAAGTGAGCTGTCATTTAAAATATTCTCCCGAAAGTAAGTTAATAGTGTGATTATGGGAGTAAAATTTTCTCTGTTCTATGAGTACAAACCGAGGTAATTCTATGCCCGTTACTTTACATAAAGCAGCGTAAAATGCATAAAAGAAGTAAAAGAGCGTTAAATTCGCAGAAAAGCGCCTAACATGCCTGTTTACAAGGCTAATGTGTACGCTTTGCCTAAGTAATAAAAGAAAAACCTTTTATCGTGAAAAGAAAACGCGGTACGTATAAAAGATAAAGACATTGAATGAGTTTCTGGGTATTAAGCACCGTGAAAGGCTTTTTAATGACTAAACACTGACACTAAACCATTTCTTGGAAATTACTCACTTTATATGAAGGAACCCATCGTTAAATTTTTAATAGCCCATATTGTCCAACTTAAAGGCGGGTTCGATCCCCGCACAGTGCAAATATTTGTATGCATGAATATGAATATTTGCACAGATCTGGTCGTGCCTCGGAAAGCACGTTAAGCCGTTGGTCCCGGTTGCCATACGAACATCTAGTGGCAGTCGTTACGGGTTGTTGGAGCCCTCAAAAGTCCAACAATTGGTCTAACTGCAATGCTTCGATGTCGCCTTCGGGTTGTAGAGGTCAGACGGCAGTCGCTTCACGAAAAATGTCGAAGTTTAGTCATATCAGCAGTTAGACTGGTAAAGTGGACCCCAGACTCCAAAGGTGAAAAAAAGCTTCGGATGCGACTGGGATTAACGCTGAGATGATGATGATTGTTTAACTTAAAGGCGAAGCTATCACCAGTGTTCAGAAATTTGATCTCTATTCTGAAATCAATAAATTCGTGTAGTGCCAATTTTGGTTCTTTTTCGTTTTATTTTTTGTGGAATGGTCCAGGAAATTAATGAATTGCTAAAATGAAATCAAAGAAGGATAAAATATTCATTGAGTATTTAACGGAAACGGATTTGCGTACATTTTAAGGTTTCACTGAGGCACTAAAATGAAAAAAAGTACCTGTGCTTGTTTATTTTGCGATATATTCCATTCCACGTTCTGGAACTTCATTACAAGTTTGAAACTATAAGCTAACGATCACAATCAACTTCTGCGACTGAAAATAAAATATAACTTGGAGGATCGATTTGTATTCGTACCTACTGTTCACAGAAGTTTGTCTTCATCATTTACTTAGTTTCTAACAAGATCACAAAATAATGATAACAGTAAGCAGAAAACGACAGTATATGTTTGGGAACTTTACTACCAGTATAACCCTGCTAAGTTATGTAGTAACTGCGAACCTTGCAAAAAGCGTCGATAACAATGTTTCAGATTGGATCTAGTTATCCTCATCCCATGAAGGTAGTTTTTGTCGTCGCAGCTTTGTGTAGCCAACCAAAAACCATCAGCGCTTTGTTGGCGAAGTACTCTTTTGCGGCTCCTAATGAGGACGTCGCGACAGACAGCCGAAAGAAGTGCTTATACCGCCGTTTTATTCGTGACAATCTGCTGAAGAAGCAAACCGACAAAGGAAAAAAAAAAAGACAGGGCGTCGGAATATTGGAACTTCGGAATAATGATGGAGTTATTTAAGTTACGTTAGAAAATTATAGATAAGTTGGGATTTTCCGGGTTTTTGGAAAGCTACTTTTTTTTTGAAGTCAAAACGGGTTGCGCTGCCCCCATCTAGCAGCGGGACAAAGGCAGGAAGATGACACTTACCATATTTTAAAATATTAACCACGTTCTTTCATAGAAGGATCCAGCTGGGATTGGTAAACTTCGTCGGGTATTTTCGTCGCCTATACCCCAATGTTTGAAGACAAAAATCTTCAACCAGTGCGTCCTACCCGTCATGACTTACGGAGCCGAGACGTGGACACTACGTCCATAAGTTTAAAGTCGCTCTGCGAGCTATGGAACGGGCTATGTTGGGCGTCTCTCTGAAGGAACGCATCAGAAATGAGGTGATCCGACAGAGGACCAGAGTCACCGACATAGCTGAGAGGATTAGCAAGCTGAAGTGGCAATGAGCTGGTCACATATGCCGCAGGACCGACAACCGTTGGGGTAAACGAGTCCTCGAGTGGAGACCGCGTCTCGGCAAACGTAGCGTGGGACGCCCTTGGGCGAGATGGAGCGACGACATAAAAAGGTGGCTGGTAGTGGCTGGCGGAGAACTGCTCAGAATCGAGCATGTTGGCGTGCCATGAAGGAGGCTTATGTCCAGCAGTGGACGAGTAGGGGCTGATGATGAACCACGTTCTGCAATTTACTTCAATTAAAGGTTTAGTTTTTAAATCTCCAGATTGCTTTGCTCTGTAGCACAAGCCATCTCGAGAAAATTAAATTTTCTGAAGTATTGAACTGTGCAAAACTTTTGCCGTGATTGAACAAAAAGTTTAATAGCAATTCAAATCAAATTCAAAATTACGGATTAAGTTTACCATTTATATTGCTAGACTGGAGTTGAGAAGCAAATCAATGTGCCAGGGTCCCGTAAATTTGCCTATTTTTAGTCTCTCCGACCGATCGAACCCTCTCCCAGTGAATAAAAGATGAGATTGCAAATGTGGACTACCCGCGCTGTTCCAATCTTTTACCGACTCATAAAGGTATTGCGAAATAACCGACTTTGCTACAAGTACTTTTATGTTTTATTCACTATCATAATTCTTCTATCTATTGTCTGCAATCAGTCCAACCGCTTGTGGTCAACCGATAGCGACTGTCCACTAATAAATTGAAACAGACCGCGTTATAGTACGCTACAACGGACGATTAGAGGTGGGCGGAAGAGTGGCGAAATCACCTCCCTTGGCAGGGGGTATCGCAGCAAAATATAGTTTCGGCGAATAGCGAATATCTAACGAAAATCTGTTGCAGCCCGGTGAACGCGTAGGCTTAGTATTGAAGCTACATTTTCAACAAAGTTATTTTGTATTTACTTTGTCGTGTAGGTACACTTTTTGAGAAGATAATAATCTATACTAATATATAAAGCTGAAGAGTTTGTTTGTTTGTGCGCGCTAATCTCGGGAACTACTGGTCCGATTTGAAAAATTCTTTTTGCGTTGGATAGCCCATTAATCCAGGAAGGCTTTAGGCTATATAACATCACGCTGCGACCAATAGGAGCGGAGAATAACTAAAGTCTAAACCACGCGAACGAAGTCGCTGGCGGCCGCTAGTAATAAATAAATATATACGGACAAATCACACAGATTGAGCTAGCCCCAAAGTAAGTTCGAGACTTGTGTTATGGGATACTAACTCAACGATACTATATTTATAATAGATACATTATATAAACATCCAAGTCCCAGGCCAATCAGGAAAATACCGTTTTCCATCATGATCTGGCCGGGGATCGAACACGGGGCCTCCACGTCGCAGGCAGGCGTGTTGACCGCTGCGCCACGGAGGACGACAAATCTATACTAATACATAAAGCTGAAGAGTTTGTTTGTTTGTTTGAACGCGCTAATCTAAGGAACTACTGGTCCGATTTGAAAAATTCTCTTTGCGTAGGATAGCCCCTAAATCCAGAAAGGCTTTAGGCTTATAACATCACGCTGCGACCAATAGGAGCGGAGCATATCGAAACCTACGTGGGTGAAACCGCGGCGCGCAGATAGCATAAGATAATCCAATTATGACTTTGAACTGATGCGGCAGCCAAAGTTTGTTAATTTGTTTTAGTTTAAAACTAAAAGTTTCTTTTATTATCAAGACGGATTGCATCGAGCTCGCAGCGTCTACCTTGTGTTGAGTGAGAAGTTTCTTATCTAATTGGCACGTTTTCTTGATGCCATCTGGAGTCTGCAAGCTTGCAGCTCTTGACGACTTTACGTAACAGGTCAAGATGTATTTTATGAAACGTTTGTCTCAAAATTTTATAGTCTAATGATGCAATTAAGCTTGCGAAAATAAACACAAAAAAGGAACAACGTCGAGTGATCCTTAGGTACAAAAGGTTTTTTATTTTATTACTAGCTTTCCGCCCGCGGCTTCGCCCGCGTGGAGTTCGGTTATATAGCGCTTTTTAGATTTCCCTCGGGAATATCAAATTTTTCCAGGATAAAAGGTAACCTATGTCCTTTTTCAGGCTCTAAAGATTGTCTGTGCCAAATTTCATAAAAATCGGTTAAGAGGTTTAAGCGGCAAAGCGTAACAGCCAGACAGACAGAGTTACTTTCGCATTTATAATATTAGTATGGATAGGTAGTTAACTATAGGTAGGTACTACTTAATTATAGGTAGGTACTTTGGTAATTGAAGTAACAGTCCAATAATTTATTGCACCATCGAAACTTGTACCTACTTACAGAATCTGAAATCGTCCACATACATTGAAAAGTCCATTCTTTGGATGAGAAAAGGCCTTTGCAATTCAGTGGTACAGTCCCAGCTTCTTCCCTGTCGTCCTGTGTTACGAAGCATTTTTCTCGTCCATTCTCCGACATCACACGTTATTCCCTTTTCATTCATTTCATCACACACACCTTTAATCCATCTTTTCTATTCCACCCCAGCGGCCATTACAAAACCAGTATAATCAAAGTACAAATACATTGATTTTTCAAAGTATGTGTTGAACAATGTCAGTGATTATGTTTTAGGTAAGCGAGTAAAAATGCATAATTCAACGTAGGACCTAGTAATGTAACATGACAAACCATCGATTCTAATTATAGTAATAATTACAATCGATGATTTTTCAATGTGAATTAATGAGTTTGAACAGAAATTTAGTGATTTGTACTTCACACTTTTTTTAGTTGTGAAAAGTACCTACTGATATCCAGCTGCATCTGGTCAGACTGCACGCTGATCCCACACCTAGTTGGCTAGCAAGCAAATGACGCAATTTGGTTTATTTGAATTTTCACCCGTAATTCTGGTTAAAAAAACCAAACGGCCAAATCGATTTTGATAAAATTTCTTTGAGACCAAACGCATAAAAAAGGAAGACCGAAATCGTATAGTGTGATTTGTCGCACAATTTAAGGTTTTCTTATGGATGCGACTGTCAAAACTGGATCAAAGTGCAAAGGGGCCACACGAAAACCGCATTCAAAAACTGAATCATCGAATTCCATTAAATCAGTCAAAATTTCTAAGACAACTAACACAAAAAAATACCGTAAATTGAGAACCTCCTTTTTTGAAGTCGGTTAAACTATCCCTAGACTACCAGCGTACGTAAACATATTAAAAAAAAGCGGTTGCTTTTCAATAGAACAGGATTCGAACTCAGTGTTCCCATTTTCTCTATTATTGTAGCTTCACATTTTCCATCGATTGTGTTAAGCCCATTCAAGCATTACGTAAGCACTACAGGAGGGCGGGAGGTATTTGCTTTGCTTATTTTTGATGACTTGGGGGATGGGGGCCTGGATGGTTATTACATCAGGAATATATTTCGTTTTACTTTTTCGGATGGTCTACTAAAGATGTTGAATCCATACTAATATTATAAATGCGAAAGTAACTCTGTCTGTCTGTCTGTTACGCTTTCCCGCTTAAACCTCTCAACCGATTTTGATGACATTTGGCACAGACAATCTTTAGACCCCGAGAAAGAACATAGGCTACCTTTTATCCCGGAAAAATTTGATGTTCCCGAGGGAAACCTAAAAAGCGCGATATAACCGACCTCCACGCGGACGAAGCCGCGGGCGCAAAGCTAGTATATATATATTTGAAGAGAATGGTAATCTTAATAAAAATTCCTTCGAGTTAACAGATACACAACATTGAGCAGCAAACATCCAATGTCATCGAAGACTTAGTTATGGATTCCAGTGTAATAGACTGTTCCTGTTCGTCAATTATAATAACTGAATAACATGACAATAAAATTTGCTTATAGGTACATACAATATGTAAAGAAAACCCTGTCCGACCTGTAAAGGTATTGTTAGGTATCGATAACTGATTCTACTAATGCCTACAAAGATGGGCTAAACTTAAAAAAATCCCCCTAAAAAATAAATATTATTTCGCAAAAAGAGGTAACTTAAAACATGTGCGGTAGGCAATACAGGTGCGGGCGAAGAGGGGCAGGGCACGCGGCACGCGGTCGCTATTCGCTCAGAATTATACCGTCAAAAATAATGGTCTCACTTTTTCAAAGTTACCAAATTTTGGGGAAATTGGAATTAATTCGCGGGAAAAAAAGATTATTTCAAAATTCACTAGTATTGTTACTATGATGATTATGTAAAATTTCATATTTTATTTAGCCATGTGTTTACCTAACCTTTATTATCCTTACGGGTCGGACAGGGTTTTCTTAACATATTGTATAAATATTGTGTATGTAAAATCCTCAATTCTAAGCCTCTCGGTAGGTCATAACATCGGCTGCCAACAGATATTACCACCGACCACCACCAGACAAAGTCATGCCGCCAAGCGATTCGTCGTATTCCGGCATGATGTCTGAAGCCGTACGGGTCTGAACAGTAATTGTGTTGCGATGTATGCCGGATACGATGAGCCAAATATTGTTGTGTCGGGAGTTTGGTAGCGGAGGTCTCCAGATCAATCTCCCTCTGGCACAACATAGTTGCTCGTGTTATTGGGTTTAACATTGCATCACCTCGCTCAACTTCCCTTGATTGTAAAGCGCGGTAGTTTATTAATCCTATTTACTCAGTTTTTTAATTGAGTGAATAGGATTAATAAACTACCGCGCTTTACCATCAACGATTGCATCACTGCTTACCATCAAGGGGGATTGCCGTCAAGCTCTAGTTTATAGTTATTGAAAAAAAAGCTTAAAACATTATTTCTAAACTTATAACTGCTGCTCAAGAACCAAGCAAAAACCAGAACACATTGGAAAATGCATGTACCGACGTTTACGTAAGCATATATTGAGTAAGAGCTTTGCTTACTTTTGCTGACGACGGGTAGGGGCGGGTTAATGATTGCAAAAAAGCTGCTTACGTAATACTTGAACTTGGCCTCTATATATCTGTATACAAGTACTTTAGTTCGTAACGACGCCGTTCAATTCACTTGGAAAGCTCTTAATTCTATTAGCGAGGACATGACTGGTTTATGTCGGTAATTGATCGTTCGGGCATAGAGAAAGAAAGGAAAGAAATGTTTCTGTTTTTATGTTTATGGGTAGCATTAAAATCGCGTCTTATGTAATGAATATGGGTACTGTACGTAAAATGGTACTGAACGGGTCTGCTTAAGGCGTGTGTATAAGGTAACTTTACTTTCACGGAAAATGTCGAAGTTTAGCCATATCAGCAGTTGGACTAGTAAAGCGGACCCCAGACTCCAAAGCTGAAAAGGCCTTCGGATGCGACTGGGATTAACGCTGGGATGATGATGATGATAAGGTAACTTTACTTTCTCAACTAGGGTAAATGTTTTTTTGCTTTCTTACAACATTACTATTTTATATTACGTAAAAGTTAACTTGGTTAAAAACCAGAAATAATAACAACATAATTGGTTAATAACCAGAAATAATATTTAGGATACTTTTTGTCCCGATATTTCCAAGGGATCGAATCTTACGCAGGTGAAACCGTAGGTCGCAGCTAGTATATTTATAAGTAAGAACAGGGGGGTTACTGTGACGTGTTCAAACCACCATGGTTCCAGTGTCAAACAAAGATTATACAATATGTAAAGAAAACCCTGTCCGATCCGTGAAGGTATTGTTAGGTATCGTTAACTGATTCTAATAATGCCTATAAAGCCGGGCTAAACTTAAAAAAAAAATCCCCAAAAAGAAAAAAATATTATTTCGAAAAAGCGAGGTAATTTAATGCATGTGCGGTAGGCAACCCGATAGCCCCGCCCCCTTTCACCCGCGCATGTATGCGCGGGTGAAAGGGGGCGGGGCATGCGGCACGTGGTCGCATCGCTATTCGCTCCGCCACAAATGGTGTTGTCAGTTTTTTAAAAATTACTAAATTTCGGGGAAATTGGAATTAATACCCGGGAAAAAAAGATTATTTCAAAATTCATTATTATTGTTACTGTGATGATTTTGTAAAATTTTATATTATATTTGGTCAAGTGTTTACCTAACCTTTATTATCCTTATGGGTCGGACAGGGTTTTCTTTACATATTGTATAGTTATACTAGCTTTCCGCCCGCGGCTTCGCCCGCTTGGAGTTCGGTTATATAGCGCTTTTTAGATTTTCCTCGTGAATATCAAATTATTCTGGGATAAAAGCCTATGTTCTTTCTCAGGGTTTAAAGAATGTCTGTGCCAAATTTCATCAAAATCGGTTGAGAGGTTTATGCGGGAAAGCGTAACAGACAGAGAGACAGACAGAGATACTTTCGCATTTAGGTATAATACTAGCTTTCCGCCCGCGGCTTCGCCCGCGTGGAGTTCGGTTATATCGCGCTTTTTTGATTTCCCTCGGGAACATCAAATTTTTCCGGGATAAAAGGTAGCCTATGTTCTTTCTCAGGGTCTAAAGATTGTCTGTGCCAAATTTCATCAAAATGGGTTGAGAGGTTTAAGCTGGAAAGCGTAACAGACAGACAGACAGACAGAGTTACTTTCGCATTTAGGTATAATATTAGTATGGATTATAGAGTTATACAGGTTGCAAAGCGCTATCCCTTTTTTTACAACGGTTTAATGATGGTTTTTACACTATATAATAAGGCAGGACATAGATATAAGTATTATTAGTTATGTATTTTTGTTAAAGAAACACGAGTCTACACCTGGAATGAGACTACGGGTGTTGACAAATCGATCATCTTCTGAATATCCCAAATGATAATAACCCACGGCGCCTAAAGTAACGAGGACGCCAAAGAGCGCAAAAATATTTTCTTTTTCTCATTCTGAGACTAGTAACCTAGCAATATTTGTTGTTTCATCCTAAAATAACAACAGAATTTTTCTTTTTAGTATTTATCACCGAATATGTGTAAAAGAACCATGTGACCTTTTTATAAAACTTGATGAAGAAATTTAATGTAATGGAGATACTAAAGGTATCAGAATATACATTAAAACAGAACTTTGGAGCCGCAAAACAAGAAAGTTTGTTTGTCTACTGATGATTACTCAGAATGTAACCCAGAAATGTGTACACAGAATCTCATTGACTTTAAAACTAATAAAAAGTTTAGAAGCCAATATATTTATGGAAATATACAGCTTTAACCTAAAAATAACTTTCGTAATAAGAGTTTGCGTCGGGGTATATCTTATTTCCAAATCAGCTCATGATATATTTATCAACGTTATTTTTTTTTATACGCAACCTGAATATAATTTGTTCAATATAAGCAATTGAATCGATTCCAATTATTTTTATTTACACCGTGTTATATTTTTTCCCAAATACACTTAGTAATTGTTGCAGTGTGGTGGCGCTGCTGCAGGCGCGGGCGGGCAAACGATGCGTTGACCATATTTTTCTTTAGACAACCAGATAAGATAACAAGCTCATAACTTTGTGATTTTTCATGATGCCTTTTTGGAATTTAGTACATAGATTCTTTACTTAAAAATACTGGACAGGTGTTTCGGGTTTCTTATATACAAAAAATAACGTTGTATACTACAGCAACGATCTGTAAAGGAGATAAAGGTCATCTTACAGACTGACCTCCAAACTAGAAATAAACCCTACAACACCTTTCGGTTAAGATCGTTATAGGGTTTTGTATAAAAAGGTTAAAAACATATAGTGCCATATCTCCACCAGAAGAAATGTTCTAGAAAGAAGTACTTGTTGCTTATCTCCTATACCAACTTTACGGAATATTGGATTTCTGACATAATTGTAAATCTTATTTAGATGGGATCCTAATCCGTTTCACTTCTACGGTTACACTCTGGCGCTAATTTGCCTAACATAAAACTTAGGACCGAGCTTCAAGAAATATTCTAACCAGTACTTAGAATTTAATTTTAATTTAAGAATTTAATTCCGTTTAATTAAAAAGCGATAAAGGCAATTAGGTACAGACGCCAGCAGGTTAAGCTATCCGAAACTGTCCAATTCCTATTCAACTTTAAACCTTAAAGTGTTAGCGATAAAGTTGAAACTCTATTAAATAAATTTCAAGTTCTGGCGTATATACAATATTGCTATCCAACAATATTGTATATACGCCAGAACTTGAAATTTATTTAATAGAGTATATATTAGTATAGATAGATACATAGTATGTATCCACATACTATGTATCTATCTATACCTACTAATATATAATAATAAAGCTGAAGAGCTACTTCTTTCTTTGAATGCGCTCATCTCTGGAACTACCAGGCTGATTTCATCAATCTTCTTGCATTTGATAGCCCTATTCTTGACGAAGGTCTATTTGAAACGACCCGAGTCGGGCAAAAAACGAAGTCGGAAAGAACGCTAAGCGAAAACGAAGTATTAGCGAAGACAAGCAATGCGATGCTAATTTTATTACTAGCTTTTCGCCCGCGTGGAATTGGGTTATATCGCGTACTTTAGATTCCTCATTTTCTACAAAATTTCAAAACAATCGGTTCAGTAGTTACGGAGTGAAATCGGAACAAACAAATAAACAAACTCACTTTCCAATTTATAATATTAGTGAGGAGTAGCGGCCGTCAACGACTTCGTTCGCATGGAGTCAGTTATGCTCCGCTCCTATTGGTCGCAGCGTGATGTTATATCAGTGACGGATTAACCCGTAATCAAATTAAGCAATTGCCTAGGGCATCACGTCTGGGGGGGCACCAGAACAAGCACAAAAAAGTCCATCCTGAGGGCATCACGAATCACGTCCTCACTCTCACGTCACCAAAAACCACACCAAAAAAGTTTCTAGGACTAATTTGAAAATTCGCGCGTTTTAAATTGACATAGAGTCCGACCTAGAGTCATAACCCCGCACCCGCTTGCCCACTCGCTGCCCGCTAGTGCATTCGGCAATTCGAATGTACCGGAATATGCGGTGCGACTTTGATTCTTTGGGCCGTGGAAGAATTTAGACTCCCGCGGCCCCACGCGCGCTCGTGTTAGAAGAGACACCGGGGTGGTTTTAGTCAGTAAGAGTCTGACAGACCCCGTCGCCTACCCCAGGGCGGCGGACATCCATTGAGCATTTCCACACCAGAAAAAAATAAAATAAAGGTACACGTAACTGTCAACAACTTCGAGAACAGAGTCTCCAATCTTTATAGGAGTCGGTACAACATGGGCGTTAGACATGACTGGTCTTGTCCATGTTCATTTTAAGACCGACTCGCTCGAAGGCTCTACTGAGGTCTTCGAGCATTGTACTCAGGTCCTCCGTGGTCTCAGCCATGGCTAGGATATCATCAGCAAACCGAAGGTGTGTCATATACTCGCTATTGACATTGATGCCCAGTCCTTTCCAGTCCAGAACCTTTAAGACATCCTCCAATGCAGCGGTGAACAGTTTCGGGGAGATAACATCTCCCTGTCTGACACCACGCTGCAGAGGTATTGGTTTCAAGGTCTGGTCCTGTATTCGGACTGACATGGTGGCGTTTTCGTACAAACCCTTCAGCGCTTAATATACCGATAGTCTATTTGGCACCGCTGGAGAGACTGCAGTACAGCCCAGGTCTCGATCAGGTGTATAAAATAATACATGATGATAAAATTGAATCAGCTTTCCCTAAGATGGAAACAGATCCCTGCGTATATTTTTATCGCTTATGATTTCAAATTGCTCAGCGGAGCGTTCTTTTACAAAATTAAAATTATTAAAAAAGGACAAAGATGATACAAGAAAGGCTCGATTGTTTATCGATATTATACATAGAGTCCGATATGATAAAAAACATTACACGTTAATACTATCTTGCGTGAATCCAATGCCCGAAAAAGCCGCAAGGCGCATTTCAATAAATAAATAAATTATGCTTCAATTGGTTTTTATTGTTGTCGCGCCTACTCTACTTCTAAGGTACGTTACATCTGGGCACGCCACAATAGCGGCGGTAAGTCCCCTCTTTGATGAGTGGCTAGAGAGACGCCACGGCGCCCTAACCTTCCGCCTGACGCAGGTCCTCACCGGACACGGTTGTTTCAGGAGGTTCCTGTTCCGTATTAGGCGGGAGGAAACGCCAGGGTGTCACCATTGTGTGGATCGCCATGAGGACACGGTGGAGCATATGGTGGAGGTCTGCCCGGCTTGGGTGGAGCACCGCCGTGTTCTCGTAGCGGCGATCGGTGGCGATCTCTCGCATCCGACCCTGGTCCAAGCCATGGTCCGGAGCGAGAGTACATGGCAGGCCGTCACCTCCTTCTGCGAAGCAGTGATATTGGCAAAGGAGGAGGCGGAGCGCGTGAGACAGCGGGAATCCCAGCGCCCTCACGCCACTAGCCGCCGCAGGAGACGCCCTGGTCGGGAGATCACACCGAACTCCCAGCCACCGTAGGCGCCGCCCAGTAAGGACCAGGCCCGAGTCGACGGCGCGTCGTGTTTCACGTGCGCCTCAAAGAGATGTCAGCACATCGTGACGGGGTCTACGAATACCGATGCCTCCTGGGTCAGGGTTGCGGGTTGGTAAAACAAGAAACCGTGGCCGTGGCCATCGCACAGGCAAAAGAAGAAACACGGGTGGGTTTTAGTCAGTAAAAATCTGACACGCCCTTCCGCTCCGCCCAGAGCGGGAGAAGTCATTTGATGATTTCCCATCCCAACAAAAAAAAAGAAAGAAAAACATCTCTGATGAGATGTTTTTCTTTCTTTTTTTTTTGTGAAACGAATGTTTTTAGGCGGTAAAGGTTTAAAGACAGATTCTAGTTGACCTTGACATACGGATAGGGGGGCCCACAGGCGTGGATTGCTTAGGGCATCAAGTAGTCTTAATCCGTCACTGTGTTATATAGCCTAAAGCCTTCCTGGATTAAAGTAGGGTTGTACTTGTAACGGAGCTTTGCCTCCGCTTCCGTTACTGCGGAAGTTCCGCAAGAAATCATATCTTCGCTTCCGCCTCCGCCTCCGCACAATTTTTGCGGAGTTATAACGGAGGTTTATTTACGTATTTATAAAATAAATAACGCGCAAGCTGCGACGCTCGACAACCATCCGGCCGCGTTTGAGCGCGAAATGGTCAAGAATCAACTAGTGCGAGGCGGGAATGCGGCAAACACATTTATTTCTCCTTAATTTTCATTACAAGAAGATAATATTTTTTTACCAAGTATACTACTATTAATGTACGTATTTAAAGTAAAAATTTTGTTTTAATTAACCATAAATTTAAATTTTTTCTATATGTACTTTCACCTCCGCCTCCGTTAACCTCCGCATCCGCGGAGGTGAGACTCGTCGCCTCCGCATCCGCCTCCGCCTCCGCTAACAAGCCTCCGTTACAACCCTAGATTAAAGGGCTATAAAACGAATGCAAAAAGAATTTTTCAAATCGGACCCGTAGTTCCTGAGATTAGCGCGTTCAAACAAACAAGCAAACTCTTCAGCTTTATATTAGTGTAGGAGTATAGATAAGATAAACCAAGAAATTTACGAACCAAGTCGCAGGCAGAAGCTAGACTTTTATACAAACAAATTTAACTACAAAAAAGAGCATTTCTTTAGGAACAAGGATTTGCTATAATGTTGTTTACTTTACCCTTTATTCCCCTGAAGACAGCGAGCAGTGCCCGTATTGTCCTTGGGGATTAAGTTTTTATCTCAACCCTTCTCTTCTACCTTCTAACTTGTGTTGAAATTTTCCATCGCGTTGTTGTCGTACAGGTTTTTGTTATACTTTGTACCTTGTTATAAATTTATGACTTCCTGGGAATTATATAGGTGAGTTACCTTGACGGCTGAGATGGTAACTAAAGTTACCAACAGTCAATTCAGCCGTCAAGGTAGTATAAAGTTCACAACACGCATGGCCGCACCGCCGCGTCGGCGTCGTCGATCAAGCGTTTATCTCCGAAATTGAACAGATCCGATCTTCCTATTAAATTAGGAGGAGGATACTGGCCACTTCACGGTTAACGAGGACAATGCAATTAAGATAAAGCGGATTAAGATTATGAGAGCGCCGGCAAGTGAATTAACAATTTATACATTGAGCATCCGGCGCGTATAATGAACCATAGAATTTGAAATACTTCTGAACAAGCCTTGTTCCAAATTAAATCGCTCTGTTTTCCATTGTACTGCAACTTTTAACAAATAATTTCTGAATTGTGCCATACAATATAGCAGTGAGTCATGATTGTAGCGCATAAAGCGGTGGAAAAGTTCCTTCGAGGTAACATCTAAAGATTTTATTGAAACACTAGCTTTCGCCCGCGGCTCCGCCCGCGTGGACTAATATTTTTCGTATCCCACGGGAACTGCATATTTTTCCGGGATAAAAAGTAGCCTATGTGTTATTCCAGACTATTATCTACCCCTGTGCCAAATTTCAACCAAATCCATTCAGTAGTTTTTACGTGAAAGAGTAACAAACATCCATACATCCATACTTACAAACTTTCGCCTTTATAATATTAGTAGGATGCAAGACCAGTCACGTGGAAACATGAAAAGCGCTGCGCTTCACGACTAAGTATGTGAAGGTGGCATACAACTATACAACGTGAACAAGCGCGGCTAGCTAGCTTTACATGGACATTACTCTCAAACTCTGTCCACTTTTAAAACTATGAGAAAAAACACTTCCTCTCTCTTAAAACTTATCATATTTTTATTATTTTGCTCTTGTATGATGTTTATTAATTACATGTATATAACTATATATATATTTATTTAAACTAGTATGATACACTTAACATACATATTTATTGTATATTCTATGTAAATAGTACACTGTAGACTACGTACACTATTTCTCACAGGTCATGGCAACTTTAATAGTAAACTGTATTCTTTTAAACTTGTTCCTTCGCCTTTGTGTCAATGTTCTACATCGAACTGTGAATTTGAACAGTCCGCACATCACATCTTGTGGGAGTGTATTCTTTGGCAGAATGAACGCAATATTATGTTGGATAGTGTACAAGTTACATCCGGAGTCGTTTATTATACGGACCTTGTAGAAACTAGAATCAATTTCCGTGCGTTCAGGCGCTTTTGCCATACTTAATATTGGAATCAATTGTAACAGCACATACCTACTTAGGACCCATTAACTTAATCAAATTTTATTCCGTGGTGCTTGGCAATCTGGGCTTTTCCTAGTTGCAATAATGTCCCTTTGTGCCGATTGACCTAGTTCTGTTCTGTCTCCTGCTTGTTATGGAGGGAAGTAGAAAAAATAACTTTTTTCTTACTCCTCCGTTATTCTTTTCTGATTAATTTCGTTGCGGGACCCAAGACAGTTGAATCGTTTCATTTCATTGCTCGGCGTTTTTCTGGCGGTCTCCACTGTTGATTCTGGCTTTCAGGAGTTGCAGTGGGTGGGATAATGTGTGGCGGGTTTACCTACACTATTTCTCTCTCCTTCCCCTTAGTATTCCACCCAAAGGTTGTCTGTAAAAGATCGCTCTTATCGATAAGACCGCCCATTGTGTCAGCCTTTGTAAAATCTTTATATCTATATACTGTAATCTATATGGTGTACATAATAATGAGTATTCTATTCTTACTCTCCAGAATTTCTAAAGAGACTTCAATAGTGGAATGCGTTCGAGATTAACATCGAGTTGATCTATCACCAGGAAGTTAGCAAGACTGACGAAGTGGTATAATCCCTGGACATTTGTTCGTTTCCTTTTCTTTGATTGTTCTAAAAGAGGCCTTAGAGACTGGTATAATTTAGCGTCATTCCTTCCTTCTTTCTTGGGTCTTAAATTTTCCAGCCACCGGAGCATGTTCTTTTCATCGCTACTCTCTTTCAGATGGTTCAAAGCTCTCGGCATTATCTCGTGTAGAGAGCTCACACGAGAATGATTCTAAATATTGCCGAGTGCTCGTAATCCAACCGTGTTATATACAGTATGTTAACTAACAGAGGGCGTTCCCGTTAACCCGAAATAGTATAGCATACATAGATGCTAAAAAAAATATTTCCATTCGAAAACAAAATGTTTTAAAATTTTTTCCAATATGAAAATATTCAATAAAAATTTTATATTGACATGTAAAAGAAACACACTGTACACGCGAACATGAAAGACGGCAACGTCGCAATTTATTATTTTGATTTAAAACAGGAGGTTTCAAATTTATTCCCAATTAGAATTTTTTTTAATCGGATTTTTTTATGCTTATTTTTCTATGCTGATATTTTTATTTTAATCTATTAATGATATATATTAACGAGTTTAAGGGAACGCCCTCTGTTATTTAACATACTGTATTTTATTTTGATGTTTGTTTGTACATTTCCGGATTGTCTATGTCCACATTACTTACAATAGAATAGAATACTCTTTATTATGTACACCATATAGATTACATAATATAAATAAAATGATTTTACAAAGGGTGACACAATGGGCGGTCTTATCGCTAAGATCGATTTTTTACAGACAACCTTTGGATGGAATACTGATAATGATGAGCGCAATGATTTCTCTCATGGATTAAAATGATAAAAATGCAAGGGTGTATTTTGGTCATATTAATTTTTTTCTCAATTGCCCTAAGTGTATTACGTAATCACCTTTGAATTTGTAGAAAGAGAATAGAAAAGCTCGTTTTATGTTAAAGCAGTCTACTCCGCATCGCCGTTGAATAACTTAGTACATAATACAACTCGGTACCATAAGGAATATTATTATTCGATTAGCATCTAAATTATTAAGCAGCATTCACCATTTACAAATTGAATCAGCCATAATTTATTCAAAAACCAACCAGGTGTGAATTAGTTTTCCCAAAATTAGTTCTGTAATGCCAAGAAACGATATTTTCTTATCTATCTTAATATTTTCAAATCAATTGTGGGACTGTGAATACTGTCCTTCAACAATCTGTATTTAGCGTTTCTATTTTCGTAGGAACACAAAATAAATTGCTAAGAGAATTGACGCTTACGCGATTCCAATGAAATAAACGAAAACCAATTTTGGTTCGCTAACCCTGCTATTATTTTAAAACAAGTCAATCACAAATCCAATTTAAAATGAATTGTCTAACAACGTAGTCAAATCTTTTTCAAAAACTCAGGCCAGATTAAAGAATGCTGAAAAAAAGCTTTTTGAAAAAAGGCAAGCATAAGTTGTAATTAAATACGGGGGATCGTCACGTGACTCTGAAAAAGAGTGATTGATGTTACAAATTGCTTCCATTGTCAGAAACGAAAAAAGTGGATTCACGATATCCAATTTACGGGCAAAGAGAAAAATTGGACACCTAAAAGGTGTAGAGATTGAAAACAACAATGATGTATTGAAACTCGGAAATATTTGTGTTCGGTCGGGCCTTTATTTACGGAGTAATTTAAACATTAACAAGATGGAAAACCCTCATCTCTATGTAAATTGTGGGTCTGGTCATTTAAGCTTGACTGCGTCACGCTGTCAAATCACAATTCGGCCAATCTATTTTAATAGTAATAGAAAATCAAATATCAAGCTCAATATTTTATTACTGCTGGAGATAAATACTGGGAGGAATGATTACATTAGTTCTAGGTCACGGTGTAAAACGTATAATTTATAGAAACCGTTTCATCATTTAAATACGTACCAGTGACGTTTATTCGGCCATTGATTTATAGAAGTTATGCCTGCATACACAACTGACGACTGTTATGAAATACAGCAATACATTCATAATACGTCTTAATGTTTATCAAATTCTTTGTGCCGTCGTTCATAAAGCTTTGACAAACCAACCGTATGATTTACAAATCTCGTTTAATTTTCAAGCGAATAAAATGCACTTAGCTGCTGCACTGGAGTTACGAGGCCATAACTCGAGTAGAGCAATGTACCAATTGACTTAACCTGAATATAAAAGCTGGGATTTACTTCATTGGTTAAGGTAATTAACAATACAGCAATACATTCATAATACGTCTTAATGTTTATCAAATTCTTTGTGCCGTCGTTCATAAAGCTTTGACAAACCAACCGTATGATTTACAAATCTCGTTTAATTTTCAAGCGAATAAAATGCACTTAGCTGCTGCACTGGAGTTACGAGGCCATAACTCGAGTAGAGCAATGTACCAATTGACTTAACCTGAATATAAAAGCTGGGATTTACTTCATTGGTTAAGGTAATTAACTAAAGGTAAACAAATCGTAAAAAGGTTTTTTATAGATGACATTTTCTTGTAAAAACACACGTTGTAAGCACATTAAATTTATTTTCGATTTTCACGATTATTTCCTATTTTAATAGTGTGTTAAACTTTATCATAAAACTAAAACCTCTCTTCGTAGATGTAATTGCTTAAAAACAATATTCTGAGTTAGATACTTATTCATAATTATATACAGTGAAACCTGGTTAAGTGGGACCTGGATACGTAAGAAATCTCTATTATTGAGAGTTGCAATGCGGCCCCGGTTCTTTTCCATTAAATTACTCTGCTCAATAACAGAGGTATTTTAATGGAAAAGAGCCTGGACTTTATGAAGCTAGTTAAATGAGATTTTAATTGTAAGACTTTTTCGATGTGTACCTCTATAATTAAGACTCTGTCGCTCAATTACCTGTATAAGTGAGACCAATTAAGAATCAGGTTTTAAAACGTTTTGACATATTTGTTTACATACATTTCGCGTCGTCTTTTTCGCATGCTTTGTTTGTCAGTACTATCTTAGGTTTTGTCCTAAAAATATACAAGGGAACACAAGTTATCAGTATCTGAAAAATTAAAACTTCTATCAGATTATGATTGTGGAAAGCCACGTGATGTATTGTGTAGGGAAAAACACATTAAAATTTTATCTTAAATCTCTTTGTGTAGGGAGAATAATATACCAAAATCAACCCAGTGAAGAATTATTAAAATCAACGAGAAAATTGTAAAACCTGCTTAACTGGAAACTGGATTATTGGAAACCCTCAGTAATTGATACATATACCTTGCTCCCTTGAGATCCCAATTAACCAGGTTTCACTGTAATGAGATATTTTGTTATCCGTCTATTGAATAGAGCCCAAAAAAATGGTCCACCTTTATAAAATAACAAAATATTAGATAAGATTGCTTACTTGAAGAGTATAAATATATCGTAGCATGACAACTGGGAGGCAAAAGCGCTAAAATAATTCAACGAAAACAGAATTGCATCGCAACCAAACCAAAACTTTAGTTATGTTTCGTATCGCGGTTAGCTTTTGACGGACAGCTTAACCACTAGGTACTGGATCACAATTGGAACGTAACTGCTACCAAATGTAAAAGTTGAAACAAAGCTAATATTTTATGTGCCACTAGCTGCACCCCGCGGATTCACCGTCGCAGCGTGATGTTATATAGCCTAAAGCCTTCCTGGATTAATGGTCTATCCAACGCATAAAGTTTTTTAACGCAGACATATTTCAAATCGGACCAGTAGGTTCTGAGATTAGCGCGTTCAAACAAACAAACAAACTCTTCAGCTTTATTTGTTAGTATACAATATGTAAAGAAAACCCTGTCCGATCCGTGAAGGTATTGTTAGGTATCGTTAACTGATTCTAATAATGCCTACAAAGCCGGGCTAAACTTAAAAAAAAATCCCCAAAAAAAAATAAATATTATTTCGAAAAAGCGAGGTAACTTAATGCATGTGCGGTAGGCAACCCGATAGCCCCGCCCCCCTTACCCGCGCATGCGCGGGTGAAGGGGGCGGGGCATGCGGCACGTGGTCGCATCGCTATTCGCTCCGTCACAAATGGTGTTGTCAGTTTTTTTAAAATTACCAAATTTCGGGGAAATTGGAATTAATACCCGGGAAAAAAAGATTATTTCAAAATTCATTATTATTGTTACTGTGATGATTATGTAAAATTTTATATTATATTTGGTCAAGTGTTTACCTAACCTTTATTATCCTTATGGGTCGGACAGGGTTTTCTTTACATATTGTAGATTTGTCAAACTTAAGTCTAAAAGATTGGATACACTTTTAAATTATTATAAGTATCTGACGAAATGTTTCCCTCATACATTGATTTTACTTCAATCGTAGTTAAAACTTTAGCGCAATACGAATTAGGATCCAAACTAAACCACAACTTTAACGGGATTAAATACTTCTACTGTTTTATTCAGCGCGATTGCCGCCCTGAAGTGATAAGTATTTCGTTTATACGTTTTCTGATGATTGATTGCCGCGACCTGCGGTTTAACGTGCTTTCCGAGGTATGAAGGGGTCTTGATCTCGGAATGTAAAAATGGTTCCCATTCATACACCAGCTGTTCGGGTGTTAGTGTTTAGCCAGGGGTTCCTCCCTCTTACAATTCCCTAATTATCGTTGTGAATAGGAGTAGGTGAAATTACGGTATTTATGCTTATAGCTCTATTCAATACACAAAATGATTTTAAATTTGTAACAGAAGGTTTAGGACCATTAATTCTTTTTTTTTTAGTAATTACTTAAATCAACGGAGTAGAACTTATCATCATCATCATCATCTTAGCGTTAATCCCAGTCGCATCCGCAGCTTTTTCAGCTTTGGAGTCTGGGGTCCGCTTTACTAGTCTAACTGCTGAGTTTGGCTAAACTTCGATATTTTCCGTGAAGCGACTGCCGTCTGACCTCCACAACCCGATGGCGATATCTAAGCATTGCAGTTAGACCAATTGTTAGACTTTTGAGGACTCCAACAACCCGTAACGACTGCCACTAGATGTTCGTATGGCAACCGGGACCAACGGCTTAACGTGCTTTCCGAGGCACGACCAGACCAGTGCAAATATTCATATTCATGCATACAAATATTTGCACTGTGCGGGGATCGAACCCGCGCCTCCTTGCGCAACGGCCGCATTCGCTACCGCTACGCCACGGAAGCTGTTCAACGGAGTAGAACTTATATATAGCATTATGTATAGCTTCGAATGTAATTGTAGATATATACATACCTCTTGCCATAGTTAGATTTTATTCTGAAATATCGTAATTATCCTCGAAGAACCATGATAATTTAACCAGAATAGACATTTCCCGGCGCAAGCCTAGGGAAAAATCTTGCCAGAAGTTTTGCTTTCCGATTTTTTCACAACTGAATACTAACAACGCTACAAGGATGAAACTCTTTTCGGCAATTGCATACCCGAAACGTTTGAGGTCTAACTATAAGCCGGATTGGGAATCACTACGTCTCTTGGATCTTAAATGCATAATATAGTTCCTTGCAACTAAGGGCCAAGTTGGTATCTTCATCAGAATTTGCTTGTAACTAAGTTATAATCTGAGCGATGTCAGTATTAATAAGTTCTATACATAATAATAGTGATATTGCTCAGATTATTATTATATAGTACTAGCTTTCCGCCCACGGCTTCGCCCGCGTGGAGTTCGGTTATATCGCGCTTTTTAGATTTCCCTCGGTAATATCAAATTTTTCCGGGATAAAAGGTAGCCTATGTTCTTTCTTAGGATCTAAAGATTGTCTGTGCCAAATTTCATCAAAATCGGTTGCGAGGTTTAAGCGGGAAAGCGTAACAGACAGACAGACCGACAGACAGACAGACCGACAGACAGACAGACAGAGTTACTTTCGCATTTATAATATTAGTATGGATTAGAATACAGATTTTAAGCTACGTATGTTAATGTATAAATACTATAAATTTAGGTAAGGTTGTAATTTAACACTTCGTCTTAAAACTGTTCTCAACAGATTTTAAGCTACGTATGTTAATGTATAAAAATTTATACTTTAACCTAAATAGGTAAGGTTGTAATTTAACACTTCGTCTTAAAACTGTTCTCAACAAAGTTTTAACATAAATCCACCTTCAATTTAAACCCATTCCCATTTAACATTGTCCGTAAAGTTTTAACGATAAAACACAATCCAATTAATAGTTGTGCAGTTAGTCGTATCGTCGCCATCTAATACTGTCACGCTTCACTAGGTACATGTAGGTTTATCAAGTTCCCAAGTCTCAAGGATACCTGCTGAAGATAGCGAAGCCAAAGTCAATTGTCGACGATGTAATAAGAAATATTTACATAGAACACGTGCATTGCGGATTATCTTTGGAAGAAAATGTACCGTGGTATCGGTGTTACTGCTCGGGAATATTCGACTGTGAGGCAATAAATCTTTAGACAGGTTGAGTCGATTTGGTGTGAACATAACTGAAATAATCTTTGGAAATAGCTAAAACAAATGTTTTACTGCTTTATCTGCATGTTTTAGTGATAAATCCAGACAGACACATCTTCTTCTATTATATAAAATTCTCCTGTCTCAGTGTTTGTCCTTGAACTCCTCCAAGGCTGAACCGATTTTAATGAAATGTCGTATATACATTCGTTAGACATGAGAATAGGTTTTTATCTATACCGCGGGGCACAGCTAGTCTTTCTGTAAACCTTTTTGTTTCGGCGTTCTTTAACTAAATTAAGATACGAGATAAATAAAAATTACAGATAGGTATTTATGTATATTATTGTTTAGTTCATGACTTTATAATAATTCCTATGCAGAAAACAATTCTAGCACAGTCTCTGGTTCATTAAGACAACTGCTTTTCGTACATGTTATTTAAACCTAATAAAGAAATGCAAGAAACCTGTATTTCAAGATAAAGAACTTTATTTACCGTCAACAATTAAAAAATCAAGGCGCCTGTCCAGCCTCACTGGCTTAGCCCGAATTCGATTGAAGTGATTCAATCTCACGCTGGAGAGATTGAAAGGATTCTAGTGGAATTGATTGGATGGAGTGTGCACCGTCACACACAGACACTTATCCATCTAAGTATAGTGTTATTTTTATACAGAAACGGCGATTAGAACTACGATAAAGTATAAAATAAATAGATGGCAGCTGTAGTAAATTTTTCTTTTTGTAAGTATTATAGAAACGTTAATTTAATCATCATCATCATCTCAGCGTTAATCCCAGTCGCATCCGAAACATTTTCAGCATTGGAGTCTGGGGTTCGCTTTACCAGTCTAACTGCTGATATGGCTAAACTTCGACATTTTCCGTGAATGCATGACAATGAAAAGAAATGTTAATTTAATATTTAGATTTAAATCATTTTGGTATTGAAATTAGAGAGTCTTTGTAAGTGGCTTCCAAACCATTTAAAACTTCAATACCCACAAAGGCTTTAGAAAGCCAAATACTTTAATATAAAGGTAAGGTTAACATGGGATTTTAAAATATTTTGGGCATATTCAACAATTTATCACTAAGGTTTAAGTGTCCTTGTTTCTTACAAAAGTTACGTAATTCTAGACGTAGCAAATAAATACGTTAATAGATCTTCAATAACTTCTGTGGCGTCTGCAAGTTGTTTACGTCGAGTTTGCAAACCATACGCCCGTTCAACTGGTCTATGAAACACGATTTCCTTCTGAATTTTTATCTCTACTGTGCTAGACATAAAACTAAAATAACTGGGGCGCCGCACTAACGAGTAAAAAGGAATACATTATTTATGTATGTATGCGGGCAAACAACTTTAGATCTGGGGCTTATGGCTAAATGGCTCAAATGGCTGCCACAAGGATAAAAGCCAATTCAAGCTGTGCTTGCAGCATGCAGTCCAGCAGCCTAATTGCGTAACAGTAGCAATCGTATTCGTTTTGACAGTTCAACAACATTCACGTTGTTGAAAAAAGTTTATTGAATTAATTTGAAATCATTATCAAAAGTTATTTATTCAAATTAGGCTGAAAATCAGCACTTTTTGAACGTCATTATTACATAAGACAGTCCCCCAAAACGCCTACCCATCGACACTTCCTGGTGCTTTCGGTGGGAAGAAGTGGCGGAAGAAACTCCCAAGCAGCACAGCTGTCTGTTCATTTAAAAAAGCACATGACTTTATACAATATTATCTCGGTATAGTGATGAACACAAGAAAATACAACAACAATGAAATTATTTACCATATGCCAGCTGCCAACTACCAGCTACCAGCAAAGCAAAGCTTTGTTATTATGTACTCAGATATTGCAGTTAGGTACCTACGAACGACAGCAGGTCAAGCTACCCGAAACTGTCAAATATTCCCAATCAACATTGAACCTTAATGCTTTAGCGATAAAGATGACAATCTAATAAAGAAATTTGACAGATTGTAGTAGCCTGAGGTGCAGTCATCTGTACATATCGCTACACTAGAATGAGCGAAAAAGACCAACATGTCAGTGCGCCTTGTTATAATAGAGAGGCACCGAGACTGCGAACGTTATCTATGCAAAATTCACAATGAAGAATTAAATTATACTAGAGCTGCGCTCGTACGTCTATGCTAATTTATGAATTTTAGTTCTCGACGAGTCTAACATGGATAAGTTTGAGCTAAATTTTTATTTTTATTTTAACAAAGCTTGCAACCCTTTTACTTATTTTTAAACTGAATGTTGTGCGACGCCATTAGGGTTTAACTTTTAATCGACACATTTTTCCCTCGCACAGTGCAAGTATTTGTATGCATGAATATGAATATTTGCACTGGTGTGGTCGTGCCTCGGAAAGCACGTTAAGCCGTTGGTCCCGGTTGCCATACGAATATCTAGTGGCAGTCGTTACGGGTTGTTGGAGCCCTCAAAAGTCCAATAATTGGTCTAGCTGCAATGCTTCGATGTCGCCTTCGGGTTGTGGAGGTTAGACGGCAGTCGCTTCACGGAAAATGTCGAAGTTTAGCCATATCAGCAGTTGGACTGGTAAAGCGGACCCCAGACTCCAAAAGCTGAAAAAGGCTTCGGATGCGACTGGTATTAACGCTGGGATGATGATGATGATGATGTTAGATAGCGAACGCGGCCGTTGCGCAAGGAGGCGCGGGTTCGATCCCCGCACAGTGCAAATATTTGTATGCATGAATATGAATATTTGCACTGGTTTGGTCGTGCCTCGGAAAGCACGTTAAGCCGTTGGTCCCGGTTGCCATACGAACATCTAGTGGCAGTCGTTACGGGTTGTTGGAGCCCTCAAAAGTCTAACAATTGGTCTAACTGCAATGCTTCGATATCGCCTTCGGGTTGTGGAGGTCAGACGGCAGTCGCTTCACAGAAAATGTCGAAGTTTAGCAAAATCAGCAGTTAGATTGGTAAAGCGGACCACAGACTCCAAAGCTGAAAAGCTGCAGATGCGACTGGGATTAACGCTGAGCAGATGACGATGATGTTAGATATGCGTATATTATAATTAACCACCGAACCACTGTAATTTTTGTAGTAATAGTCGTTGTAATTGGCTCCAGGGACTTTTCTTTGTCCCTTTCCCCTAGACGTGGTACAAAAGGCACCTTACAAGATACGAAATCTTTTATATATTTGCCGAGTAATTGAGCAAATACAAAGGGAACTGAACAACCAATAATGTGATATGTCAAACAGCAACTGATCGATATATGTAGTAGATGATTCATAAGGTGGATCGCTTGACGGCACTGTTTTATATCGATGTATATCTGTAGGTAGGTACGTCTCTTTCATGGTTATTTTCGACATAAAATGCTTCCAGCGTGATTTATATCGAAATCCGTATGCATGAGATTACCCTCATTTTAGGCTTTAATGAAAGTTACCCTCGTATAAATTGTTTTTTTATATTTTTTGTTGCTAAGTCAGTTTAGTATCAACTTTAAACGGAAAATACTTTTTTTGACGTAGGTCGAAATTCGATTAAAGGAGGAATGTTGAAACTCAATATTTCTAAGCAAAGGATAGGAACAAAGAAAACTTTTTCAATTTACACGTAATATTTTTTAGAAAAAAAACAGAATATTAAATAAGTATAAGATTTATCAAATTATTAAAATAACTATAACACTTACTTTATCTATTGCTAAAATGTTCCTAATAATCCAGACATTCTACGACGGCGTAGTCATCGATAAAAATAATCGTATTTCGTGTACCACTAAGATTCCAGTAACCCAGAGAACAGTTTAGTAGTCCTTTTCATTTTCTAAGAAAACTTCGATATTTTTTATGAAAACAAAAGCTACATAGGCCGCAAAGATATAGGGGTTTATTAATAAACGATGATTAGCGTGTGTGATTCTCTCTTTAACCGTATTTGGCGCACTAATGATTCTCTACTTAGCCATACATTTTTTGCAGAAATGATTCTCAGATTAACCATACTTGGGCTGCGGGTTGTTCTAAAGAGATACTGTGGCCCCTGGCGACAGACAAATAAGGCAGTATGCGGGATTTAGTCACTAAAATTCTGACATGCCACTCCACTCCCGCCAGAGCGGGACAGGTCATTTGATAAATTCCCATCCAATAAAGCTCAAACAGCTTTTTTGTAGTAATGATTCTTTTCTTAACTATACTAATTATAATTAATAAGTTATTAATCTATTTCTCCACTTAACCATTCTTTTTTGCAGTAATTATTGTCCGCTTTACTATTATCCTACTTTGCAGCATTTATTACATAGTCCCCATAGAGGTAAATGGCATAATGAACTTTGCTATACAATAACTATGCTCTCTCCATGGGCGTACCCTGGAAATATCGCAGAGCATGTATGAACTCCACTAATTAAGTACTAAACAAAGTAAACGAGGACTCAACTCTTAACTTTTAAATAAACCAGACAGTAGACAGACACTGACAAAATGTACGGTTTAATTGCCAAAAAACTGCGCGTTTAGCGAACAAAGATTACTCACTCTAAAAATTTTACCCTGCCGCCCCTAGGCCTGACTTGCCCCAAAGGCCAGAAGCTGGGTACTCCCATGACACTCTTTTTTTTTTGTTATTAAACTAGTTGTTGTCTGCAAACCCACCTGATGGTAAGCAGGGATATCGTTGATGGTAAAGCGCGCTAGTTTATTAAGCCTATTCACTAAAAAAAAATGAGTAAATAGGAAGGAAGATGGCAGTTGAGCGAGGTGATTTGATGTTAAACTCAACAACACGACCTACGCTGCTGCGCCAGAGGAAAATTGATCTGGAGACCCTCCACGACCAAACTCCCGACACAACAACGTTTGGAGCATCGTACCCGGCACACGTCGCAACACAACTGCTAAGACCCTTCCTCCGTACGGCTTCACCAGATATCATGCCGGAACACGACGAATCGCTTGGAAGCACCGAAAATAAAAGCTTATTTCCATGAATATAAATTCTTTCCTCTCTTTTGATTATTTTGGCCACTTTCGGCAGAATGAAGTAATTTGCTATGTTATGTTTTCACCGTAGTGTTATTACTAAAAGGTAAATTGTCAAAGTGATGGCAAGCTTTGAAAGCGCCAGTCAGCAAATTAGTTTCGACCGCCATCAGCCGTTTATTAATTCATTTTCCTTGGATAGTTGATGGAAACCGTTATTAAGGAAATTTCACGGTACCTTATTTCCGTATGATTTTGTTTTTTTTTTCGTAATGAAAAATTTTCATTCCTTTTTCATTTTAAAAATTAGCAATTAAACTCACATAAAGACTAAATCGATAGAAGAAGGTCAACAATTCTGACTCAAATGTTGGAAAGAAATTTAAAAGGTTTTAGGGGTCATCCATAAAGTACGTCACACATAATGGGGGGAGGGGGGTGTCGACAAAGTGTGACATGGTGTGACAAGGGGTGGGTGGGGTACTATGTTTCGTGACATCACATTTCAAAATCGAATATAGCTAGAGGTAATAATCGCGTTATTTGAAATATTAATTATAAACTAAAAAATATGTCCAACTCTATCTTTGGGACAATACGGTTTAAATTGTTTTCTTTACGAGATCATACTCGCTTTAGTGACACTCGCCGAACGAGCCCTTTGGGTTTCTTTCTTTTCTTTATATTCAATAGTTTATTGCTTTGTTATTGTTTCAAATAATCGATATCATGTTGATTTCATAAAAAAGTACTTTATTTAAATGGAAATAAAACTAAATTCGGAACTGCTGTTTTAATTTAATAATTTTTCGATGTGAAATTGCAAAACATGTGACGTCACATTGGGGGGGGGGGGTCTCAGAAATGTGAACACCTGTGACAAGGACGGAGGGGGGGCTCAAAAAATCATGAAATTCGTGTGACGTACTTTATGGATGGCCCCTTAGAAGGCTTCATTGTCTTCACGTGGAACACAATGGGAGAGAACAATTGCACTTCCATTTGAGTCCCAATCTCGAGATTAATTAAGTGGGAACGTCACCGAAAGTAACAAGCTGACTACGTAAGCATTAAGTGATCGAGGACAAAAACCGGGGGGATTGGGGAAGCACTAATTATGTTCGTACGTTCCACCTTCACGTGTGTTTTATTTAGTACACAGGGTAAACACGGTACGGGGTAACCATGACTTTCGCATCAATCACACATATAAATAACATAATCAGCCTGTAATGTTTCCACTGTTAGGACACAAGCCTCTTATCGGTGTGAGGGAGTCGGCCGTAATCTACCACGCTAGCCCAGTGCGTGCTGGTAGATGTCAAATGTCTTCGAAGTTTTGGGCTATAGAACATGCCGGTTTCCTTAAGATGTTTTACTTCACCGTTTTGAGAGCAGTGGCGAATAAATAATTTATACAAAGTGCCCGATGGTTCGATCGAACCTACGACCTACAACTTGTAAGTCGCGGCTGATACCAATAGGCCACCTCTGCTCTCACAATTTTTTGAATTATTCTGATATGAAGCATTAAATATATACAATATGTAAAGAAATCCCTGTCCGATCCGTGAAGGTATTGTTAGGTATCGATAACTGATTCTACTAATGCCCACAAAGACAGGCAAAACTTAAAAAAATCCCCCTAAAAAAATAAATATTATTTCACAAAAAGAGGTAACTTAATACATGTGCGGTAAACAACCCCTTCCGCGGGCGGCGGGGGGCAGGGCACGCGGCACCTGTGACGTGGTCGCGTCGCTATTCGCTTATAATAATTGGAATTTGAAATTGGGAAATTGGAATTAATTCCCGGGAAAAAAGGATCATTTCAAAATTCATTAGTATTGTTACTATGATGATTATGTAAAATTTTATATTTTAGGGTTTTCTTAACATATTGTATATCCTCATCCTCTTCCAAGCACCTGTATACTAGTATTTTACGTGGGGCGACTCACCTCCACAACCCAATTACCTATTGAGTAACACGATGCTCCTGGGGAAAACTGGTTGTCAGATTATATTGGGTTTCTGATGGTATGGTATTTGATAATGGCGCGTGACTGGATAATTTTGAATATTGTAATTTGTTTAGTAGTATCATTTGTTTGTAAATTACTAGTATACGGATAAATTATGATTTTTATTAAGAGCGGGTAACACCGACTGGAGTTGCGTTTGCCATAGCGAGCGACCGTTAGCGCGGGCATTCTGTGCTCAAGCTTCGATCGAATGTGTTGGTAATACTCAAACCCAGTGGCTCTTATTTGTTTTAATCTGAGGTGATCATTGTAATCCTTTAATATTAAATTGATTTAAGTGTCTGTACAGATAAAATAGTTAGAATCGAACATCACACTATAGTTATTGTTCAACGTTTTCTCGAAATACCGCCTATGATGGATGCTCATGGGATGTGAAGACACCTCAACTATTGGGAATTTCGGCCCCGCTTCCTGACGTTTCTCCGTTATATACATACATTGAGGTAAACAAAAACTTGTATGTTTTCCCAAAATATACATTTCAGGTGGTACGCCACATTTGTTTACCAAATAAGTCATGTAATTAAAATATACTTTACCCAAGTTGGCGCGGTGTAGATAAGCTCAAGTTTTATATGTATATAAAGCTCGAGTTTACGTGATATCATGTACATCTTGGTTTCTAATCTGATAAATAAATGTTTTAATATAATTTAGAGCGTGGCTTATCTTCAGAATTTATAGGGTCTTAGCAGTTGTGTTGCGATGTGTGCTGGGTACGATGCGCCAAACGATGTGTCGGGAGGTTGGTCGCGGAGGTCTCCAGATCAATCTCCCTCTGGCGCAGTATCGTTGGTAGTGTTATTGGGTTTCACATTGCATCACCTGGCTAAACTGCCGTCTTCCTTCCTATTCACTCAGTTTTTTTTTTGAGTGAATAGGCTTAATGAATTATGCTTACCATCAGGCGGGATTGCGATCAAGCACTAGTTTATAGGTATTAAACAAACTTATCTTCCTAATTGCATTTAATGATAAAATCATCATCTTTATCCTCCTGCGCTCATTACTCGGCGTCTCTAAGGGCGGCCGCAAACGTGACAACGAAACCTGGTGGTGGGACGACACAGTCCAGAGAGAGACTAAGGTGACGAAAGCCCTCTTCAAAACGTGGCAAGCGACCGGATCTCCTGAAGATCGCGACGCATACAAGGTTGCCAAACGTGCCACTAAAAGAGCTGTAGCCAGAGCCAGACGAGACCACTTTCAACCTCTCTACGAGAAGTTGGAATCGCCTGAGGGGCAAAAGCTCATTTACAAGTTGGCACGTTCCAGGGTTAAAGCGGCCGTTGTGTAAAAGACCCTAATGGCAACCTGCTATGCGAGGACCTCGCGGTGAAGGAGTGATGGCGCTTGTACTTTCACGAGCTGCTGAATAAGCAGCATCAAGAACTCACCGGAACTCCCTCCGAACCTTAAACTAGTGCCCCTGATAACGCCTGAGGAAGTCCAAACGGCTCTTCGTCGTATGAGGAATCGGAAAGCTGTCGGAGCTGACGGAGTCCCCATCTCACACCGCGAGGACCCATCGCCTTCCAGGCCTCACTGGAAGGCGATGGGTCCTCGCGGTGTGGGCATGTTAACTAACTTTTTCAACCGCGTGCTCCTGACCGGCAAAATCCCGAGCCAATGGAGGCTGAGTATCATTACTCCAGTCTTTAAAGGCAAGAACTCGGTTCAGGAGTGTGGCAACTATCGCGGTATCAAGGTCATGTCCCACACCATGAACATCTTTGAGAGAATCATAGACTCCCAAATCCGGCAGGAGTGTGCTGTCTCGGAGTGTCAATATGGGTTTCGGCCAGGGTACGGAACCATGGACCCTATCTTCGCACTAAGGATCACCATGGAGAGATACAGATCGAAGAACACGCCTCTGCATATGCTCTTTCTAGATATGCAGAAGGCCTTCGACTGTGTCCCTCGCGGGGTGATCTGGTGGGCACTGAGCTCCAAAGGGGTACCTGAAGCCTATGTTGACATAATTCGAGACATTTACCTCAATTCCGTTTCCGTTGTTAGGATCGCTGTTGGCGACACTAAACCCTTCCCCATCACTGTCGGAGTCCACCAGGGATCCGTCCTCAGTCCGTTTCTGTTCAGCGTGATATTAGACGTCTTGTCGGACAGCATCAAGGACTCACATGAGCAGCCTCCCTGGCTACTCATCTATGTTGACGATATCGCGCTGGCGGACGCGGACAGGGAACGGTTGGTGCGGCGTGTGAATGCGTGGAAGGACTCGCTTGAGAACGGAGGTCTGAAACTCAACGTGGCGAAGACCGTGTATTTGGCCAGCAACACGACAGACCCCATGTCTGTGCGCATAGGCGGAGACATTGTCGAGTGCACGGACCAGTTTATATACCTGGGGTCTGTGCTTCACGCGTCCGGCGACATTGATTGCGATGTCAAGGCATGTATTTCCGCAGCTTGGGCGAAATGGCGTGAGGTGACAGGTGTCATTTGTGACCCCAAAATGCTGGTTAAGCTTAAGGGGGAGGTCTATAAAACCATCATTAGTCCTGTTCTCCTGTACGGCAGTGAGGCGTGGCCTGTGCTTGAGCGACACAAGCAGGAGCTGCGTGTCACGGAGATGAATATGCTGCGGTGGATGTGTGGAGTTACGCGAAAAGACCGCATCAGGAACTCCCGCATCCGGGGCAGCCTTCGTGTCCGTGACATTGCAGACAAACTGCAGGAGGGTCGCCTACGCTGGTACGGCCACGTCTTACGCAAACCGGCATGTTACGTGGGTAACAAATGTCTTGCTATGGCGCCTCCGCCGGGCCGGAACAAGCGCGGTAGACCAAAGAAGTGCTGGCTTGACGTTGTAAGAAATGACATGCGTGTCAACAAGCTCTTACCACAGGATGCTAAAGATCGTGCGAAATGGAGGAGAATGTGCAGGAAAGCGGACCCCGGGCTCCAACGCGAAAGCCGCGGATGCAACCGGGATAAACGCTGAGATGATGATGATGATGATGATGATCCTCCTGCGCTCATCCTAATTTCTGATCTAGTATATTTCAGTCTTTGTATATATTTTTTACATCTCTTTCATCTGTCTTCTCTGTGTTCAGTTCCAGCCATATCTGTCTATTTATATAAAAGCAACAATCATTTATTCATAACAGCGAAAATGTAATATCGTTGTTTTTTCATCATTAATCACAGAGTCATTTCCACGTGTAAAGTCCCGTGGGTGTTAAATATGTATACCCTTCCGGTCTCATATTCATTATTATTATACTGTCATATTGAGATGGCAATATCAGATGAAATACAATGGACTGTGAGTATAAAATAAAAATAGGTATTTTTTTTTATATTCCGTCTTCGGATGAAAATATCATAAGTGTACTTAAAACGTTCTATTTTTCTGGTCACCAAAAAATTTAAAATAAAGACTAGCGTAAGATCAACGGATAGAAGAGAATTTTTAAATCATATTTTATTATTGTGTAAAATGAAAACTTCGTTTCTTAAAATAAACAGCTCATCAAAATATTTATCCTGAATTCGGGATCAAACCCTCGTTCTTGACCTTAATGATAATTTATTTTATTTCTCTAAGTAGGTTTGTACAGAATTTATGTTTCCTATCTGACATGTCTCAAAGAAAAAAGGCCGAATCAAACTCAGATGCTCCTGTATGACATTTATTAATTAGATGTACATATTTATTTAAAACTAGTATGACACACTTAACGTACATATTAATGTACAATCTATGTAAATAGTACACTGTAGACTACCTACATTATTTCTCGCTCCTTTCCCTTAGTATTCCATGCAAAGGTTGTCTGTAAAAGATCGCTCTTAGCGATAATACCGCCCATTGTGTTACCCTTTGTAAAATGTTTATATTTATGTTCTGTAATCTATATGCTGTACATAATAAAGAATATTCTATTCTCTTCTCATACTTAGATGTCATTGTCTCTTTTGAAGCTCACCAAACATAATGTTGGTCAGATGATGTGAAGATCATAATATAAGTTAATATCTGAAAAGGTTTTTTGAAGGAAGACCCACACAGATTCAGTAGACCTGTCCAATCAGTGCACCCATCTGTGAGTAATCGTGCAGCTCAACTCAGAACATAAGGAGCTGAACGACCTAGGGCGGCCACTGGCGACTCTACATAATGCTTTACAATAAAAATACTTATTATGCGATAAGGCCGCCCATTGTATGTTTTTTTTTTTGTGTTGATTGTTTTGTTTGATATTTGGTGTACAATAAAGAATATATAAATAAATAAATAAATATTTTATTGAAATCGTAATTACGTTTTTCATAAAATTCAACTAAAGATAATTTACGTTGAAAAATCAGTTATACCTAAAGACCTTTAGTCATTCGTATTCTCTTGTAGCCAAATACTAAGCCGGAATAATTCAGATTGCCTTCATTCTCAATTTGGAAGCATAATAACGCTGCGAGGCTGTTACAAATATTTGGTATAAGTTTTTGTACATACATAGGTATAACTCGTACCCATTTCCATCTGTTACCCGTATTAATTGCCATGTGGGTGGTTTACAATAATATCTATCTATTGTTGCGCTGACGACATTTATAAAGGCTGTAGGTAGGCATTAACAATTTATTTCTGTATTAAGCTTTAATTTCTTCTTGAGTTCTCATTTATGAAATACGTCAATCAATATTTACTCGGCTGGTTTAACAATAGGCAGAGGTATCGTTGGCACTTGATCTCGCATGACTAATAGCGAAAATCCTAATGGAATTGGAATATCACGAGATAAGCCTATATCGATTGACAGATGGACAGATATATATCGAGGACATAATTGCTGCGATTTCCGAATCAGTTTTGGCGCCACTGATCCCTCGTTTAAACCGATTAACTGAATTGCTGGAAAGCCAACACTGGCAAAGCCGCCGGCTCTCTCAAATAAACAAAGGGATGTTGTGTGTGTGTGTGTGTATGTTGGGTGCTAGAGATCTCCACAAGTCCGTCACAATGCAGGCACGCCTGCATAAACTAAGGGGCTACCGTAATAGAAAGGGGTTACTATCACAGTAGCGGCGTTCTTTGTTAAGGTCTTTGCCAAGCTCGTAGGAGATACAATAAAGCCTTAACGAGAGAGAAGTTTCGTTATTAAGTAAGTTTATTGTTCAAAGAGAATATTAGAGAATTTAGAGACTAATTATGAATTATAGGATCGTCCTCGGATACCCGAGTGAGACACGAGATTTATGATACAAAATTCGACTAAAGTAATGAATTAATTATGATGTATCTTTGTGAACAAGAGATTTCAGAAACTGAGCCGTAATAATGATGCTGATTTATTAAAAAGCGTAACTAGAAATATTTCTCGACAGTTGTAAATAGACGGCATTGGGTAAGAAGGGGAGGTTGTAATGTAAACTATAGCAATAACCTAACTCAGCCCTGAGGGACAACAACAAATGAAGGTAAACAAGAACACGAGTTATTTATTGTAAGTGTAATGGTTCATATAATTGTAGACTTCATTGTCATTGTGTTTGTACATAAAATAATAGGTAGTTCTGTAGTGAACAAAATGAAACGTACTTTTTGTCGGAATATTGATTTTACTATCATTTTATTGTCTTGAAGTAGTATATTTAATATACAGTTACTATACATACAGATACAGTTTAATATCCATTCCTGCTAAAAGAACATCAATGCTAACATATAAAAATGAATTTATGTATCTATCAAGCATATATTCATCAGGAAAATACATGCTCAAATAGATTGATCGCATTGTAGAAGGTAAACCTTAGACAAATCATTGTATTAGAGTTAAGACAGAAAATACATGGCATGTAGTAATTCGACTTCCTTTCAATTGTAACATACGACATCCCCCGGACACGAGAGCTCTTGTTAGCGAAAAGAAAATTCGCAATAATCGACCAATCGTTCATGTGGAAATCCGATAGCAATTTCGACGGAGACAATGTGTGTCATCAGCACATACAACACGTGTAAATAAAACTGTTTTGGAGAAATCCCTAAGAAGACAGATGGCCATTGGATAATTATTTTCGTCAAAAAAGTATTTACTTACTGGTTTGACTGTACATTATTTTTTCACGAGGAAACAGACTGATCCTATTATGTAGGTAAGGATTAATTCTCTTCGACAAATCGTTTTATTAGATTTAGAGCAGTACTCACAAGGCACGTGGTAATTCAACTTTATTGAATTGTAATATCTGATTTACGATATCCTAATGACAAGAGTGCTCTTATCTGTCAAGAAAATTTGCAATTATCATCCAATCGTTCATATGGAAACTTGATAACAATTTGAGCGAAGATATACAATATGTAAAGAAAACCCTGTCCGATCCGTGAAGGTATTGTTAGGTATCGATAACTGATTCTACTAATGCTCACTAAGACAGGCTAAACTTAAAAAAAAAATCCCGCTAAAAAAATAAATATTATTTCGAAAAAGAGGTAACTTAATACATGTGCTGTATGCAACCCTTTCCGCGGGCGGCGGGGGGCAGGGCACGCGGCACCTGTGACGTGGTCGCGTCGCTATTCGCTTATAATAATACCGGTGTTGTCACTTTTTAAAAAAATACCAAATTTTCGGGGAAATTGGAATTAATTCCTGGGAAAAAAGGATTATTTCAAAATTCATTAGTATTGTTACTATGATGATTATGTAAAATTTGATATTATATTTGGTCATGTGTTTACCTAACCTTTACAATCCTTACGGGTCGGACAGGGTTTTCTTAACATACTGTATGTATATATTGTGCCATCAATACATTTACCAAGAAAACTGTTTTAGACAAATTCTTTGACACTCGCCAGTTGATGTACAAGTCGGATGAACGAAAAAATATTTTTGTACTTGTGTAATTGTGTTTGTTTTATACCAGCTTAACCTTAACAAATAGAGGAAACAATAATCTATTTACTCTACTATATAATTCATTTAGTTTATCTAAAAGGAACGCCAGTTATTTTTTTATTGGCATCGTTTTTGGTAGGCGACGCCAGAGGGTTTTAGAGCAAACAAATTGAGGACGAAAAGTTGATACTTGAATAGGTGTGGTATGTAGAGAGAACCCCAAAAATATATTTGAAAACTTTTGAATACGAATCCCTTGTTTAGAAGATCACTTTCATATTTTCAAAAACGGTCAAAAATAAAGTGCTCTTGAGGTCCACTGTTTTTTTTTTATATCGTTTGTAGCTTAATTAAAATTTAAGTAATTTTTAAATAACATTCAAAGCTAATGAGAGTTCCTTAGTAATGCAAACATATGGGTGTAAACAATATGGATATTGCTCCTTCAACTGCTTTGTTCAAGCCACAGTAACTTATTTTGCAAAGAAAGCTTTACGTCGTGAGAGAAGACTTTCCGTTAACGCTCAGAAAGCATAACTTACTAAAGATATTTCTATTATAATATAATGAAAAAATGACTGAAAGATATTTTTGTTAATGTAACTTTATTTTTATGCCATCCTAGGCATGTAATAATAAAAAATATTCGTGGAAATAATACCGGGAGGGATGGCAGTAGAGATAACTCACAATTTTATTATAAGAACTCATAATAGGGTCGTATTTACCTGTGCCAACTTAATGAAAATTTCACATAACACTGCCGAGTGATGGTCCGTTACTTTTTATTGTCGTGCCCGTCCCTAAAGTGTTAATAACCAGTACATAAACAGCTTTACTACCTATATACCGACAGGCTGTGGTAGTGGGGGTGCCGTTGGCAAAGATGGAACGTGTTTATCTGGCTCCAGGCAACTTGGCGCCTCCAGCCGTCCATCATAGAAATTTGTTTACGAGATACCAACGACCCAGTTTTTATACCTGTCATAATAAATCTCATTTGATTGGACAATATAATTTTCAGTGCAAATAGTATAATTTTCGCCATTGTTGCTATATTTGTGGCGTGATTTGCATTTCCCTAGTTTATGTATTATTATGAAAGGGAGTTATTCAGAACAAGTCTAGCACTACAATCGTTACTAAGTTTTGGCATAATTCCAATAACATCTTCGCCACGGCGGTGTACGGCATATACGAAGACGCAGTATTCTTGCATTGTAAGATATTTTAAAATGTCTGTAAAAATATATTGTGCAGAAACTATTTAATATAGTTGTCGCCACTATGTGCCAAAGTGTGCATATGAACTGCATTGCAGTTCACATTGACAAAAAAGAAAATTTCGGTTTAACCTTTTGAACGCCAATCACTTCTATACAAGTTCGAGATTTTCGTGCCCTCAGCGCCACTACTTGATTAGAAGTAATCACAGTATAAAATAAATTTACGACTTTTACAAGACCTTTTATTTTGTTTTTATGGAAATTTGCCCTGTTATCAACCATATTTTTAACTTTTTCACGCATAATAAGTTCCTATTTGTTTAATTTTCAATAGAAACAAAAACGCCAGAAAATATTTTAATGCCCCCAGCGCCAATTACTTGATATCAAGTAAGCCAGTGATGGGACACGACGAAGACCTCGCTATATTTCATCTCGTCGAAATGATCATAAATACTATTATTGCAAGAAAATGACGTAAATATATAATATTTTGTAAATATTGTACACTTTAAACTAGGTTTTATTCACCTTAATCAAGAATTAATAGGTTTTCTAATCATTGTCGATAGTGAAACCCCGTTTGAAAAACCCATCCCTACAAAGTTAGTTAGTTGCCGGTCCGTACGCGCCACCGACGTGTATAGAAGGAAATTTGTGACGTCATAAGCGGACGGGTTTCAAGGTCATAGTGACTTTGTGCATTTTAGTGTAGTGCAATGTTTACATCTTGAGTTGGCGCACGTGTCCTTATAAAAAAAATTGTGACTGTGAATATGACGAATTATTGCGAGTTGTTCAAGTCTGAATCAGAATTTTGAAATAGTTCGTCGTCTTGACATTCCGTTAAGTCGTCAACTTCCGTTTCAGGAATTTTCTTCAGTTTTCTATTAGTTTCTACAAACCAGAAAAATAATGGCGAGTATTTAGCGACACCATTAAAAGAAAGGTCTTGTGCGTCCTCCATTTTATTTTATTTTTTAAAACGTAGAAAACCACGTATTTAGCTTCTATTAATTGTATTTGTTGTAAGTAAACGAAATAAATTATGCAGGAATCGGTTGAGTTTATGCACGTGTAACTCGATCACAGTGAATATAAAATATATACCATAGAAATCTAGACATCCCTAGAACAGAAAGGATTTTGACGTGCCTCGAGCGCCAACTACTTGATATGAAGTAGAAGGATTACATTTGGAGACAAATAGGGATGTGCCTTGTAGAACACACGTCTAATAAATTTAAAATTCTTTTCTTTATTGTGGGGAATATATCCAGGTTTTCATATTGTTTTTATTTATGAAATAAAATAAAATATGAAATTAGGATTACAGTTTTTATTTAGCTTCGTAAATTGGTGAATAAACATTATTTTAAATGTATAATATTATTTGTCGATAGGACACTAATCCCATCTCTACGTTTTACTATAGATACCTACGTTATACATTTGTAGTGTGGCGCAGGAGGACACATCGCGTATTATATAGATGGGCGTTCAAAAGGTTAAAATAAAATGGAATTACGTTACAGTGATTTTGAAATTATATCGTAATGACTGAAGTATAGCCTGGATCATTACAGCGAGAATTTTATACTTGACGCGTTCATTTTACTAATTGCTCAGGCTTTTTGTTATGGCCCTTTTTCATCTTCAGGAGTAACAAATAAATGAGACTGAGAGCAATATGAAAACATAAAGAGGCATTAAAAGGATCTTATCATATTGTTTTCTGCGAAAAGATACCTTTCTAAAAAGCTTTCAACATTGAGTATATTTGATGTTCGATGTTCAAAGGAATGGGGAACAGGGAAACCCGCAAGTGGAGCCGGAAACGGAACTAACGAGCAATTTCGCCTCTCAAGTTGAACCACACAACTGTTACAGCGTGTACCTACCTTCGTGTATAGATCTAGGATATATAGGTATGTTCTAACTAGACTAACCCATATATGTTACAGGTTGTTAGCATGACCCATATAACAAGCTGACATATTTGGTTGTCACAAACGTGTTGTACCCAGTTTAGTTTGATTCACATTTGAATTTCTATGCTAAACCGCTATCATGTGACTACGTATATTAATTACAGTTTTTTTTTTATTTTCAAAGTTATTCTAGGAATTATAATACCTATTCTTCTCTGAAAGAAAGGCGGCTTGTGTCCAAGCATAGTAACATTACTATGCTTGGAGAACAAGCCTCCTTTTCCTGTGATTGGCATAGTGACATTGATATAATATTAAACTAAGGTAGATACGTCACTAGCGCACTGAAAATGAAGCGTACAAAAGGAGGTAAGTCCAGCAAGTCGCTTTAGTTTTCGTCGATTCTATTTAAGCGCAAACGACAAACACTAGCCATCTTTTTCTTCTCTATATATTTAGATTGCGCCCCATCTCACTCACACTGTGCCAACGTGTGAAATGTACGCAGAATAAAAAAAATTGCATGTGTGTACTGCTGCTCCGATCGGCACATTTATTTTGGTTAATTTGTTAGAGCATATCATATCTGTTTAATATTATATCAATGCATAGTGATGCACATACCTATGACAAGTTGTAAATGTGCGTTTTCTTTCATTGTTCTGGTTACCATAACCTTTGGCATTACTCCTAAAGAAGTGGGAAATGTTTGTTCTGGAAGTCTATACAAGCAACATGCAATCAGTGGCGATTGGTGTACATTCATATAAGTACCACTACTTGAGAAGTTGTGACAATATTTAGGAACGTTACTGACTGGCTTATGTTAGCACCACAGCATGATATAGAGATATACAACGTTATTTTTTGTGAATATAGTTTGTTCAGAATAAGCAACTGAATCGATTCCAATCATTTTTACACCATGTTATATTTTTTCACAAATACATTTAGAAATTGTTGCACTGTGGTTACCGAGCGATTACGATAGATCATAGTACTTGCGCACGCGCCACAGCTGACGTCAGAGGTCAACGGACCGCGCTCACCCGCCCGAATAGAACATTGACCATATTTTTGTTGGGACAACCAAGTAGTTCATAACTTTGTGGCATCCATACTAATATTATAAATGCGAAAGTAACTCTGTCTGTCTGTCTGTTACGCTTTCCCGCTTAAACCTCTCAACCGATTTTGATGAAATTTGGCACAGACAATCTTTAGACCCCGAGAAAGAACATAGGCTACCTTTTATCCCGGAAAAATTTGATGTTCCCGAGGGAAACCTAAAAAGCGCGATATAACCGAACTCCACGCGGGCGAAGCCGCGGGCGGAAAGCTAGTATTATATATTTATGAAATTTTGTTTTGTACATAGATTCTTTAATTAAAAATACTGGACACGTGTTTCGGGCTTTGCATAAACAAAAATAATGTTGTCTATGTGAAGAAGAGCTAATATACCAAATCGTTGAGTATAAATGTGTGACATCATTAGTGGAACGCGGAAAATCCTGTACTGAAAAGCCACAGTATGAAGCTGCATGTACCTAGATATACCAACACCAGCTGAGCAAACAAAACAAGGCACCGATCTCGACATGCCTAAGGCCAATCAAGTTGGAACTGCATACTTCAACAGTATGGCTTCACAAATAGGAGTAGAACATCGTTCAACTTCTGTGCTGACCTTATTTCCAGCTGCTACAAACGATGCAGCAAGTGACCAATATGATCAGTGCATATAGTTAGCGATCCCGGAATGGAATGAAAGTATTCAATAGACTGTTGAATTATGTATATCACGTCACTTTGGACAGAGGTACACAGTGTGTACTTATTTGCATAACACTGTAAATAAGACTGGATCTCTGTACTTTTTTTTATCATTTTAGAGTTAGAATAGAATAGAATACACTTTATTATGTACACCTTATATTTTACAAAGGGTAGCACAATGGGCGGTCTTATCTCTAACAGCGATCTTTTACAGACAACCTTTATTTATCGACATAAAATATCTGCATACTTATTAATGTAAGTTTTGTTTCGATATAATAATACCTACTTGTAAGTTGTCCATCATCTTAGCGGTAATCCCGGTTGCAACCGCGGCTTTCGCGTTGGTGCCCGGGGTTCGCTCGTTGCCAGCCCTACCTACTTGTAAGTTATAACACTACTAGCTTTCCGCCCGCGGCTTCGCCCGCGTAGAGTTCGGTTATATCGTGCTTTTTAGATTTCCCTCGGGAATATCAAATTTTTCCGGGATAAAAGGTAGCCTATGTTTTATCTCAGGGTCTAAAGATTGTCTGTACCAAATTTCATCAAAATCGGTTGAGAGGTTTAGGCGGGAAAGCGTAACAGACAGACAGACAGACAGACAGACCGACAGACAGACAGACAGACAGAGTTACTTTCGCATTTATAATATTAGTATGGATGATATAATGATTTGTTAAATCCCGTGCATATCGTAGATACGGACGACGGAAGATCACGCTACCCGAAACTATCAAATATTCACAAACAACCTTCAACCTTAATGCTTTAAAGATAAAATTTAAAATCTAATAAAGAAATCTGACAGATTGGAGTACCTTGATGTGCTGTCGTCTGTACGACACACGTAAATAATTTATCACCATCGGAAACTCACGCTAAGTAATTGTTAATCTGTATTAAATTGTGATATCGATTTAACTATCAACGTCATATCGTCAACGGTACGTATGGTATGAACTTTTTAACGTGGCTATAATATTCAAAGACTTTCCAAACATTACAGTAATATTATTATTCGATAGAAATGTTACTAAACAATAGTATTACATTATAATCCTATTATACTTTCAGGGATTATGTAACGTTTGACATCTTGAGGAAACCTGGACTTTAAGTCTGAAATCGCCAACCCGCATTGAGCAAGCGTGGTGATTACGCTCAATCCTTCTCTGTATGAGAGGAGACCTGTGCCCAGCAGTGGGACGATAAAAAGGTTGATGATGATGTAACGTTTGTAACTGGCAGTAAGTACTTATGCTCCTACTTACCCAAGGCAATATAGGAAAAAGATTATTAGTAATGCCACCATGATATCACGATAGTAATATTGCTCGGTGGCCCACTGTTTAGGGCAACGATTAACACGTTGTAGGTCGTACTTTTGGGTTCGGATGCAGACAGGGGCTTAGTGCTCAAAAAGGTGAAAGAAAACATCACAAGAGAAATCGGCATGTTATAGAACCAAACATTTGGAATCTATCAGCCCGAACTGGGCCTGCGTGATAGAGTACGGCCCTCACGCCGAGGACGCTACCAGTTGAATCTATGAAGAATGAACGACTTTTACCGGTTTACATTACTACAATGTAAAATACAAACAACCTATAATAGTAGAATGTCATACAAGGGACTGAAATGACTCATTCTTTACGAGGCCACAATTGCTTCAAAATAAAATAATCCAATACCTACAATCCAACTAATCCTACCGTAAATTCTACTAATATTATAAACGTGAAAGTTGGTATGGATGCATGAATGGATGTTTGTTACTCTTTCACGCAAAAACTACTGAACGAATTTAGATTAAATTTGTCACACAGATGGAGATATACCTAGGATTAATATGAAGGATATTTTTTATCCGAATATTCCCTCGTGAACAAAACTCATGCGGGTGCTCACGCGGTAATGGTATCAAGTATATCACTGTCACCAATTAGAATAAAATAAAATTTGAAATTAGAGGAAAATTTTTCTTTTCTTATTTCTTCTACCGAAGAGATCGTTATCATTAAAATGTTTCACTATTTTTATAAAATAGTAGTAAATCGAGTCTTTATTAATGATTGTTCTATTTACAAATAAATGCTTTTTCGTTTTGGGTAATGGAACAGACAATGAAAAATCACCTTAGAGGAAGATATGTTATGTTTTCCTCGGTCTGGTACGCTAGAATGGCAGTCTCTTTGAGCAGGAGAAGTGAAAAAGAAATAACAAATCGGCTGAACGCTTACATCAATTTTCTTAACATGGAAAAGCAAGTAATAATATCCTGACATAACATTATGAAAGGCTATATTGTTAATATTATTTCCTGACACAGACTCGACAGCTGCTCCGAGAATAAAGGAAACCATATCTGATCAGGCGGTCATCGAGCTTCTTTCACCGCAAGACATTGTCTCCCACATTAACGATCGAACCGATCATATCAATGTTATGTACACCATAGGTATTTCAGATATTAATGTAGAATTTTTACAAGCGGTAACACAATGGACGGTTTTTTCGCTAAAAGAAATATTTAAAAAAAACCTTTGGAAGGATTTAGAGAAAAGAGACTATAATGCAGGTAGTATGTGGTGTACCATTTGCAATAAATACATACCTACATATACTTAGGTAATAGGTATTACGGGCTGGTGTTCGCAACTCTAAGATAATGTGCGAATATTGCGTACGGATACATATAGGTACTTGTCTATATGAATACATGCAAGAAGAAAAAGTAGAAGATATAAGCTAACGAAAAAACGCCAAGGTCATTCACGGAAAACTTCACGGAAACTATATTATTCCGATAACAGTACAAACTTCATTTTGCTACGTATATTACAACATACTGTATCCATATCAATACGTATCAACGATATGAAATACGTGATTCGTATATCAACGAACGAATCAGCCAAGTGAGACATAAAATACAATACAATTTTGATTATCAAAAGTAGATCTATTAATAAAACAAAGAGGACCTAAATAAATATTAACGGAAGATTTCACTAAAAATTGCGATCCATTAACAAAATACATAAAAAACCCATCGAAGCTGGTAATTAAAGCAAATGGATGATGAACGATTTAATAAATTACTAAATTTTTTAGGAAATTTCTTCTAACAGACCAGCGACCTTAGGGAAACGTATTAAATATATTACAATAATTACATACCATGCGAAAAACGATAAATTTTGAATCTTGACTATTTAATACATATTTAATTTCAATTATATCATTTTTCTGTATGGACTGGAATTAAATTGATTGAATTTTGACTTTTTTTTGTATTGATTGTAATTGAATTCTGTCATTTTTTTTTCTATATTGACTGTAATTAAATATTGACTATTTCCTGTATTGATTGTAATTGAATTTTGACTATTATTTTCTTTTTGCTATTGAGTGTTACTAAGTTTAGACTATTTTCTATTAATTGAATGTTTTAATTTTTTTTATCTCGTTTAAATATTATTAAAATTAAATGTTCTGAAATAATTTTGTACGCCATCCACGGCAAAACATGTTGAACTGTATTAACATTATCTCCAGCTTCACATACACGTGTTTATACAAATAAATGATCTTATCTTATGCAACTAAAACATACTTAAACAAATAGATAATTCCATTAGACTTCAGGCGTTTATATTTTTGGTCGAGTAGAAAAAGTTATCTCTTCAAAGTTAGTAAAGTAGCGTCGGAAAGTTCACCAACAATACTGCAGACTGCTAGAAACACTAAAAAACAAGAAGTTTGAACAACGAACAATTGTTTTTGAATCCAACAACTCGACGGAATTGTTAAGAACATAAATTAACTTGAGAGGCAAAGAAAGGCACGTATATCACAATTTGCAAATAAAGGAATGTCCCAACATGATATTAAAAAACTTTTCGCGAAAGTAATAAGTCAGATATTGCATCACAGAGGTTGTCAGGTTTTATCTTATTTAATTTTAATTAAAACCGAGAATTTATTGAAGTGAATATTTTCAGTTACGTGCATCTGCTACGTTACGTACTATTTCATTTTTCTACCCAACCAAATATGAAAAATTAAAGAGGAAAATAACTATGACATTATTTTTCGCCGTGTTCTGTCATCTCGTTGGATATTATGTATTTACACATTCCGTATTCTATTTCGAGATATTTTGACTTACTGTAATCTTCCTCATCCGCTTTCGTAAGGGAACAATCACTGCCGCGTTTTTCGGTGAAAATGCAACAAAACATTTTAATTTACGGGCGGTGCGAATTGGTCGCTCAACCGATTGAACCTGACTGATTTGTGCCTAAATTAACAAACAATAAGTCCTTAGTTCATTAAAATGCAGGAACCGATTAGTTCGAACAGGCTGCGGTAGCCGATATTATGACGTAACAGAATTATGACACAATGCAGTCAGCCAGCCCCAGTTAACGATTGAATGTTATATCGAATTTGTTTAGATAGATACACATAACAAGCAAACTGAATTCTGTGACTTATTGTTCAGATTTTTTCACAATACAGTCATTTTATTAAATGCGCTGTCGTATGTATAGTTCTGATATTCGTTTTTTAATGGATGCCGTCTAGTTTTGACCTTTAGAATTTGATTTCCAATGCAGACATTATTAACTTGTGGCTGCGAACGTGACATTATTAAGTTTGAAATGTTCCGCAGGTTTTCCGTGCGATATTGATGCCGGGAACATGTCTCATAAGTATATAGATATGTATACCATATGCAGTTTACCTAATCGAGTGTTGAATAATATTCAAATGCCTAGAAAATGTTGTGAAAATAACATTTTATCTGTAGCCAATTATCAATTCAAGAAACGGTACTTATTAACAGCTTTGTTCAATGACAAAATATCATCATCATCATCCCAGCGTTAATCCCAGTCGCATCCGAAGCCTTTTCAGCTTTGGAGTCTGTGGTCCGCTTTTACCAGTCCAACTGCTGATATGGCTAAACTTCGACATTTTCCGTGAAGCGACTGCCGTCTGACCTCCACAACCCGAAGGCGACATCGAAGCATTGCAGTTAGACCAATTGTTGGACTTTTGAGGGCTCCAACAACCCGTAACGACTGCCACTAGATGTTCGTATGGCAACCGGGACCAACAGCTTAACGTGCTTTCCGAGGCACGACCAGACCAGTGCAAATATTCATATTCATGCATACAAATACTTGCAGTGCGGGGATCGAACCCGCGCCACCTTGCGCAGCGGCCGCGTCCGCTACCGCTACGCCACGGAGGCTGTCGATCTGTTCAATGACAAAATATATGTTTGTTTATTAGATGGAACTCATAATCACTATTTTAATCTTATTTCAATTGGCATTTGATAAAATCTAAATTATCTCACATATTATATCACGTCTGTAAGATAATTAGCGAATTGTTATGTACGTGTAGGTACTTTGTGTAGAACAGATATGTAGAGATTATGTACTTGGAACATATAATGCGTGTGTTGAGTTACACCAGTGGGACTCTCTTCTAAACCACTTCAATTAATTGAAGTAATCTCTCAGACTTACTTCAACCCAGTTTACTTTAGTCCGAAAACACCGTTGGCCAGAGAAGCCACGGATTTAAGGAAAAGCGTGCATTATGGCATTACGTATAACATTATATTCTATCAAAGCAGTAAAAATTTAAAAAAAATTCTACCCGCAAATTCAATGATCGCTTAATCGGTATTGTGTTTCGTGCTATTAAGGGCAAACAAAGGGAGTACTTGAAGTGGGTACGTACTTATACCGATCCATTTTCTTTATTAGAAAGGTCAAGAAATCACCTCTAAACGCTTTCAAGCCAGGTGGAAAACCCGGTTTTTAATCGGATAAAGCTGTCCGTAAGTGGACATGGACCTAACCTTATTTCATCCCTTCTCAATAATGTCTATTTCAGTGAAAAGCTAGTCGTTATAAGAATGTTATCGTACATAAACGTGAGCGCCTGATTCTGCTACTAAAGCCTTTTTTGCCGGAAAAGGAAATACCGTCAGTCACGCCCTCGCAAGAAAAGTGTACCCGGATATTGCCTGGAGGGCAGTGCAGGTAGTGGGTATAGTGCCACCTGTCACGTAGCACAGTCCCTGGCACCACGGGGGGTAATAAATCGAACCCCAATGATTCGTTCCAATTACTTTTAAGTTTGCTAGTCGAAGTTGCTTGAAAATTATTTTCCTTTAATTCTTTTTACCTGTCGTAATTTTCTTGTAAATAAAGTATTTTCCATTATTTTTCGCGGCGGGGCTGTTAAATTTTTCTTTGCGCATCTGAAATTCTAAATTGCTATTAAGTTATAATTAGTGTAATATTTTTTTAAATAGTACTGCTCCAAATTTTACTGAAAAATTGTTCTTTTTATGTCCAGATCTTTTCAGTGGATTTACATTTTCAGTTAAAGTAATAAATTGGTCCCAAGAAATTAAAGTTTTCATTGCGCCTTCAGGCTACAATGCGTACAAAATTAAGGATCACATTAGGACCGTCGACCCTGACTTCCTATTCATTTAACACTTTTTGTGACAGAGTTGGTAGATAACTTTATTATCTTGTTGAAAAGGTTTTCCTTTTAATCATAAGGATTTGAAAAAAAAAATACATTGCAGAAACACTTTGCTACAGGAAAACCATCAATTATGCCCGAGTCCCAGCGATGTCCGTGGGTCCCTAAAAAATGACGCTACATTTTATAATCCGTAAATAAATCACTTCTGTTTATTCCGGACCCCTTTCACGGATACGGTTTTATTTTTATATCTGTAGACAACAGCAGTTATATTTTCAGTTATCAAAAACACGTCAAAGTTTAGAGCCAAAAGGGATCCATTGTTCACATCCGAAAATCCCTATAGTTGTCAAGTTAAAGTTTAAGACAATTAAGTAAATGGTAGGAGACTATTAACTTCTGAAACTGCTTTCTTGTCAAATTGTCAAGTAGATAAACCACCAAAACCGTTCCTTGTATGTCTGGGTGGAAGGGTTCCTGATAAAATCTAACATAGAAATGCTATTGTGCTCACGTACTATATGGTCATGTTAACTGATTAATTGTATTTGACTCAAAGAGACCCTTAGTTTATAGTTTCTCCTTTGATGTAGCTAATGGAACAAGGTTCGATATACGTAATTAAATTCAATCATAATGATTATAATTTCTAGATTGCCTATACGTAGATTGGAATCAATTTCCTAGTTATGTAAGTAATGAAGAACCTGATATGTTTTTCAGTTTCAATTATGGACAATTTCGATGGGAAACGTAACAAAAATTACTTACATTTATCTAAGCTAAAAGATGCAGCCATTTTTTTCGAACGAATAGATTGTCATATTAGTCCAACGGTTGTTTGCTAAATTCGGTATTAATAGAAATATTACATCATCACTTTTAGTCATTGTAATAAAAGATAATGACATAACCCAAGTTTCAGGGAATGCCCATTTAAAGATATGGTTAACTAAATAAGATAAAATTATACAAACACGATACTCAGATAATAAGAGATAACAAAATGTTGCTGTGTAACTTTTTGCAAGTTATGAGAAAACACCAACATTTACAACTCACACATATCGGAGTAATAACGTTGAGCGGTAAAAGCCCAGTGGACAAAGAACCACTTATACATCATCGCGCGATTCATTGGTTTTATATCCATTTGGGTTTAGAGCAAGAATTTCGTAAAGAAAATGAGGTAGAAAATAACCTGAAGTGTCGGGGTCGGGGGGTCGATGCCTCTGTCTGCCATTCCACCAACAACCACAACAAGGCATCCCGCACTCTTGTTTAACTTTGTCTTCGCATTATGATACACAACAGAATTTACCAACAAAGGCTTATTGAAACATGTTCGATGCAATACCTATTCCATCCATACAACTCTATATTGTAAACTATGAAGCGAATGTCTATGTTTATCTTGAATATGCATAAATTGTCTAAGTATTTATTTTCATATAAGATAAAGCTTCAGAAAGTTTTTAATATATCAGCCCCATCAACCGCGAAGTTTTTGATTTGTCTGCGAGTTTATCATTGCACACGTGTGGGGCTGTAAATAGTTAATGTGCACCACACAAGCTGACAGGCATACGACATACTAATTGCCACTTCACTTCACTCGGATAAGGAAACTAAAGCGAATTAGTATCGGCATTGTCGAGGAAAGCGGCACGGGACGCGCCCGCCCTCCGCCGCGTTCTGCGCTCAACTGCGGAATATGAATGAAGTCGATGAGGGCTTCTCATTTTCAGCGTCCTGAAAAAATAGCTAAATCCTCATGTTTATTGGGGTCCCGTGTAGGCCAAAAGGTTCAATGAGGGTACTTGTACCCTTCAGGATTGCGTACCAACTCGATTGCCAAAATAGACTTCAATATCACGGATTATGGAGGAAAATGACGAAATAGTGGCCGATAGCCAATTCACACCAGACTTAATCTCGTCGAGCCTTCAACGTTTGTCTTATAATGGGGAGATATAGCGATGTAGAAAGTTTATTTATTAGGGAACCTTCCAACTGTTTGTACATATTTCTAAGCGTAGTTTAAACATAAAAACTTTAGTCGACGAACGATCTTTTACCAGTTTAGTACGCTAGGTTTAATTGCAAAAGTTTTATCAGTTAGATGGTTTCCATCTAACTGATAAAACTTTTGCAAAGTCACGAATATCGTCAACATTAGAAGGCCACAATACGAATGAATCACAAAGTTAGCAACGTTTGTTTGTTTCCTTCGGGATGGTAATGAAAAACAATATATTTTATTTTCCCCAGGCAGTTTTATACCTGCTATCTAAATCAAGCCAGTAAAACGTTGAGTTGATGAGTTTATGTTTTAGTAGGTACCTATTTGGATACAGAGGATTGCTTATATTTACATTAATATTATTTCTTAATTTGTCAGGTAGGTAGGTACACTCTCACAGTGGTTAACTTACCACCATTGACTGCAAAATTATACCCATTCATGAATAAATCTGCCGGCCGCTGTGAGCCGTAGCTCTACTAATAAGGAGGTTTCATTTCATTCATAATTAAAATGAAAGCGTGAAAGGCTATTCAGATTGATCTATAGCTTAGTGTGCGTTAACATTAATGATCAGTTGTGGTAAATTATTTGCCGAGCATTTAGTCTTCTAACTGAGGCTGACAATACTTATAACTTAATAGACTTTCAAATATTAAAATGAAATATAAATATTATGATGACAAATAGATAATTGTGAAGTATATGTCAGTAATGACAGTTTTATTTATGTAAAAATTGAAAGCCTAGCTGGCCATATCATGGCTTTGCATCAAATCTCCTCGTAGTCGGCTAACGCGGCCGTTTTATCAACTGTCATTGGCGATATCCGCCATTATTGTGAAATATTTTTTTTAAAGAATTTTTATAATGTTACACGTGTTATTGGCAAAATTGTGGTATCTAACCACAGAGGCCATTGAAGAGTTGAAGTAGTATTCACTCTTAAGAAAAGAAAGAAAGAAAGAAAGCCTAGCTAAAGCTGTGCCAACATTTAAAATTTAAGGTATATTTAAGCGATTACAAGAGAAGTAACATGGCACCCCATTAACTAAAGCTGGAAACTTTCCAAGAAACTCAGAGAAATTTTCAAACGTCTTTAAGTTATGTTAGTGCTATCTGCGAGCGTCCTAGCTTGGTTTAGTTTGGGTTTCTATCAAAGAGAGGACTTAATAAAGTCAAATTTTTACTGATCCAGAGAAGCTGGATAAGTCTTCAGCAATAAGCACCTTCCTTGTTCCTAGAAGCTGCATCAAAAAAGTTTATAAGTATTCATTGAATATAGATGCATTCTCATATCCTATTTCAGCACTACAGCATTTTGTTTAATCCTAAAACCCCCTCTTAACTCTTATTTCAAGTTCCTTCATGACACACATAATAGATATCCGAGGTCATCGGAAAACCTGATATTAGAGATACCGAGGCATTCCACTAGTTTCTATGATAAATTCTTTACTGTACAAGCAGTTCGGCTATGGAATTACTTGCCCGTGTCCGTAAGGCGCGCTTAAACACAGTCCACTTTTAAAACTATGATAAAAAACCAGCCAAGTGCGTGTCGGACTCACGCACAAAGGGTTCCCGTACCATTGATTTATGAAATTAAAGGATTTAAGTTATTTGTATGAAAGATTACGCGGTAATAAGCGGTTTACGATTTACGAGGTATTAAAAAAAAACTACTTACTAGATCACGTTCAAAACAATTTTCGTTGGTGTTTTTTATAGTAATGTACAGTCAAGACCAAAAGTCGAGTTACAATCTCACAAACCTATGGCCAAGCAATACTAGTTGTAGTTACGACCTTTTTCTATAATAAAGTTTGATACACACTTATACACTTTGACAACTTGCTGCCCGCTTATGATTGTTAGGTACTACTTACTAATTTCAACGCTCACAGTAAGTGTTTAAATGGCCTAGCGGTTATCGCCTTGATAGGCGTTCAAGGTGGTTCGAGTTCAAATCTAATAACTTACAAAATATTTTTGAAATGTTTATTGGTGAGTTATGAATGCTGACAACAAAAATATGTAAAAATACCGATCCGCAACTTAACGATGATACTTTATTTTAAGATTTTTTCTATATTAGAGTTTTTGTTGTCAGCATTAAAAAGCATATAAAAGATGCAGATAGCATTAAAACGATGACGGTAGATTTGAAACAAACTAAACAAAAAATATTCCACTACCTACAATAACTATTATTAACTACAATAACTCAAATAATATTACTTAGCTGTTGTTGGTTAGTGAACATATAGTTACGAGTTCGTGTTATTAGTTTTACTTTTTTAATCAATATGCGGGCATATGCAGCAATATATCTCAAATATCATAATATGAAACCGGCTTTTGTGTAAGTTGTTTTTATTATTATTTAGGTAAGGTGCAAACCAATCTCTTGTTGAAAGTGTGTAATAAATTTGTTATTGTTTTAGAGAAATACTGTAAGCCAAAGTCAAGAGGTTGGAGGACGAAGGTGGCTTATGTGTCGAAACAAGTGGAACGAAACAACAATATTTACCGTTGAATAAACCTTTGATTCTTGCGAAGAAGAGAGGTTGCATTTGTGGTTTAAAAACAAACTGGCGATACTGGTGGAGACTTATCGAGCTAAACAAAAAAAAAAAAAAAAAAAAACAATTTATAACAATCACAGTGCAGAAGTGTCCTACAAAGTGTTTTAAATATATATCATTATAAATCGTAATAACGGACTCTAAACCAAATCGTAAAGTAATTTAGCTAAGTGACAGTAATATGTTCGGTTGGCTTAATGGCTAACAGATGTCGCCTTTTGCAATTTCAATACAAATTACTTTTGGTAAATTATAAAAACAATAATTTCGGAATTCGATAAGAAATAAGTTCGTTTACTTTTGAACTAAGAAAGCGCTAGAAGATTATAATCTCATGCCTTCATACTCCGTAAAAAGGCACTGCAGGATGGCAGCACTAGTAACATGCTATACACGCAAAAAAATTGTAAATGTAATAAGCACTATTTTGTGTTCTAAGTATAGATTATTTTATGATTGTAATAATATTCAGGTTAAGCTTCAATCCTCTTTTCTTTAAGAAAATGAATAATTAAGCTATAACCTCTTTAATGATAACATATAATACTATAACTTTCATATCTAAAAACCAAAAATGTTTTTTTATATTTTTTACCATAATAATATCATAAGTTTGTCAAGGATTACTTTTATATAAAATATTACAATGCTGCCATTTCTACGTTTGTTTCATTTATTAGTATAAGTATATCTATACCGAATAATATATAACTTTATAATATATTGCATTATAATATGCTTATTGTTTTATTTTTATATATTTTTTTATTATATTACATCTATAGTAAACTAAAACATATAATAAAAACCTATTTTGGTATAAATATTCAGTAAATTTTCCTATTCGTTTAAATATTATTTGCAAACATTTTTACTTTAAAATACAAATCAGTTATCATAATTTTAAATTATATGAAACAACAAAAAGATCTGCCATTATTAAGGATCGAACCCACAATCGCTCGCTAATGATAGACCATTGTTAAGTGCGGCCGCTAACTTAACTTCAAATGAAGTAACGAAATTTTGCATTACTTTAAAGAAAGACGAAGACTGCGATAAAAAAAATAATGCGTTAGTGTGTGTGGCCGCTTTAGCGCAGGCGACAGTACTCTTTACGGTGGGAATTATGGACTTCTACAGCTGATAGTACATCATAAATGTTTTGTTTTTAGATTTTTCATTTTCTTATTTTTGAAGTTAGATTGGGCAACCTTTTTGCTCATTGGAAGCGTCTGTCACGCAAACGCGGTTTAGAAAAAAGTGTTTTGGAAACCTCGATATCATTTTTGAAGACCTATCCATAGATAGGTACCCCACACGTATGTGTTTGATGAAAAAAAAAAAAATTTGGAATTTTAGTTCTAAGTATGGGGAGCCCCAATATTTATTATTTTTGCATCAAAATGTTAATGCGGTTCACAGAATACATCTACCTACCAAGTTTCAACAGTATAGCTCTTATAGTTTCGGAAAAAAAATGGCTGTGACATACGGACGGACAGACAGACATGACGAATTTCGGTTCCGTTTTTTGCCATTTGGCAACGGAACCCTAAAAAGCACTTCCTCTCTCTATAAACATATATTTTACTTGCTCTTGTACGATATTGATGTATTATATGATTATAATTAGATGTATATATTAATTATTTAAACTAGTATGATAAACGTAACGTATATTTTACATATACATATATTGTATAATCTATGTAAATAATACACTGTAGACTACTTACATTACTTCTCTCTCCTTCCCCTTAGTATTTCATCCAAAGGTTGTATGTAAAAGATCGCACTTAACGATAAGACCGCCCATTGTGTCACCCTTTGTAAAATCTTTATATTTATGTTCTGTAATCTATGTATATGGTGTATATAATTAAGAGTATTCTATTCTATGCGTTGTCTCTGGTTTCTAGTGCTGGAATGAGATGCTGGTTCAACGTAAATAATCCTCATCAGGCAATTGCGGCTGTGACCTGAGACTAAAGCCTCAAAGAGCGACGTGTCATGGTTGGCTAGCCTTGTACCTTACCTATTCAGACGGCTCATCTTTTATTTGAACCCTCGACGAATATAGAGGAGTATTACACAGTGCCGGCTCTGTCGTAGTACATATATTTGATTCTGTGGCCCTGTCTGGCATGATAGATCCCAAAAGGGACATCCTATTTCAATGCGGTTTTTATTACAAGGCTTGTTTGATTGGAGCGGTTTATAGTTTTATTGCTAGGTTTTTTTCTCGTTACACATTGCGGTAAGAAGGAAAATCTACTACATAAGTCGATCATTCATTAGAACCGGATTATTAAAGATAACGATGGTCTGTAAATCATTAATTAGTCTAATGTTACACACCCGTTGCGAACGTCTTAAAATTGGGTCATATTGTATTGATTGCAGGGACGGATAACAGATTAATTAATAAGGTTCATATTGTGCTCCGTCATTTATGATGATCATGTAATTACGAAACCAGTATCAGGTGCCTGCAGACAAGTGCGAGGGGATTGTGGTACAACAATTTCCACGAAGTTTTAATAGAAATTGTTCTAACAGAGCTACGTCGCACTGTCGCGTCTTGCCCGTCTTCGAAAGCCTTTATGGTTTCGGTTAAGATGATTAAGCCCTTCAAAACCTTTACTTCATTAGTATAACTTTTTGAGTTATCAATTTTTTACTGTGTATTATTTTTAAATGACTTTGACTAAGTACAGCAACCGCAATTTATAAAATAGTAACAGTGCCCCGCGGTTTCATCCGCGTAACTACTAGTAGTGCGATTGTATATTTAAAAGATTGCACTTATGAATATAAAAAATAGATAAAAACCGAATATACGAAACATTAAAACCGGTTCAGCCGTTTTGGAGAAGTTCGAGGACAAACACTGTGACAGGAAAATAAAAGACTAATATATACTATATAAGACTAATATATATTAGACTTAGCTACATACTACAAATTTAAAACCTTACATATTCTACGTAATTTCAGATAATATATCATAAAATACATATCGATAGAATAGTGATATAATTAAATAGTGAATAATTTAGTGATTTTGAACACATTTTTTGTATAAAAGATACAAAAAATGTGTTTAAAATCACTAAATTATGATTATTTATTATTTTTTTATGCATCTTCGTATGCAGGCATTGCGTAGGCCTAAACTGATGACTGAAGACTTACGTCTTCGCAACAGACGTGATACATTCGACATTATTCAGTTGTTCAAAATTTTGACCTCGTTGACCGTTCACCATCATTACTTGGTAAAATATCCCTAAAAGCACATCATCATCAACCTTTTTATCGTCCCACTGCTGGGCACAGGTCTCCACTAATACAGAGAAGGATTGAGCGTAATCACCACGCTTGCTCAATGCGGGTTGGCGATTTCAGACTTATAGTCCAGGTTTCCTCAAGATGTTTTCCTTCACCTTGAGTCCAAATTGGTGTCCAAGATATACTTAGAAAGTACATATAACTTTAGAAAAATTACATTGGTACTTGCCTGACCTGGAATCGAACCCGCACACTCATAATTGAGAGGCTGGTGTTTTAACCACTAGGCCACCAAGATTAAAAAAAAAAAGTAAAAAAGTGTAAAAGCTGCATGCTCGTCCCGAACTCGCCCGTAGGTACGCCTCTCACGTACAAGACCACTTTCCGTTCGTCCTCGACTAATTAAAACAAACACTCGTAACTCATTCTTATACCGTTCCACTAACAACTATAATAGAGAATTTATAGACATAGATCTTTTTAACATTTCTCTTAATAACCTAAAATTTAAGCTAAAATCTATAGGTACTAAAATATAAAGCTGAAGAGTTTGTTTTTGCGCGCTAATCTCAGGAACTACTGCTCCGATTTGAAAAATTCTTTTTGCGTTGGATAGCCCATTAATCCAGGAAGGCTTTAGACTATATAACACCACGCTGCGACCAATAGGAGTGGAGCATTACTAACTCCACCACGCGAACGAAGTCGCTGGCGGCCGCTAGTTTATAATATGTATGCGTCAAGAATTCAGTTGAAATGCTGGAGATACTGTGATCATAAATCAACACCCGACCCAAGGTGAAATGCATCGAATAAAACAAGTTATTGTGATGTGGGTCACATCATATCGTAAGCTATAGGTGTTTGCAATGTGGTTGTAATCAAAAGTCGTCAAGCATGATATTGCTCACATCTGTCCTCTAACGAATAGAATCCAAGTTGCACCTATTAAATTATTTCGTCATTTAAGGAATCAGGGGTCGATTCGTAGCATAACTAACTTCACGGGAACGAAGTCGCTGGTGGCCGCTAGTATAACATAACACCTAATTAAAACTTGATACTTTCAAACTAATAATGGCGCCGATTCTGTTATTCACAAACCAAACTAATTTTAAGTTCAGTGCTTCTTTTTCTTTCCATTTCATTAAGAAAAGGACAGAAGATAAAATGTCAGTTTAGACCTGTCAAATTAGTGCGCTCCTGACGTAAACGCAAGTATTTTTAGTCGCCATGTTTATAATCGCGTCTAAACTGTCTATGGAGTATCTTAATTTGACAGGAAATTAAAATGTTATATTCTATCCTTTTCTTAACGAAATGGAAAGAAAAGATGCACATAACATTAAAATTAGTTTACATCTCTCATACTTATTCGGTAAGTAGGTCCTTATTACCCCCAGATTGGGCTTGTAAGTGACCAATTAACTATTAATGTAGCTAGAAAAGCCCTAGGGCGGTAAGTAATTAAAAAAAATCTTCACTCATGCATTCAGCCCAATGGCAAAAGAGGTCACTTCGCCATTCAGCCTTGTCTTCGTATGGGTACCCAGGTACCCAGTCATCAATTTTAATTATCGAATGACAAAGCTCAATTTCGTTCTTGAAAAAATTATTACAAAAAAGATTATAGCAGTATACATCAACGACCGCACGCCATGCGCGCGGGCATACAACTGTGAACTGATACATCATACAGTTGTATTTAGTTAACTTAGCGACGAGGCGCGCGCGCCGCGCTGTAGCTCATATGTCATTGGTCGTTTCACGGCAGCAACGATAAATTGCCACGATAAGGGACGGCGTAGGCCTAGGTTAAGTTCTAGCATCTTCTCGCCATATGTATATATTGGGGTGCCGTTTGCTGCATACAACACTTCCTCCACCGGCTTCATTCCCTTAGTGTTAGGAATAACCGACACGTTAGCTCCGGTGTCCACAAGAAATCTCAAATGATGTTGGTAATCGCAAACGTGTAGACGGTACCTTGTGCGTAATGGTGTTTCAGTTTTGCTGTTTAGTCGCAGTAGGGCTTGCGTTAGCGGCTTGTGGTCTGTGTAAACATTTATTTCTTTACCCTCGAACATGCGTCGAAAGTGCCTAATTGCCAGATAGATTGCCAACAATTCTCTATCGTATGTACTATATCCTTGTTGCGCTTCTGTCAGTTTCTTTGAGTGAAAACCGAGTGGTCTCCAACTGTTTCCTACGCGTTGCTGTAGGGCGGCTCCAACACAAGTATTTGAAGCGTCACACATCAGTGATAACGGAGCGTGAACTGAAGGGTGTGACAAGGTGACGGCATTTTTTATGCTGTTCTTACAGGCTTGAAATGCTTCTATATCTTCCTTGTTGAAGTTGACCTTGGTTTTGTCATTTTTCTTGCATGATCGTAGATATTTATATAGTTTTTGCTGAACATGTGCAGCGTGCGGTATATTTTCTTTGTAAAAGTTCAATATCCCCAGGAATCGTCGTAATTCTTGAACTGTGGTTGGTTCAGGATAATGAGATATTGTCTTCACACGATCCTCTGTTGGTTGAATACCGGCCTCTGATATCAAGTACCCGAGGAATTCTAATTTTTTTGTGGCCGAAAACGCATTTTGAAACGTTTATTCTTAGACCATGTTCTTTAAGTCTTTTAAAAAGTTCTTTCAGGTGACTTCTGTGGGTTTCTTGGTCTGGTGAGGCGACGAGGATGTCGTCGACGAATGGAAAAATGTGGTCCATGTTGCCGAGTACGTTGTTGATATTTCGTTAACCTCGGGTTCCGTCGTAGCCAAGGTCGCGGCTAGTTTTCCTGACGCATGAACTTACACGGGGATTTGCAGTTGCGTGCTTCTTTGCCGTAACGTGCGTGGTAAAAACAAATATCACTTGACGGTTGCTGGTAATAATTCGTTCGGCCTTGTGATTTTGAACGTGATCTTGAGCGAAATGATGGTCTTCGTTGTCTTGATCTGTCTCTTTTCAAGGCCGCGATTTCCCGCGTAAGCTGCATAATGGCTTCTCGAAGATCTGGCTCTGGCTGCAAGTGACTGCTTTCGTGTCGTGACGTAGATGATGACGGTTGGTTGCATGCACAAACTGAATGGACTTCTCGGGTTTGCTCATGCATCTTGTCAGCCATGGCAGCAAGCACGTCGAGTTTGGGGTTTTCGTTGACTGATAGTACAGCACGCGTCGAGGCTGGCAGGTGTCTCATCCACAGTATTTGCAGAGTGGTATCGGGCATCTTGTCGCGTGCAGGTTCTCTCATGCGTCGCAATAACTGCGACGGCTTTAGGTCTCCCAGCTCCATCTCGGTGAGTAATTTTTATAGTTGCTTGGTCTCCGATTCTTCATACACTGACAACAGTCTTTTTTTAGCCTCCTCGTAGCGGCCAGTGCGAGTTTGGCTCATTACGATGTCACTTATTTGTTCGACATCCGTCTTCTCTAGGTGAGCTACTAGGAGGCTGAACTTCGCTTCTTCGCCGGGCTTTTGCGGGTTTACTACTGTTTCAAATTGTGCAAACCAGAGAAGTGGTTTGTCGCGCCAAAACGTTGGTATGCGTGACTTCAAGGACACGGTTGCTACTTCGTCGCTGTTTGCCATTTTCCGAGTTTGTCAGAACGTTTCGATCAGTTCGTCTCACGTTGGAATCACGTCGGGGTCACCACTTTACCATTACCAGGATGCAATAAAAGAAATATTCTGATTGACGATCTTGTATTTAGGAGCGGGTATTTATATACATTTTGGATTTACAATTATAGGCAGATTTACAGAGCAACCAATCACAAACAATATCAAACGACCAATGACATATGAGCTACAGCGCGGCGCGCGCGCCTCGTCGCTAAGTTAACTAAATACAACTGTATGATGTATCAGTTCACAGTTGTATGCCCGCGCGCATGGCGTGCGGTCGTTGATGTATACTGCTATAAGATGAAAAAAGGCGGGAATAGAAAACTTTTACATTTAATTTTTTTTTGTTTTTTTTTTTTTTTTAATTATGTGCTAATTAGCAATAAAACATGGGTTCTGTAAGGCTCATATCTTCATGAAAACGGAAGCTGAAGCAGCAATTAACAATATTTTGCCTGAAAATTCTAAAGAGAGATATTTGAAAACTTGTAAAAATAAAATGTTTTATTCTTGTAATGCCGGTTTTTTCTACTTACCTCATAATCGAGATGTAAAGCAGAGTAGTTAGCTCGAGTGTAAGCATCAATAAATGCACCCTCGAACTATAGGCGCCCTCGCTGCGCTCGTGCACCTAAATATCTCGGGCTGCAATTGATGCCTTACAGCCCTCGGCCACTAATCTACTATTAGTTTGTGAGCAACAGAATCGGCGCCAATGGCATATGTTTCAGTGAAGTCATTGTTTGATGTAAAAATATTATGTACCTAAACATTTATATTATATCTAACCCGTCTTTCCTTAAAAAGAGTTTTCTATTATTTCAACGGCACTATAGGTCTATTGTAAGAAATCCATTATGTTATTGTTTGTGTTACTGTTTGATGCCAAAATAAATAAAAAAGAATACTAAACTTTTATAACAAACATCAAAAAGGTAACAACTACAACAACAAAAGGTAACACAAGAAATAATCAGATTAAGGGCTGATTTCTCAAAGGCCAGATAATTTTATTGGAGTAATTAGGTATGTTGAATTTATGACATTGAGCTTTCTATTCTGCCGATTGAAAACCCGACCTAAATTTATTAACATAAGAATTGTAACAAATCTAGGTACCTACGATTACTTTCCGATTAAGCGACATTGCTTTTTAATCTTATCTTAGACATTTATTCAATCATGATACTATTAGATTGGACTTCGGACTTCTAATTATGATTCATTGTATTTGTCACGATCCGTTATAACCTACACTATGTCCAATGTGTCTTTTGTTAAATGAATATTTTTTGTATATTGTACTGCGACTTCGTTCGCGTGGTTTAGTTATGCTCCGCTCCTATTGGCCGCAGCGTGATGTTACAATCCTAAAGCCTTCCTGGCTATCCAACGAAAAAAGACTTTTTCAAAACGGACCTGTATTTCCCGAGATTAGCGCGTTCAAGCAAACAAACAAACTCTTCAGCTTTATATATTAGTATAGATACAATGGTTGTTTTCCACAGAAAATAATTTTGATTTAAAAATCTTAGTTTATATTGAATAAGAGTTTCTGTTACAAACTATCGTTTATAATCATTAGGTATTATTTAAATTAATGGCCTAACCTAGGAAGGGTCGGTTTCAAATGTCCGATGGCTTTTTTAATCATACAATTTGGAGGCAAGGGAAACAATTTACTAGCGGCCGCCAGCGACTTCGTTCGCGTAGAGTTAGTAATGCTCCGCTCCTATTGGTCGCAGCGTGATGTTATATAGCCTAAAGCCTTCCTGGATTAATGGGCTATCCAACGCAAAAAGAAATTTTCAAATCGGACCAGTAGTTCCTGAGATTAGCGCGCACAAACAAACAAACAAATTCTTCAGCTTTATATATTAGTATAGATAGATTAGTGAACAGTGAGAAATCTCACGTAAGTCCCTATAATAACTTTAAACCTGTTAAATGTTGGTGTTATGTAACTTTTAAGTACTGCATCTTTTTATACAGTTACCGATAGGTAAACAAAAAAACCTCGTGGCTTAGTTAACAGACTAAACGTAATGTCAGTCACTACAGTTGTCATACATCACAGTTGCACTCTTCAATTTATCAACGTAATAATAAGACATTGTGACATTGCTAAACTGGAAATTACAATTCGATCTAATTCTAGACCAAAGAAGCATTAGGTCGTATCTATAGGTCGACCTTAGAAGCAGGAGGTCGTATGTGTGGGTCGCTGGATTTAAACAAACGACCTAATGCTTTTACGGTCGATCTATAGATGGGAAATCATCAAATGACGTCTTCAGCACTGGGCGGAGCGATACCTTAATTCACAAGTAACTTCACATTTAGTAAAAAAAAAAATCTTTAACTCCTAAAATAAACGATAGTAGGTATTTCAATTAATAGGCACAAAGAAGTCTACATTATCAAAAATACTATCTTACGGTATTATCTAACAACGGTATTTTAGGTTTTTCCTTAATTGATGTATAAAAAAACATAGTTTTAACACAGTCTAAAAATCATACAGTCGTCCAACGAGGACGTCTAGACAGAGCAATCGTGTGGGGTGTGAGGGGCGAGACGCGGGTAAGCGGCACCCGAGCTGCGAACAAAACGATGTTCGTAGCTCGGTATCTATCATTAAGGGCTAACGCGTGTTTATTTTTTTATTTGTTTGTTTTATAATTTGATATGAGTGTCAATCTTGAGTATAATTGGGGTGCTTGTTACGAAAAAGCCATCCTTTTTGCCATCCAAAATGGCGGACGGCATTTTTTTATAATTTGATATGAGTGTCAATTTTGAGTATAATGGGGTGCTTGTTACAAAAAAGCCACCCTTTTTGAAATTCAAGATGGCGGACGCCAATTTAAATGTATATTAATATGATATGGGTGTTAATTCCGAGGTGGATTGGGGTGCTGGTTACGAAAATGCCATCTAAATAACTTAAATCTGTCTCGAGTTGTTCCCGTAGTAAAAATAGCAAATTAATCTATCTATACTCTATACTAATATACAATATGTAAAGAAAACCCTGTCCGATCCGTGAAGGTATTGTTAGATATCGATAACTGATTCTACTAATGACTACAAAGCCGGGCTAAACTTAAAAAAAATCCCCCTAAAAATATAGATATTATTTCGCAAAAAGAGGTAACTTAAAACATGTGCAGTAGGCAATCCAGGCGCGGGCGAAGAGGGGCAGGGTACGCGGCACGCGATCGCATTGCTATTCGCTCAGAATTATACCGTCAAAAATAATGTTGTCACTTTTTAAAAATTACCAAATTTTGGGGAAGTGGAATTAATTCGCGGGAAAAAAAGATTAATTCATAATTCACTAGTATTTTTACTACGATGATTATGTAAAATTTCATATGTTATTTGGTCATGTGTTTACCTAACCTTTACTATGCTTACGGGTCGGACAGGGTTTTCTTAACATATTGTATAAAGCTGAAGAGTTTGTTTGTATGTTTGTTTGTTTGTTTGTGCGCGCTAATCTCGGGAACTACTGGTCCGATTTGAAAAATTCTTTTTGCGTTGGATAGCCCATTACTCAGGAAGGCTTTAGGCTATATAACATCACGCTGCGACCAATAGGAGCAGAGCATAACTAATTCCACGCAAACGAAGTCGCTGGCGGCCGCTAGTTAAATATAATACAGCTATAGATGTTGATCTGCAATAAATATTGTTTATTTGTGACAACCCTGGCCGATGCGTTACTGTCTAGATCTAGACGATGTCGGCATTTTACACGAGATCAAAGGCGTCGACCTACTGTATGATTTTTATACTGTGGTTTTAAGCATCTCCTGAAAACAAATCTTACAAGGAGTTAGCCGAATTATGGTCTCGAATTGTAACATATCACAACAACTGAAGTGACTGGTTGGCACTACAGTTGTTTGGTCTGATTAATAAGTCACGTGTTTTATTTCTGTTTAGTTAACTAGCTAAACCGATTAAGTATCACTACATATTATAAAACAAAGTCACTTTCCCTATGTCCCTTTGATTTATTAAATCATTACAACTCTGCAACGGATTTTGTTGTGGTTTTTTAATAGATAGAGTGATTAAAGAGTGATTACATACATTAAATTGTGGAGAAATACTATTATTTCTGAGGTTTCTAATGTGAATACGTAAATAATTAATTTTTTTTCGCCTTTGCAGTGAAACGCAGGCTGAACCCTACGAGATTTATCAAAATAATGTACTAAATATGGAACACATTGAAAAGGTGTACAAAAAAGTCCGCGATGGTATATGTCTATCTTTTATGGATATCCCACGATAACATTTTTATGTCATTTACTTTTTACGACAAAAACCAGCTAATTTTCGAAGCGATTTTAACCAATACAGCATTAATTCTTATCCAATTTAATACCTTAAACACATTGTTGTTGTAATATAGATCTATATAGCCCTTTACAGCATATGATTTAAATGAATATATTCGAAGATATTTCAGATTTAAAAGATGCGGGGCGTCACGTTTATGGCGGAACCGACCACCGGCCGGGGCAGAGCGGATGTGAGCAGTGGGCCGCTATATTTTTATACAACGTTCATAGTTTTTCTGTGGTGTATTTAGTATCAGCGTTGCACCCGTGCAAAGCCGGGGCGGGTCGCTAGTAGTAAATATAGCTTTAATACATGTAACAGAACGCGAGAATAGAATACAAAATATGAGCTTTTATTAAGTTTTAATTCAAAAGGTGATTAACGAGTAACGTGCCTAGAATGTTACTTTTATGGAAAATTGTTCAAAATAGGTAACCGCACACAGGTTCAATGGTATACATATTTAAAGTAAATAATTATAACACGTGTTTCACAAAATTTAGTATATAATGAATTTAGGTTGTGGTAACTTATTTTTTAATTTTTGTAACTCAAAAAGTTAAGTTACTAAAAACAGCACTAAAGTGCAAAACTGTTTACTTATTGTAAATAAACAGTTTTTTTGAGATACATAAATTGTAACTTACAATTTATGTATCTCAAAAAGTTGTCCTAAATAAAATGATTTATTTATTTTTGGTATCGATGACATATAAGTATGTATGTACAGGCATACATACATACACGTATACATGTCAGGGCATAAGAACCACTGATAATATCTATATCTGTGGTACCTACGATATTATGATAAGTACCTTTACGCATTCGCATTTTAATAATACAGAATAATTTCCACATTAACTTGTTATTTGATAACTTATTTATAAATTAATATTGGCAGTCACGGCGTAGTAGTAGTTGGTGGCCACGTACTGGAAGACGCAGCGTAAGGAGGCCCCCAACAAGGTGGACCGATGACCTGGTGAAGGTAAGCCGTAACGGCTACGGTAACGGGAAGCCGATGGATGCGGGCAGCACAAGACCGGTCAGCGTGGAAAGCTTTGGGGGAGGCCTTTGTCCAGCAGTGGACATCTATAGGCTGAGGAAGATTGGCAGTCTTATTTTTTTTTATAAATTATAAACCAGTGTTTGGCCGCAATCTCGCCTGATGTTAAGCAGTGATGCATCTCGCCTGATGGGAAAACCTGGAGCACAGGCGTAGAGTAGCCAGCCTTTGGGTCTCTATAGGATGCATTCTGGTGAGTGTGCAAGGGAATTGCATGATTTAATTCCCCCATCTCCGTTCCGCCATCGGATGACCCGTCGTACGGCGACTTTCCACCCTTACGTTGTTGACACCACTACGATCCGGACGAAGCGTTTCGCTTCTTTTTAAGCCTGTGCTCCAGGCTTTACCATCAGGCGAGATGCATCACTGCTTACCATCAGGCGGGATTGCGGTCAAGCGGTAGTTTAAAAAAACAATATTAAGAGCCTATTCACTCTAGCTTTGAAGACACTCAAATTGTAGTCCGACGGAAACAAAGCTGCTAGCAAATCGTTCCAGTCCCTCCAGTCGAACCATTTAAAGCCATATGCATATATTTTAATTGTGTTGGTGTGAAGATCCCAGCACGCGGTTCGTTGCGATCTCGTCGCCTGTATGCCTACAGGCACTTATGCAACCTTTCCTCAAAACGACTTCAAAGAGTACAGTTATAAAGGGTGTATCTGACATCGACGCACAAACAACTACCATGGATCCAGTGCGTGATTCTGAAACCCCCAGTGCTGGAATTTTTCGTCGACTTTTTCATGATTAAAAAAAATATACATACATAATGCAGTTTTTTTTTTTACTTTAAACCGTTCATAATTGCTATAATTTTATAATCGAATATGATTTTATAAGTAAAAATTAATTAATTCGCTAATTACACAATAAAGCGCAATCTGAACAAGACTCGATCTTATCTGCTGATTTAATAGTGTTCACATCAGGGATCAACGTCATATCATATCTACAAACCCGCACGGCGGCACGCTTGCAATGTTCAAAGGCCGAGCCGGCACTTTTTTATACACTGTGAATTCTGTAACCTAAATGACTATCATAATTTTATTAGTGGCATGCGGTGTAGCCTTTTCGCGAAGTTTGCGTTACGATGTCAGATACACCCTGTATAAGTACTAGAGTGCGATTCTGTAACCATCTCTCTGTAACAACGTAGGTGAAGCGAGCGTAGAGTGTGCTGTCATTCTAAGTAATAATCAAATGACACCGTTGACAGCTTTTGAACGTAACTTTTCACGGTGAGTTTTTGACAATCGTTTTTTTTTTTTTTTTGCTTTCCTGGTGTTTTAGCGTGGCTAGCTGGCATATGGTAATTCATTTTATGTTGTGTTCATTACTATACATGATAGTGTTGTATAAAGTCATGTGTTATTTTTTAAATGAAGAGACAGTTGTGCTGCTGGGGAGTTTGTTCCGGCACTTCTTCTTCCCAGCGAAAACACTAGGAAATGGCGGCGGGTGGGCGTTTTGGGGGGACTGTCTTGTGTAGTATTGACGTTCATAAGTTCTGATTCTCAAACTAATTTAAATAAATGACCTTTGATTTTGATCGACAGTTTGCTTTATATTTTTTTATAGCGGCCGCTAGCGATTTCGTTCGCATGGAGTTAGTTATGTTCCGCTCCTATTGGTCACAGCGTGATGATAACATCCTAAAGCCTTCCTGGATTAATGGGCTATCCAACGCAGAAGAATTTTTAAATCGGACCAGTAATTGCTGAAATTAGCGCGTTCAAACAAACAAACTCTTCAGCTTTATAAATTAGTATAGATTTACGCAACTAAATTGTTTATAGAGGTAGCGCTAAAACAATCCACTGATTAACGCTGTTGTTAAGTAAGTATCCCGTATCGAGTAGAAAATGAACAAAAATAGTTCAAATAAGCTTCTCACAAAGTCAGGGAAAATCACATAGGAAAGCCTTGTGACGGGTGTTAAAAAACCGTATTAATATTAAGTCTCATTTACTCATTCTCACTCATACACTCATTCATCAAACCAGTTTCCTCGCGATTGCATAAGACATAAAGTACCTTTTTGCATTCTACTGCTAACCAACTACGAACAAGCATGCTAATTGCTACTGCACTTGTTACAAAATTATATCTTACTTACCGGTGGCTGAGCCGCTGTTCACCACAATCTTCGTCGCAGCATTTGACATCACTGGCTTTGGATTCGGGTTCGGTAACGAATTGGCTGACGACGTCGAAGAAGTCTTCACACATGGTGAAGTCGGTAATGATATAGGAGAGGATAATCTTAGCGGTGACGTAGGGGTGCCCAAATTGGACGGAAGTGACATCTTGGAATCCGAGGAAATGAAGGAATTCACTTTAATGGAAATATCGGATTTATCTTCAGAAGGCTCGGGAGTACAAAGGACTGTGGGCAACGATATTTTTCTTGTTGATTTCTGCTCTCTTCCTGGAGAGTCGTCCATTTTCTCTGAAATCAAAGAAACGAATAAGTGTTACAGGTATGAAAGTGATATGGTATAGTCGATATGTGAAATTGACGGGAGTCTGAGACAAGACTCTTCATGAAGCCATCATTTACGCTTTCTGTACATCAAACTAAATAACTTTGCACAAAAATAATTGCTGGGAAAGGACTTTTATGTTTGGTGTTAAAATCCGCAACACACGGTAAGTAGAGCGCAAAACATCGTACAGGAAACGTGGGAGTATTTAGTTTACTACGTTTTTACGTCTACTTTGTTTTACTAACAAATGTTTGTAGTGTTTTTATGAGAAGATGGTTCCCAGGTACGAAAAAAACATCATAGTAACGGTAAGATAGACGGCGCCGCTGAGGTCGGCCCAGGAAGAGCTGGCCAGAATACTAGGAGGTGGAGTCTTTGCCCAGTAGTGGGAAAGTATAGGGTAATCAAAAAATAAATAACGGGAAGAACAGATGATTCCCGGTTTCGGCTTCTTTAATCATCATATTATAATTCACCACTGCTCTCAAAACGGTAAAGAATAAGATCGTGATGAAACCGGCATATCCTAGAGCCAAAAACTTCAGTCATGTGACATCTACGTGTCGTCCTCCGTGGCGCAGCGGTCAACACACCTGCCTGCGACGTGGAGGCCCCGGGTTCGATCCCCGGCTAGGTCATGATGGGAAACGATCTTTTCCTGATTGCCCTGGGTCTTGGATGTTTATCTATATGTGTATCTATTATAAATATAGTATCGTTGAGTTAGTATCCCATAACACAAGTCTCGCTACTTACTTTGGGGCTAGCTCAATCTGTGTGATTTGTCCGTATATATTTATTTATTTATTATTTATTTATCTACCAATCCGCATTGGATCAGCGTGGTAGATTACGGCCCACTCTCTCTCTCTCACCGAGGGGACGCCTATGTCGCAACGGTGGGGAAATTATAGGCTGATTATGAATGTTATGTTATGTTTGAAAGGAGTAGGTAGATGTGAAATACATCGAGTTGGATATGTGCTCTATGGTGAAATAGGTACAACGGTCAATCCAAATAACAAACAGTAGGAACCGAGCTATGATTTCTTTGTTCTTTTAAAATTAATATATTTTTTTTTAATGTATACAACAGTTTACATTCTACCCATTGATAAAATATTAAACTAAGGTAGATATGTCATTAGCGCACTGAAAATGAAGCGTACAAAAGGAAGGAAAGTCCTGCATCTCGCCTTAGTCACTTTCGATACACTCGTAAAAACAAACGACAAACACTAATAGCGCAAACGACAAACACTAGCCATCTTTTTCTTCTCTATGCTTTAGATTGCGCCCCATCTCACTCACACTGTACCAATGTATGCCGAATAAAAATATGCATGTGTGCTGCTGCTGTGTTCGGCACATTTTTTTTTGGTCAGTTTGTTAGAATATATCGTATCTGTTTAATATTTTATCAATGATTCTACCCGATTTTGTTAACCCCGCTAGACAACAAAGCGGTGTAAATATTTAATACTTTTCCAGTTTTTTACGGAACAGTTGGCCTACTTTCAAATATTGTATTGATTTGAGAACTTACTGTCTTATCCAAAGCAACAATATTACTTTAGTTAAATTATGATAAGGGGTTACCTTACAACAACAAATTACAAGTACTTTTCCGATAATAGCTATATGCTGTCTTTCAATTTCGCACTTTTCAGAATGCTTGTTAAGGTTATCTGAGAAATAACTATAAAGATATTTCAACCACAAAGAAATAATAGCCTCATAAAAGGTTAGGACTTTCATATTTGGGTATGATATCATTTAGATTTTTATTTGTAACCGGTCTTTCTGCATGTTTAAGGCAGACGATGTTCCAACTTTAGAAATTATTAGGAACAACAACTGTCTGGTAAGAAGTTTCAGAAGAATGTTTTACGATGAAATATTAAATTTTATACAACGTCATTTTGGTAAAGGGCCTGGATTTTTTATTAACAATCATTATTATCTATTGAAAGACTTCTTCCATTTTGCTTAGCTCGATAATTTAAAAAATTTATGTGCATCAAGACATCAAGGCCTTTTTAGGAACGATTTAAGACCTCTATAAGTACAAAAAAAAAAAAAAAATTCAATGACATTTAAATGTCAACTGTCGGATAACCTTAAAATAACTGGAGCACCAACGTAAACAATGCTCGACTAGGAAACACAGCATAATTATTAATAAAATTATGGTGATTTTCATAAAAGCTAATAATCAGGTGTGAAAGTTGTAGTGGCTCATTATATATTTTTTCGGTTTACGAAAATACTGTCTTATAGGTATCGAATATGCTGAACACACCTACATAGGTACATCAGCTGATGCTGCAAGCTTTGACACACCAAGTTAAGAAAACAAGAAACAGCAATACCGTCTATGTTCACAGGTAGCTCTATTCATTTGACATAATCAGTAACGTATTCGTTACCTGAAATCTCTTCGGTGTATTTGCCTAACCTGAAAAAACCTGTAATTTCGGTTTAATGTTTCAGGAAGTTCTCTGCGTCGTCCACACTAATGATCGGATATTCCAACAGAAATGTAGAACGAAAATACTTTCCACAAAAAATAATCAGAGCGATTAGTATAAAGCCCAATGTCCAGCGCATGTCATTTATCAATTCCTTGTCACACAATTTACATCTTGAATTACATATAAAGACTGATAAAGAAAATTACGTTCACCCAGTGGACTGGCCGGCAACCCGGCACGCCAGTGAGGAGCCGTAGGAGGACGACCGACGCAAAGCCGCCACTCGGCGTAAACTCGGAACTACTGCGCCAGAGAGAGACGGCAGCACTGACGTAGATACAAGCTGATGTGTCCTCGGTTTATATCGCTCATTCATTGAGTTGAACAGTTCGTTGTATATGAGCGACACAGGCGTTGTCGCAGCTTGTTTGCCGTCAAAACTTCTATATTGTTTTCAAATAAAGTGTGCAATAGTGGTTGGTAACAGTGTTAGTTTTTAAGTGCAAAGTTTATAAATAGCAGTGATTTAAAGTTAATGCAAACATGTCTACCACTGAGATAGACAGGCCTATGGGGGTAAAACTGAGAGTGCTACATACTGTGAGATTAATAATTGCAAGTATCGGAAAGTTTTTCTTCAGTTTATATTATGGAGCCGAGGGCAAGAAGATACCGCCCATACATGATGACATCCTAAAACAGCCAGCTATTACAGTAGCAGAGAAAATTCGGAATAAAGAGGTACATTTTTACTCAATTTTAGTAAACATGTCGTGTTTGGTGGTCTCGTTACGAAAGATTTTCTTAATAGGCTAAACTTGGACTCTGTACGAAGTTTTAATGTAAAAAACAAATGTACACAAACATGAACACGACGAGCTTGTATGTAGGTACAACTTTAATAGCAAATGATGTAATTTTTAAAGAGGAAGCACATGATGCAGGTAAGCAGTGCGAGTTTCTACGTAACAAGGAAATTGTGCACCCACAATTTTGCGAGACGGTTTCAATTCATCTTGATATCTATCTATGTTGATTTTCCAAACCCATATGTAGTTTCATGCAATGATTACACAAACTGATAACAATATCCATGTGTGAATCGATTACTATGCATTTAAAATACACTTTAATAATAAAACGTTGATATTTCCAGCAATATACACAGTAACAAAGTCCGAAGTATAAAAATGACTCATTATATTCACGATCTAATCAGAAGTGGCGAAACGATTAGATTATGCCAGTCAGTTTTTGGTTTCAGTCATTAAATCCTTTAAAAGACTAGGCTTTCGTATGCTTATTCAATTTTTAATACTTACTGGTTAAATTTTCTGACCGCGTTAGCTATTCCATTTCTTTCTACCACATTCGTTTTACTTAAAAGCCTACATATCACTCCATCAATTTATTTTATCGCTCTATTAGTTAATGCCAGCGAGTGTAGGTACCTAAACTTCAAGTTCAAGTCCTAACCTTGGCATTAAACATGAATGTGACGCATACATACTTAGTACCCTAAGCTTACATAATTTTAGAATGACATTAGATTCTTTATTGATTCTTGTTCATAAACTAAACCATTTTTTTTTTACTTAAGTGCATATTTTTTTTCTGAAAAGGATAGAAGATAAAATTTTAGATTAATCCTGTCAAATTAAGATATTCCATAGACAGTTTAGACGCGATTATAAATATGGTGACCAAAAATACATCAATTTATGTCAGGCGTGGACAAATTTGACAGGTCTAAACTGACAGAAATTATGTTCTGTCCTTTTCTTAATAGCAAAGAAGGAAAAAGATGCATTGAACTTAAATTTAGTTTAGTTTGTGAACAAGGGAATCGGGGCCAATGGCGCCGAATCCACAAACTAAATTTAAGTTGAGTGCATCTTTGTCTTTCTAGTTAATAAAGAAAGGGACAGCAAATATTTAGTTCAGTCCTGTGAAATTAAGATACCTACTTCAGAAGTGGTTTACGTCAGGCGAGGACAAATTTGAGAGAATTGTAGATTTTTTAATTCTGATATCGACCTTCGTTGTCGTGTTTAACAATCTACAATTCTTTTTCGTACGCGTTAACGTGTTATATACATATAAATAAAGTAGGTTAATAATTAATAAATGACAAACAAGCTAATTATGTCAGACTGGTATTATATAGTCGGCTTTACAAAAGGCTTTTGTTATGGTGTGAATAAAACTTCTTAAGTACCATTGTCTCTATTAGAATCCTGTATGATCGTAATAACATGGAAAGTAGTCTAATGGCTACGAGCAAAAACTGTTTGTAATTCTTTAACCGCACGACAATATTCATATTTTTACGTTTATGCTTTGTTTTACATTTTTGGGCCGAGTTTTCTCTTTCCCATAATTGGGGCAAATAAAGAAAACAAATTAGATTGGCTTTGTCTGGGATGCCGTGTAATTCTATTTTATATTTATGCACGAATACAATGTCGGCTCGAGCCTTTCGTTTGAAAGTTAGAAGTGTTTAATAGTGAATCCGCTGAACAATGGAAATTCCTAAAAGCTTTTTTTGTATAGTATTGATGACGTTGGCTTAGCACTAAAGCTAAGATAGCATCGGAGACAAAATTGTAATTATTAACAATCAATAGCCTGATTATTAAATTATTTATTTATTTACCATAGTTAAAACTATTATTACTGAACTTAACCTAATGCAACAGAGCAGTTATCATCATCATAAACCTTTTTACCGTCCCACTGCTGGGCACAGGTCTCCTCTCATACAGAGAAGGATTGAGCGTAATCACCACGCTTGCTCAATGCGGGTTGGCGATTTCAGACTTATAAAGTCCAGGTTTCCTCAAGATGTATTCCTTCACCTTCAGTCATTGGTGTCCAAGATATACTTAGAAAGTACATATAACTTTAGAAAAGTTACATTGGTACTTGCCTGACTTGGAATCGAAACCGCGCACTCATACTTGAGAGGCTGGTGTTTTAACCACTAGGCCACCACGACGTCAGCAGTTATGAACTAAAAAATAACTTATCAATCATATCTTTATATGATTGATAAGTTATTTTTTAGCCGAAAGACGTCTTTACGTCTTTCGGCTGAAATGGGCCTGGAAAATCATTTCCCGTAGAAAACAAATTGCTCTAAAAGCTTATAATTAAGAATTAGATTCATTAAGTTGGTTGATTGATTTAATTATTCAGTTTTGACGAACATACCTAACTACCATATAGTCCAAAATTAAAATGGAGAAATTCTAAGAGATTAAGCAAGGGTAGTGGCAAAATCTCGAGATGTAGCTAAACAACAAGAAACTTATGCTCTCATAATAGTTCGACGTAATAAACAGCAGGAAACATAACACCCGATGTTGATTGATCAACTACGTAACATAACTAATAATTCTCAGTTTAAATGGCATCACAATGCGACACGAATTGGTTGTAAGCATCACGACCCGAATAAAACCGTGAGCTGGTACTCTTGGTACTCGCTTTGTTGGAAAAAATATTAAAAATATCATGAAGGTGATGATTCGCTTTCTATAAAATCTTCTGGGGATAGGGACTTGATCATTGAAGTTATGGATGAGTATTTTAGGTATTATGAGTATTTGAATACATATAGCGTTCTTGAAAGTAAGTTTCTTGTGGGAAGTTATGCCTTTGCGAACTGCCATCAAGCACAAGCTGTCTGCGACAGTCATTTCATTTAATTTCATATGGCAACTGAGTTAGTTTGGTAATTAAAGTGATTCGTATTCTAAGAATCCTAGTAACTATACTTTTGTTCAAGTTTGATGCATAAAGTTATCTGTTGTTTTGTTATCTTAAAAAAAAATGTTTTAATGCACTTCGAATACACGATTACGAGAAAAATTTCAGAAAATAGAAGAGGAAACTTGAAACGTAAGCTAAAGATAACTGGTTAAGCACTTAGCATTCAACTTGGTAATTATTTTGTTATAATTGCCAGACTTTCGGATCAAAGTGGCGACAGGCTCTTCTTAATTCTTGCCTTACAATTCCAATGATCGTTAGCGACGACGACGTTCAAAGTTTGACTTAGATAATTATGTTATAAATTTATTGAGGCAATGATGAATATATCGATTATATGTAAAGTCAATCAGATTCCATGTGGCTTTAATAATGCGTGCTTTGACGGAGTTAACTCAGCTGAATTTTGGTCCAAAGTTGCTTGAACTTTTAGTCATCGATACACTAACAAGAACCTTTTGGCAAGATTTTCTGAAATCTAATAGTAATTTGTCTGTTGTTGTTAATGTTGTATAGCGATTGGCATTATTAAGCGCTTGTCAGTTAAATAATAGTGTAGGTATATCCGCAATCGCTACAGTTTCTATGAAAAGCTAGTTACCTTATCATGCAAACAGTACCGATGTCTTTATCTTGTGTTGTCATCTAGTATCTTGTGTTGTTTTATTAAAGACTTATTATCTTTATGTTACGTTTAACGTTTTTGATAAAGTTATTCTGTTATCACCTCACGTGAGAAGTTTAAATTTATTTTTGTTATTCATTTACAGATAACCAGCGTGCAAGTAATAGAAGCGTGCATCAGGCGGATCAAAGATGTCAATTCCGCGCTCAATTGCTTCGTGGAAGATCGATTTGAAGCCGCATTAAAGGAAGCACGAGAGGCCGATGAACTCGTTCGTATCGGCTTGAAGTCGGCCGAACAGCTAAAAGAAGAGAAGCCGTTCCTCGGCGTCCCTTTTACGACCAAAGACTGTATAGCGGTTAAAGGTACAATAACAGTTAATTCATACGGTTGTATAAGAATTTAATTCGAGATAACAAAATGGCTGCTATGCTCATGAACTGACCTTTGCTTTGTATCATGCATTTTCTGTACCACTGTAATTTTTTAATGATTACTATACGTTTATCAGAGTCGGTTCAAGGATTTCTAGTATTGTCTTGTTTAATTCCGATTTAATATTATGTTTCATTATTACGGATGATGGAATAAATATTATACAAGTTGATTACCGATCGATCGACACATTATCGAGTTTTTATAAAGTTCAGTTAAACCTTGGTGAATTTTAATTTCAACTATATTACTAAAGTTAATTGCTAGTACATTATGTTACATAATTGTATTTGTAAAGTTAACTACTGTCTTTTATGTATACCGTATCTAATTCAAATGCATGGAATGTTTTTGGCATCGGTACTTATCCCATTCTTTTTTGTTTTATACACTTTATATCAATAATATCTTTATCTTAATTTTGTTTGATAGGTAGGTTTACAGTTCATGAATAAAAAAAAAACAAAAAGGAAAAATTATAAAAACCATAATTTACAATCATTGTCACTGCAAAGGAAAGGAGGAAAATAACACTGAACATTTGCAGTATTATTTTCCTCCTGTGTGATTTTAACTGATTCGTTACATAATTACTCACTGACTAGTAACCACAACGACCGTTCCAATAATTTTAGGTGTAGACGTAGGATCGCGAGTAATGTAATCGCTTTATATCCTCACTGGCGGCAAAAGGGTCATAGGTGAATTGTTTTTTTCTATTATTTGAATGTTTTCCTAACTTCACATTACAGGTTTACATCACACAGCAGGTGTGGTTCTCCGTAGAAATGTCATTGCTGAACAAGACAGTGATGTCGTCGCGTTGCTAAGACAGAAGGGTGCTATTATCATAGGACTCACGAATGTACCTGAACTGTGCATGTGGTAAGTCTAGTTCGATCTTCCAGTAATATAAAAAACATTGTCAGCTACAATGTTTTTTCAATGTTCTACAGACAGACAACACAGTCTAAGCCACTGAAGAAACAAACATAGAAGGAAAAAGGAGAGAGTAAAGTTGCACTGAGTTGCATTTTCATTTCATCATTCGTGAACGGACGCCGTCAGAGGGGACTGGTCATCTCTTAGCTGCCAAGGCGTATTTTAATTTCTGAATTGATTTTTGTGTGTTTTCCATAATGGACGCTCTCAGCGTACAATATATTTCTGCATCGTTCTCACATGGTTGATTTCAACATGAATGATGTAATCAAATATTTGTAACAATAGCTTGAAAATTTAAAAGAGTGTCCATGGAGTTTCTTGCCCGTCCTTCTCCATAGGTACCTACTCTTTGGAATGGGCGACTAGCTTCATCTTATTGACTGACCGACCTACTGACAATTCAAAAGTGCCTGTAACTGGTTTATTTGAAATAAATGCTTTGATTTGATTTGATTATAATTAACGAGGTTGACTGATTTTGACATAGTTCAACAACGCTTGGGCAAAACTACAGGTCATTTGATTCGAGTCCAAAACGAAATCTCGGACAAAGCCCAGTTATGTCGTTTCAAAAATTTTGTCTATTCCTAGGTGGGAAACCCACAACCACATCCATGGCAGAACGAATAACGCTTACAATACCACAAGAATTGTTGGAGGTTCATCTGGCGGAGAAGGATGCTGTCAATCAGCTGCAGGGAGCATGTTTGGCATAGGTATGTACAGCGTACACCTTTTTAAAAGTAATCGATGTAATGGTCTTTTGTGTCAGACAAATCATACTAGGAAGAGACTTGCTCTGAAGATGATACTGCTAGTCTCTAAAAGGGCCGAAGGTAGTTGAAACTGACACCCTCCTTGAGAGCACCAAACGGGCAAACTCGTTTACCATGTCGATCCATTTAGCTCCTCGTTAAGGACCTGCCCTTAAAAAGATGACTGGGGCATCCTTGATTCGGAAATAGGTAAACAGGTGATTTTCCCTGGAAAAGGTTTATGCTCAGTAGAGGGCAGAGTTGATTCATTGATTGAACTGAGATTTGGCGACGAATCTATAAAATCTTGTTAAGTCTGTATTTAAACATTATTTTATATCCATGATAAAAAGTCACCCAAAAGTAATATAGGTAGTAATATTAGTAGGAAGTAGGGTAGGATATATAATATACAATATGTAAAGAAAACCCTGTCCGATCCGTGAAGGTATTGTTAGGTATCGATAACTGATTCTACTAATGCCCACAAAGACAGGCTAAACTTAAAAAAAAATCCTCCTAAAAAAATAAATATTATTTCGCAAAAAGAGGTACTTAACTTAATACATGTGCGATAAGCAACCTCTTCCGCGGGTGGCGGGGGGGGCAGGGCACGCGGCACCTGTGACGTGGTCGCGTCGCTATTCGCTTATAATAATACCGGTGATGTCACTTTTTTAAAAATTACCAAATTTCGGGGAAATTGGAATTAATTCGCGGGAAAAAAAGATTATTTCAAAATTCACTAGTATTGTTACTATGATGATTATGTAAAATTTCATATGTTATTTGGTCATGTGTTTACCTAACCTTTATTATCCTTACGGGTCGGACAGGGGTTCCTTAACATATTGTATATTATACATATATCATTTTGTGCAAATAAGTTATTATAATGTTACTTTAAGTCATTTAGTGAACTTACCTCAATATTAGATCGATGTATTTGAATAGATAGTTTCTTTCTGTTTCAGTTTTCTATGCAACTGTAATACAATTATTGTATTGTGTTTAAAGGTTCAGACATCGGTGGATCGATACGAATGCCAGCTTATTTCAACGGGATTTTCGGCCACAAGCCGTCACGTAACATTGTTTCAAACACTGGACAGTACCCCATTCCAGAGTCGGATTTACTGAATTCATTTTTAGGTAAGCAACTATAATAATCATCATAATTACAAAAATCTAAGTACCTATATTAATTTATTTGATAATAGCTGACCCGGCGAACTTAGTTCCGCCTTAGGCTAAGAACTCGCGGAGCGGTTTACACCCGCATACTCACCGTTTAAACCTGCCCTGGACTACGACAAACGTTTTAAAACCAAAATCAGCTCAATCGGCCCAGCCTTTCTCGAGTTTTAATCAGACTAACGAACAACAATTCATTTTTATATATATAGATATATTTATCATCATTATTATGCCTTTATTTAAATATATTAGGAGTAGGCAAAACAAGTTTTTTTGCATAATGAGTAAAATAAATACACACATCAAAAGTGTCTAGGGATCAAGCATTTTTATGCGGATTTCTTGAGATTGAGATGTGGCTTTGTAATAAATTTATGATTTTATAAATTTATATGGATCCTTTTTGGTGCATTTCATAATTTGAATCAGGAACTGTGAATCAAATTCGAGTAAAAGATGAAAATCAGCTGTCAATATTTATTCTTTTTGCACAGAAAAAAAAGAATGTACAGAGGCGGACTTAATGCCTTAGGCATTCTCTACCAGTCAACCCCAGGTGGTGAAGAGATAAGATGGTAGGTGCTTTAGCTTGATTTACTTTCAAAAGGAAAAAAAAACCCTATAATTATTAAAAAAATACTTAAATAAGCTAAATATACATACATACTATTACCAAAATATATACTTATAATATATACATAAAAAAAAAAACTAAAATTTGGGAGAGGGGTGTAGCAATAACTCTACGCTAGTTGTTGCGAAAATAACTCTGCAATTTCCGCTTAAATGCAAACCGACTGGCGGCCATCCTGATATCAAGAGGAAGCGCATTCCATAGAAGAATGGATTGAATGTGAAATGAAGAATGAACAAAGTCAGACGTATGTGAAGGACAGAGTAAGAGGGGATTGTTAGAAGAACGCAGATTCTTAGAGTGTGAAGAACATAAATATTGGAAGTGAGTCACAAGATAAGAAGGAGGAGTGGGTGATTTAAGAAGGGAGAAAAGCGTGGTCAAGGCGCGCAAATTTCTTCTCTGACGAATGGGCATCCATTTCAATTCAGACCTGTAGCTCGACACATGGTCATATTTCCTGAGATTGAATATGAACCTGATCCCATTGTTGAGCAATCTATCAAGCTTATCCAGCAAAGCCGCATTCAGATCAAAGTAGCACACGTCACCATAGTCGATTATAGGGAAGATCAAAGTCTGCACAAGCATGGTTTTTGTTTTAACGGGTAAAAAGTTCCTCAGACGATACAGAGAACGCAGGGTACCGTGGACCCTTTGACTAACGTAGGAAACCTGACGTTGCCAGCTAAGCGTCGAGTCAATATGCAAACCGAGATCTTTGACATTGGGGGTAATGGGTATGACGGTACCATTGAAGATAAGAGGAGGGAGAGAGCTAAGAGATAACCTACTCATCATACGTGAGCTTCCAATAATTATGGCCTGACACTTCAAGGGGTTTACTGACACCCCAAACCTATCAGACCAGTCTTTGATAGCCTCCAAGTCTTGGTTTACCTCCGCTATAGCGTTCGACACACATTCCGCCCGCTCAGCCGCATATACTTGGAGATCATCAGCGTATAGATGATACGAACACCGAAGACAGTGAGTTAAGAAATTAATGAAAATGGAGAATAATAATGGAGAAAGAATACCGCCCTGTGGAACACCGGCATCCAGCTCACGCCAACTCGATGAGCTCTCATCGACGCGAACCGACTGCCGACGTCCCCGAAGATAAGAAGAGAACCATTCCAGTGCCTTGGACGAAACCATAAGGTGAGAGAGAATAGCAAGCAGAATATCGTGGCTGACGGCGTTAAAGGCATTGGAGAAATCAATTAATACCAAAACGGTAACTTTGGTATCCTCCATAGCCTCTCTAATGTCACCAGTCACTTTAAGGAGAGCGGAGGCTGTGCTGTGTCCAGGTCTGAAACCAGACTGTAAGGGACTGATGAGGCTGTTCCGATAAATAAACCCAGAGAACTGCTTATGTACGCAGGCCTCAAGCACTTTAGATAGGAATGGAAGAATAGAAATGGGACGAAAGTGACTGGGTTGGGAAGGATTTGAAATTTTAGGGAGTGGGCGGACATAAGCCATGCGCCACAGGGATGGAAATTGACTGGAATCGAGAGAATAGTTAATGATGTGGGTGATCGGAGGGAGAAGGAAATCAAGGATCCAGACAACCATATTACGGCTGATGCCATCACAGCCCACGGCCCTGGATGTTATTGACAAGATGATTTTTTTAATTTCGTCCACAGTCACCGGAGAGAAGTGAAATGGTTCTATGGGGGGACTCGATAGGCCAGCAATGAAATCAACCGTCTGAGCCAATATTTGGGGATCCAATTGACTTGTAGTTGTGAATTGACGGTTGATATCATCAAGGCCAATTGAATTAGGAAAATCCACATGCCGTGGCCTGCCGATACCAAGAGTGCCAAGGAACTTCCAGATATCAGCAGGTGAAGAGGAAGATATGTTCTCGAAAATATGGCGGCGTTTAGCGTTGCGTATCATCTGGTTACACCTATTTCTAGCGACTTTGTAAAAGTTCCGATTCACCTCACTGCGATCCTTTCTAAATTTCCGAAAGGCCCGATCCCTACGCCTCATCGCCATTCGAACCCCTGTCGTAATCCAGGGAGCAGGAGGACGTCGAACCTTAATCCGCTTGACAGGAGCATGCTTGTCGTAGAGTGAAAGGACCGCCCGTTCAAAGATGTGCAGCTTATCATCAACCGTTGGCGTCACAGCCAGGTGTTCCCAATTAAGGTCTGACGCATCCTCACGAAGCCTCTCAATGTCCATGCGCGCAAAACACCGCATGTGCAGAACTTTTGGGATGGGTTTAGGTGGCCTTAGGACATAAGATAGGTAAATGAGGTCATGATGGGAAAAACCAGGTGCAGGACACTGACCATGAAAGGGAACAAGGGAGGGTTCAGACGTGATAATTAAATCGAGCCAAGTGTCATCACCTGAGATATTGAAGTGAGTAGGTTGTAGTGAAAGGATATGAAGACTAACGGACTCAATGATATGAAGGAGTTTACGGGATCGGGGAGAGTGATGGGTAAGGTCAGTGTTGAAATCGCCCATGATGACGCAGTGTGCATACTCAGAACCTACTAACTCAAGCGCCAATTCAAGATCAGAAAAATAGTCAACGACGGGCGGACAATAGACAACACCAAGTAAAGTCTTTACGCCTCTGACGTAGACCTCCAAAAAGAGGTACTCGGCGGAAGCATTGTAATGTGGTGGTGATGAGGTAATGATTTTAAAAGGAAAATCACTACGAAGATAAATAGCCACACCACCCCCACCCCTTCCAATTCTATCATTGCGAATAAGAGTAAAACCTGGGAGAGAGTAGGAGGCAGAGAGAAGAGGAGGCTTTAGCCAACTCTCAGATATCAGAATGGCATGGACATTCGTGTCAGAAAACGTGTCCAACAAATCACTATAATGACTTGGGACACTCTGCGCGTTAATGTGGCAAACATTGAATAAATTATTCTTTTTTTGGCTGAAGCTACGACGCACAAAGTCGCCAAGTGTGTCAGTCAAGGAGCTGAAACTAGCATTAGCGGATGAACCAGACAAATTAATAGCAAAGTGAAAAGAATCATCGTCAGATAACATAATTTATATACTAATATATATATATATATATATATACCCAAATAAAATATAATAAAATATAATTAGAACTACCAAAACTATAACTAAGATTATTCCTGTAAAGGTACACCACCACTATCCTTGCACCACCCACCAGTAGCACCAGTAACAGCTTACAAATATTACAAACATAACACAAAAGAAGGAAAAAAAAAATGTAAAAATAGGAACAAGCATAAAAACTAAACGAAACATGAACAATTAGAAATAAAACGCAATTTACGGAAAAGTACGTCACGAACTAAACGTGGAACATGGAAATAGAAACGTCAAAATGTAGACATTTGACATTAATGACAGATGTGATCATGACAGTAACAAATGACATTGACGAAATGACGATACACAAATAAAAACATAACATAATTACCTCCACATCGTAATAAGTTAAAGTGACAACCCGAGCACAAAAACTAAGATATAATTATGTTGCTATGAATAGATAACTTGTACAAACACATCAACAAACGCTTAGATATTACGCGCTCCACTGACAGGCTTGCTACCAGATCCAGATGATTCCCCGGGCTTCTTGGGGTATTTCGCCATCAATGGATTGAGTTCCCCAATGCAAGAAATCTTGTGTCGTGTTCCATCATGGGTCCTGATGACAATAACTCCGTCCTGGGTCCAGCATGATGTCATTCCGAAGTGCAAGCGCGCCTTGCCGAATACTGCCTGTCTGGACCGAGTCAAGAATTCCTTAATGGTGATCGTGGAGCCCTTCAGTGCAGACTTAGCCTTCCATATAGTAGACTTCAGGTCAACATTGGCGAATCTTACTAAAATAGGCCTACTGGAATTTGGACCCCTGCTTGATGAACCAAGTCTGTGGCAAACTTTGATGGCGGATGCAGTGATATCGGAAAGCGCCAACTTGCTCCTCAAAACTTCCAACACAAGAGCCCTGCAATCCTCCTTGTCCACTTCAGGAAACCCCATGAAGATAAGAGCCTTCCTACGAGATCTTGTCTCCAATGCATCAACTAGACCAGTGCACTCCGCGATTTGCTTCCTGAGAAGTCCCAGCATGCCAAACATAAGTTCACGAAAGGACCGGAACTCTTCAGCAACCTTCGCAACAGTGTCCTTAGTAGGCCCCGCACACTGGATTTGTGCCTCAAGCTCACCCATCTTCTTAATGAAGCACTCCTCGAGATTCTTCTGTGCCGTTTGAATATCATCCAGCTGAGACGACATTATAATATATTAAATGTAGATCTTCCAATGAATTTGAAGTAAGCACTTAGTGTAGAACTGGCAGGTGGTGGAATGTAAGCGCCAATGTTACATTAAATATTTCACCAATGTATGTAGTCGCTATTTAGTGGTTTATGCAAAATAAATAACTGTATTAAAGTAAATAAAGCAAATAAAAATAATTTAAATTAAAAAGAGTTCCAAACTTTGTGTGTTAACTTTTCTACACCTACCCCCGAAAAAACTTATTATTGTCCCGTTTAACAAAATAATGTAAAATAGATAGTTATCTATCTCTCGATGATTATAATAATTTGCAAGAAAACTAACTGATAATCAAAGAAGACGTTTATATATTAATATACTAGCTGATCCGGCGAACTTTGTTCCGCCTCAAAGACAATATCACATGCTTATTTTTTTTTACTTTTTAAATTAGGATTATATTGTAAATAAAAAAAAACTATAATTATTCAATGATTCTTTGCCATTTATTGTAGCACCTTGTGATAAACTACATTTTTTTTTTATCAGGCGCAAAAACAAACTGTGGCATACAACAAAATACATGGCATATTCACGGGTCTTCCGGCCCGTGAATATGCCACATTTAAATAATTGGCCATGGGAAAAATGTGGATATTCGAGATTAAGATCACTAACTTTCAACGATTGGCCTTGTGACTTATTTGTAGTCATGGAAAATGCAAGACAGATCGAAAATTGAAGTTGTTTAAACTCAAATGGCATGTCGGTTGGGATCATCGGGATCCTCGGAATGGGAACTTCCTCACTTTTGAATTTTCCTTTGAGTATTGTGGCGTAAATAAAATTGTTCATCAATTTATTTACCACCAAACGTGTTCCGTTGCACAGGTTTGGTTAGTTTAAGTTTCGAAGCATGATTACTATGGAACCAATCTTTCGTCGTAAATTGTGCGGTATGCCAGGTACAGTCAAATAAGTTTAAAAAATCAATTGGATAGTTGGTGGCATCAACTTCATTTGTTACACAGTCAATAGATTTGAAAGAATGCAGTGTACCAATGATCTCATTGTGAACTATGTAGTTTAAGTGATCTACATCTTTATTCTTAGCTGCCAAAATTACTCGCTCACTCAACCATTAATTATTTTTGAGGTTAGTAAAGATGTTTGGGAATACTTTGTTGATGAGTTCGTCTTTCGATGAGTCAAAGTGACAGATTTTTCGGAGGAAATGAAAACAATCCGCTCGATTCATCGACAGCTACTTGGTCATTACCATTACACAACGTGTAACATAAAGGGTATATACATAACAAAGGCATGGCATCTTTACATGATATCAAACGATATTGGAAGGGTTTTTTAATCCTATCTCTTTATGTTAGGAAGTTATGAGGAAAAACACTGCCTGTGATAGGCTACTATCATACTAGTCGCACAGAGATATTGAAGACATTTATCGGATTTTGGCAAGTAACGTGACGGGTAACGAGAAGTTATTAACGTATGTAGTGTGCTGCCACGTTTGTTATGATTTGATTTTAAGAAACACACGAAACCGAAAATTTGGTACCAATTTTTTGAGTATTTTATTTTGAGTTGAAACCCTTCCGATATCGTTTGATATCATCTAAAGATGCCGTGCCCTTGGTATGTATATAGCCTTTTTGTTACACGTTGTCTATAGATATACTTAGATACCTTCCTACATAATTCTATTAGTCACTTAAAGAATCTGTGACACAAGTGCATACACAATCGATATGGCTTCACCTGGGGACCTTGCCTTGTTAGTGATGTTCGCAACTTTGAAAGAAAAAAGCAACCGTTCAAATTGGAGATAAGTAGATCTTTTCCCAAACTGTCCCCGAAGATTCCAAGAGTTTCGTATAACAATTGGATTTTATTTCAGGCAGGTTTAAATTTGAAGTAGTTAATGAATATATGTTTGAACGTAAACAAAGCTATAAGAAAATGTTAAGGATCGTAGCAGGTGGCGGTTTATAAGTTCTGCAAACCCCTCTAGAGACTAACATATGGTATGAGTGTAAGTATTTGTCTGGTGTATCGTCATTTGATATAATTTAGTAAAAACCTAGGACTTTTCTGAACTAATGGTTCAATTATAAAGGTATGAATGTCAGATAATAATAATAAACTCCTCTTGCTTTATTAGCAGAGTATGGAATATGAATAGAGTCACTATAGTCCCAAAAGTAATATCAACAACGGGCGTTATCCCATAACAAATATTCAATTGTTTTAATGCACTAAATCTTTCCAAATACACGTGCATAACAGTACAAATAGCTGCCATATTACACACTTGCCGCATAGAAAAAAAAATACAAGTCACACTTCGATGATAATTTGACAGTAGTACAGAGCAATTTACCTTCTCAAAATAATGACTAGAATCTCACCCGTGAGATTCTGAAAATACCGGATAATAAAGACCTGAGAAAATTAAGTTAAAAACCATACTAATAACTTCCTCTAAAAGTTAGTCATGTATGTTTGAATCAAAGTAGGTTCAAACAAGTTATAAACTTATGTACTGTGAAAGCCAAAGCCAAAGTAAATGAATATGCCCCTAACAGGTGCTGTGTGTAGAGTACTGTGGTGGAAGAAAGAATATAGCAAGATACCTACCCCTATTATGCATACATTTAGTCGCAAAACACTGACTGCTGCTCAATCGATTGTAATATCAAAGAAGACCCTAAAAAGCTAATGTATCGAAAAAACTATTACTAACATCCACTAAACTATCACATGCCATTAAATACGCGCATAATACATCCATAAGTACGTTAGAAAATGAAACAAAAAGCCAGAGATTACGCGGAATCCCCCGGCGACGCTAAAAGTACGACACAACTCGCGGGAAGGTTGACAAAAAATCCAGAGGGGTCGGCCTCTATAAGTTAAGCAGGTGTTTGGTTAGTCGCAGCAAAATTCGCAAAGTTGCCGGACCGACATATTTTTGCGGATAATCTGATAAACGTGCATAGACGTATGTAAAGGGAAGAGGGAATTTGTTACGTTTTTGGGACTTGATTTTTCCATTCAAGGGTTAAGGTAACATTTATTGTGAAAACGATTTTGGGGAATCGATTAACGTTGTGGCTTTCGGTTACCTGGTCCGATTCGTGCATAGAACCAATATTGGTATTACAAGCTGGTCATTATTTTGCATTGAACGTTTGAGTATTTTGTCGGTGTTACTATGCAGAGTTAATCACTATAATTCTAGATAGTTCTACACGTGAACTGTTTATCCTAGCTGGAACAACTCTGGAACACATTTCAAAACATGCAGTTTTTAACAAGTAAACAAATTTGTTCAAATAATTATAAACTAGTACTTAACAGCTATTCCGCCTGATGGTAAGCAGTGATGCAATGGTTGATGGTAAAGCGCGCTAGTTTATTAAGAGCCTAACCACTCAAAAAAAAAAACACTGAGTGAATAGGAAGGAAGGCGGCAGTTGAGTGAGGTGATGCAATGTTAAACCCAACAACATGACCAACGATGCTGCGCCAGAGGGCGATTTATCTGGAGATCGTCCACGACCGAACTCCCGACACAACAACATATGGCGCATAGTACCCGGCACACATCGCAACACAACTGCTCAGACCCGTCCTCCGTACGGCTTCACCAGTCATCATGCCGAATACACACGACGAATCGCTTGGCGCCAAAACTTTGTCTGGTGGGTGCTAACTTCTGCCGGCAGCCGATGTTGTGGAACAAATACTTGCTTTTCCACATTTCCCATATATATAATGTTATTGAGTTTGATTCTATTAGCATTTTCATTCGAGAAACTGCTATTATGCTAACATTATAAAAATAAAGTAAAGTAGACCTTACGACTGCGTAGGTCTACTTATTTGATTTATTAATCGTTTAGGTGGCACATTCAAGGGTCAGAGGTCACACTGGTTGAATATTTTTCTAGTCCATTTAAATTACACCGACCTTTACCCCTGCCCCGAACTACAATAATAGCCTTTTATTTTTCACGACTTTTTATTGTGAAGATGCGTTTTTTCATTAAATAATTGTGTTTACATGCTTTTAATAACATAAGGCGTAATTGCTTTTAATTGTATACTGTTTTACAGGCTAACTCTAAATTTAATATATATGTTGCCAATATACAATAAGTAAAGAAAACCCTGCCCGATCCGTGAAGGTATTGTTAGGTATCGATAACTGATTCTACTAATGCCCACAAAGACAGGCTAAAGTTAAAAAAAAATCCCCCTAAAAAAATAAATATTATTTCGCAAAAAGAGGTAACTTAATACATGTGCGGTAAGCAACCCCTTCCGCGGGCGGCGGGGGGCTGGGCACGTGGCACCTGTGACGTGGTCGCGTCGCTATTCGCTTATAATAATACCGGTGTTGTCACTTTTTTGAAAATTAAGTACCAATTTTCGGGTAAATTGGAATTAATTCCCGGGAAAAAGGATTATTTCAAAATTCATTAGTATTGTCACTATGATGATTATGTAAAATTTTATATCATATTTGGTCAAGTGTTTACCTAACCTTTATTATCCTTATGGGTCGGACAGGGTTTTCTTTACATATTGTATAAATTATAGTTCAAAATTATAAAAAAGGGCAACAAAATTCCTCTGCATTACTGCGGATAAAATGTAATAAGATTATAAAAAATCATGCTAGGAAGATGGAATGGCGTATCAGGAATAGTTTAATCAGTGCATGTTAATTATTTCATAAGGCAACATATTTTGTTTAAGATAATTAAGTATGTATTTTTGAGTATACCACAGAATATTTAAGTGTAGCATTGGAATAAAATTTCGTAATAAAAGTGAACTGAAACTGTGCAAAGCGAGCTTATCAAAAATGTCATTAAGTTTTGTTAACATCGTCTTCAATATTACTTTGAATGCAATTTAGATGTATCCGAAGGAAGCAATTTAGAATATTGTAAATAATTTACGGAACTTTCATATAAGGGATTTTCTTTCTCTTCTTCTTCAGCTCACAGAGGTCCACTGCTGGACAAAGGCCTACCCCAAGGCCTTCCACGATGACCAGTTTTGTGCTGCCCGCATCCATCGGCTTCCCGCAACCTTCACCAGGTCATCGGTCCACCTTGTTGGGGCCGCCCTACGCTGCGTCTTCATTTTCATTTTTTAAATCAAATTTTGTTGAATACTGCCTCGTTTCAGATTTGTATGTTTACTAAATAGGTACGTGTAACAAAAATATCACCTACACAATGATAATATTGATCACAATTCAACTTTCATCAATTACCTATTCAAGACCTCTTTCACAGGAACTTGAAGTATGCCCCATTGTGTAAAGTTACCAGCCATTATATATTTTTTCCCCCCATTACGCCATATCGCACATTGGGATCTAATATATAGCCGCGTAAGTCCCAACGAGGGTAGTTTACGACTCAAGTCGATACAGATAGCACAGTTTCCGATACCTGGTACTTGGGACTTGCGAGGTTGATATCATCGATCACCTACCACCTGATTTATAAGACTCACCCGCTCTCCATGACCTAGTGGTCATTAAGGGGGATATGGACAAAGTTTTCTTGTAGGTGAGTGCTGTTTTGGTAACAGTTTAATGGTTCTGCAAATAAGGTAAGTGTATAGAGGTCAATATTTATGAATTGATATAATCTCGTGATAATAATGGTTACTAACACTAGTTCATAAGGTTTTTGTCAGTAACTAACAAGAATATTGACAACTACTGATCCGAATTAAAAAGTTTTATTTTTATATTATAGTTTTTTGATATTTCTCGAGCCCAGAGTTCGAGAATTTGAGGAAGCCGAGTCTAATCGTATTTATTAAGTAGTGGCAAAAAAATCGTAATACATAAATTAATCAACTTTTCATTGTTTCATGACGTTCTATTCCATTGTTCAATGACCGAAGCTCCAGACCCATTTGGCTTGCCAAATGGCGTGGAGAGTTATGAAACAATGAAAAGTTGATTCATTTATAAGATGTTATATAGCATAAAGCCTTCCTGTAATAATGGACTATCCAACGCAAAAATAATTTTTCAAATCGGACCAGTAGCTCCTGAGATTAGCGAGTTCAAACAAACAAACATACAAACAAACTCTTCAGCTTTATATATTAGTATAGATTATAAATAACGGCAATAGATAGAAGCTTGAAACTATTTATTGAACTTTAACAAAACAAATATTTAAGGGGGCCCCAATACAATACGTAGTGTTATGTAATTTACCTAAATTATACTTACTTCTGCATGCTTATATATCATTCATTTCTGCAGGTCATAATACGCATTCCAGTATTATGAGGCACTGTTCTTAAAGCATTTTACTACACCAAGACTCATTATTCAGCTTACAGACACGGTCCTCAACTTCAAGCCTAAGTTTCGGTGATTTAGCGATAACTTAGCGTAAAAAGCTGTACCTATGCTGTGCTGTATTAATTTTTCCTACTCAATGCAACGCTATATTTTAATATTCACTTATATTTACCATAATATTTTCATTGTTATGATGACAGTTTTTGACAACGCTGTTGATTATGTCTCTATACACACACACACACCACACAACCTTTTCTTCTAAGTTCTTGACTGCCTGCTATTGTTCTATCGGATTTTTTATCCGAACTCCTTTGAGTTTTTCATATTGCTTATAATTTTTCAAATATTCAAAGGAGATGTTTCATAAATGTATGGAGCCTGGGTCAGCACATTGTACATTTAATGCTAGTTTTTTTTTTTTGCTTTGCCAAAATGCTAGTTATAGTTCAAATCAAATCAAATCAAATCAAAAATGTTTCTTGCTAAAATACGGTACAAAGGGTACAGTGCATTTTTTCCAGCGTATCCTGCCCTATGTGGCGTGCAAATTTATTAATAAAATTACATTATACAAATTCCATCAATTTATCTTCTAAATAGTCCTTAATTGTATAGTAATTCTTTGACAACAAAAGTTTAAAAAGCATTTTCTTAAATAATGTCAAAGGTAATTCTTGTAAACCATTTGGTAATTTATTATTAATGATTATGGACATACAGTATACATTTTTCTTAAATAATTTTAATTTTATTCGTGGTAAACGAAGTCTGTCTTTATGTCGTGTTCGGCTATTTGGCCTGTCCTCCAATGTTTCAAATAAATTGTAATTTCTTTTTACAAAAGTGCATGTTTCAAAAATGTATAGACATGGTAAAGGCAGGATGTTTAATCTTTGAAACAGTGGCTTACAGCTGTCTAAAAAATGAGCTCCACAGATTGCTCAGATGCATTTTTTTTTGGGATTTAAATACTCTATCAACCTCCACTGAGTTCCCCCAAATTATTAGACCGTATCGAAGTACGGACGATATATAGCCATGGTACGCAAGCATTGCCGTATCATGATTAGTTATTTGTCGAATCCTTTTTAACAAATAAACAAAACGATCAATTTTTACAACAACTTTATCAATATGTGGTTTCCAGTTGCAGTTTTTGTCAACTGTTATACCTAAAAATACACAATTATCCACAGTAGTTAGGTTATAGTCTTTGTATTGGATGTCTAGATTATTTATTGTATTCGATTTGTATGTTTGAAATTGTATTATACAGGGTGGCGCAATAGAACGTGCATTTTTAAAATAATTATTAAAAAATAAATACAAAAGGTATAGTTAAAATAAAACTAAGCAATTATTAAGTGATAACTGAAGTTTATTTTTAAAAATAACATCATCTAAATGATGACCCTCTCTACGTTGGCACTCCTCTAACCGCAAACGGAAATTACCGAAAACTTTCTTAAGTAGTGCTGGTGTGATTGCTGCCATTTCACCACGAATATTCTCCTTGAGCTGACTGATGTTTCTCGGATTATTGGTGTAGACTTTGTGTTTGAGGTATCCCCACAAAAAAAGTCAGGAGGCGTCAAGTCTGGACTGCGCGGAGGCCATGGGATATCACCTCTTTTCGAAATCAGTTTGCCAGGGAACATCTGCTTCACAACCGCCATGGAGTCATTTGATGTGTGACTGGTAGCTCCGTCTTGTTGGAACCAAGTCCTAGAGTTCTTTATTCTTGAATTTTCAAGTTCTGAGGCCAAAAAACCTTCCAACATCGCAACATAGCGTTCGGTATTAACAGTGATGTTTTGCCCCCGTGCGTTTTCAAAAAAATAAGGACCAATTATTCCTTTGGCAGAGATTGCGGCCCAAACTGTCACTTTAGGGCTATGTAACGGTTTTTGATGTTTGAGTCTGGGATTCTCACTATTCCAATAACGACAATTTTGGCGGTTTACGAACCCATTCATATGAAAATGTGCCTCATCAGAGAAAAGGATGTTTTCAAAATTTGAAAACCGATTGAGCAAATGTGAGCTGTGTTATGAAGTCAGAGTCTTTCAATTCTTGAGTTAATTGCAGCTTGTATGGATGCAATTTAAGATCCAAGTTTAAAATTCGTTGCAAACTTCGTCGCGATATGTTTAGGACAGACGATCTCTTGCGAGTAGACATTTGTGGATCTTCTCGTACCGACTGCTTAACACTCTCAATATTGTCTTCGGTCCTAGATGTGCGTGGACGACCTTTTGCGTGTGGTTTAAACGTCGATCCAGTCTCTTCAAACCGCTTTATCCAGATTTTAATTAAATTAGCACTCGGAGCCTCCCTAATTTGCCGTACACCATACTCAGAACAAAATAGTCGCCTGACAACTACGTACGAACGAGAGTTTTCGTAAAATGCGCGCACGCAAAATGCGCGACGCTTCACGTCGAAGTGACTCATAGTGACTAAAACTTCATGAACCGCGCTACCCAACGATATCGGTCTCCCCTCGCCCACGCCCCTTCTACCCCGCAAAAAAAGATGATGCAATATGCACGTTCTATTGCGCCACCCTGTATTTGTTTTAGTAATATTAATTTTTAAGTTATTTTTTATTAGATAATTTACTGCATTGTTCAGCGCTAGGACAGTATCATTTTCCAAGTTTGTATTATTTTCACTCTTGATTATTAAAGTAGTGTCATCGGCGAATAATATGCAATCTTTGCCTACTGCTTCGGGCAGGTCGTTAATGTATATCAAAAAGAGAAGCGGGGTTATAATCCCTCTCTGGGGTGTGCCATAATTATTTTGTTTATATCCTGACCGAAACAGTTTTTGCTCTTGTTTACAGATTTTGGTTATTTCCACGTATTGCACTCTTTCAGCAAGATAGCTTTTGAACCAGTCGTTGGCTTTCCCTCGGATTCCATAATGTGCAAGTTTCGTGAGTAGTGTTCTATGACAGACATAGTCAAAGGCATGTCTAGAAATACACAGCTTATCTTTGATTTTTGATTTAGGCCTTCGGTTATATCGACTGCCCCTAAGTACAGTATCGAAACTGAAATTTTAGGTTTTTTTTTTATTGCTGCAAAACATACCTCTTTTAGTATATTTTTACACTGTAAAAGAAATTATGCTGTAATATGACTTTTATCCATATTTTGTACAGTTATAATATCGATACTTGACAAATGATCCAGCCTAAATGATCGAATGTTCACTAACGATACTGTACGCGGAGGCAAGAAGTGTGCGAGCAGGACGTAACTACCCATTTCTTTACCGTACATCGCGACCCTTGCCCGTGCTTCGTTTTAATTTATGTGATGATTTGTTGAACTGACAACAAAAAAAGCTCTAAGTAACTGAATTTTGAACTAACTTATCGCTACTCGATGTATACTATAAAAAGTGCCAGATTCGATTTTGTACAGCGTTATATTTTTAGATTGAGGTATCGAAAGTGACTGATTCAATATTATTCGCTGATGTTATTTTAATTTCCATTATCGAATCTGCCACATTCGTTATTACACACGGGTACATGATTTAAATGATCTATCGAAAATACCATTTACGATAGTTTCAATTGGAATAATTTGTATATTTCGATACCTGTTATTTATTAAATTCTGGTAAAAATGAATTTTAGTTGTCTTGCTCATTTAAATTTGTTAAATAGTATTATTTTGAACATTTTACGATGATATTGGTTCCATGATAGTGGACGCTCTTGCTTGAAAGGTTCCTGGTTCGATCCCCGATTAGTGCTTTGAATTTGTGTGCATGTCTACATGTCTGTTCGCACTGGTGTAGGTGTTAACTATGTATTATAATAAATATATATTTACAATAGAAAAGTATAGTTAGTATGTGAGTTTATAGGTCCATGTACTCCTTAGCGATATTCGGCTATGGTGGCTAATCTCAATGATCAGCGATCGATGCAGGACATAATATTATTATAGTGCACAATTGTGTGCGCGGACAAAAGTGGACTGTTTATTCCTCTACCCTTGTATTTCTATATAACAGCTTAACGTGCTTTCCGAAGCACGGAGGTACAAGACCGCTAACTTCCAGACTCCGGGCTGGCTGGCACCGAGAAATTCTCAGGAATACATTTTGGCCTGACCCGGAGATCGAACCCGGGACCAAAAGCACAGCCGTCGCTTTAAAGTTACAGGACAAGTCGTAGTGGCCTAGTGGTTAAAACATCAGCCTCTCAAATAAGAGTATACGGGTCCGATTCCAAGTCAGGCAAATACCAATTTAACTTTTCTAAAGTGATATCTACTTTCTAAGGATATCTGACTGATTACAAGGTGAAGGAAAACATCTTGAAGAAACCTGAACTTTAAGTCTGAAATAGCCAACGCACATTGTGCAAGCGTGGTGATTACGCTCAATCCTTCTCTGTATGAAAGAAAACCTGTGCTTGGCAGTGGGACAGTAAAATGTTTGATGATAATGACACACGGAAAAATACCAGCAAACTTTATTTAGATAATAATTTGTCGATGAAAAAATGTTTTCATTGTATCTGGAGTGGGATAACTTTCATCTTTAATACTGTATATAATTTAATACTTTTAAACTTTAATAATGCCGCACAAACTTTACGCCAGCATTCTTTGTGCATAAAAAGAATTTATGCGACAAGTTACAGTTACAATTTTTCTCATTAAAAAACTCCAACTGTTCAATTGCTAGAGATTTTAAAAATAAAGATATAATCCTGTCAGAAAATTCATCGAAAATAGTATGTGCTACATTTGATTCTCAGAAAATTTTGAATTGCCCTCATGGTGACGTACCTAAGTCTATTCAATTATAAACGGAAGCTATCATTGTATAATTTCACTTTGTTTGGCATTGGAAACATGCTTGCTAAAAAAATACGTGCTTTTTATGGACAGAGTGTACCTACAGGAAAGAGAGAGTCGAACGAAGTAAGTAGTAGCTTATTTCAATTTGTTAAAAGAAAAGTAGAAGAAGGTGCTAATATTATTTTTTTATCTGATAACTGCGCGGGCTGTAATCGCAATCAAATAGTGTATTCCCTTTACATGTACCTAGCTAAAAATGTATAATAAATATCACGCTTCGCTTTTTAGAACCAGGGTATACACAGAACGAGGGCGATCCTGATTAATGGTTTGCCTTAGTACGTTGGTGTAAAACTAACGCAACCCCATATAATGTAGTACAAAGGACTCAAGATGACCTTTTTTTTTTAATTTAAAGGCTTGCTGTATGATCAGAAATGGAAAAAAAGATACAAATGAAAATATGAAATCGAATAGTATTAAAGAAATCAGTATGTGTGTAAAAAGAATCCAAATTATTTAAAGTTTAAAATCAACCTAAAAGATGTTAAAACACCAAAATAGAAACGAGAAGTCGTGGAAGAAGGAGGGAAGATGTTGAACTTAAAAAGTCTTATACTCAACAACTGCCATTACCTGAAGCTAAATAATATAAGGGTTTGATTCATTTATGTAACACAGCAGCCATACCCTAAGAATATCATAGATATTTTCAAAGTTTAAAATATAGTTCGGCCTCACCTGAAGACTCCGATGATTAAAATTAAATAAATATTGGTATTTACTCGTATATAATTTGGTTTTCATTTAAGAAATTCATTAAGTTAATTAAAGAACATAAAGAAAAATAACATTACTAAGACAGGAGACTCGTTACATTATGTTATTTACTTATTATTACATTCTTATGTTACAAAAATAAAAATATAATAATTGTGGTTGTTGTTTTTTTTTTTCATAAAACAATATTATTTCTTTGAGTATGACATTTAGCTGGCTAGTTTAGGTACTATTGTAAAACAGTACCTACTCTTTTTGTATTACCAAATTCTTATTTATTCTAAGTGGAAATAATTAAAATGTTTTGTTGTCATTGACAGCAATGGCATGACGAATTAACTAATTTAAGTACATTTTGATCTCATTATGCCAAATAGAACTTGATCTGTGATTGTAATTTTTGATATAATTAAACTTTTGTAATAAAAACTCATTTTTATTTAGTTTGTTACCAGTTCATTCGTTCATTATTTATAGGTATAATATCGAAACCTAAAAATTACTCCCATGTAATTGATCGAATATGTCACTTTCAATATTTTTCTGTTTACTAAGCCCGACGTAACATATTGAAAGAGCCACTTTCGATAAACTTTTCAAAAACTGTTCCATAGTACAGTATCGAAAAGGGCAGTTTCGATTTTTCTTATTATTTGATGAACGTAATAAAGTATCGAAACTAGCTTTTCACAGAAACTATCAATAAATTCAATGCATAGATCTTATGTATTTATTAATTACAACAATTTTAGTATATATGTTAAATTAACTGCAGTTAGCTCAATAGATGCAAATTTTATACGCAAAATAAACTTCAAAGTGCTCTCCTGTAAAGTGCCAGTTTTCCATTTCGATACTATACTTAGGGACAGTCGATATGTTTCAATAGCGAGAAACATGCTAAAGCCGTGGAGCTACCCCTCCTAAATTTTTTCAATTTTAGGAGTTTTTAATTCGAATTATTCATTTTTAAGAATCTTATATTTCGTTAAAAAGTTCTCCACTTTAATACACATAACTTTTTCAAGTACTTTCGATAAAATGGGGGTTAGAGTTATTGGACGGTAATTGCTCATGTTCGTTTTGTCACCTTTCTTATATATAGGTTTTACAACCGATGTTTTTAAAAGATTTGGGAATACTCCTTCTGTTAGGGAAAGGTTTATAATGAAAGCTAAAGGTGATATTAGACTCTCACATCTTTTTAGCACTTTAGTGCTTAATTCGTCATACCCAGTCGAGTTTGTGTTTCTCAAATTATGGATTATTTTGGAAACATCGGATTCATCCACTGGTGTAAGAAAAATGCTATTTGGATTTTGAGGAATTGATATTTTAGTGTCCTGGATATTTTTATCAGTAGTTTTTGTTAAATTGGTTAGGGATACAAAATATTCATTAAATAAATTACAAATGTCATTTGGTTGGGTTGGGTTGTCATACTTTTACCATTAATATTAATAATGTCAATTTCAAAATTATATTTCATATTATTTCTCTCGGTTTTAATCATATTCCATGCTGCCTTACATGTATTTTTGGATTATTAATGTAGCGCATATAGTTAGCTGAGTTACGTTATAATTAACTGTTTTTAATGATTTTTTTTTAATATTTATAAACTAGTGCTTGACTGCAATCCCGCCTGATGGTAAGCAGTGATGCAATCGTTGATGGTAAAGCGCACTAGTTTATTAAGCCTATTCACTTTAAAAACTTAGGAACAGGAAGGATGACGGCAGTTGAGCGAGGTGATACAATGTTAAACCCAAGACCAGCACGACCAAACGATGCTGCGCTAGAGGGAGATTGATCTGGAGACTTTCCACGACCAAACTCCCAACACAACAACATTTGGCGCATCGTACCCGCCACACATCGCAACACAACTGCTCAGACCCGTCCTCCGTACGGCTTCACCAGAACCCACGACGAATCGCTTGGCGGCAAGACTTTGTCTGGTGGGTGGTAATTTCCAAGATAGATTTACAGATTTAATTTAACTCAGCCAAGGAGTGCAACACAACTACTAATAAATATGGTGATCAGCAATAAGGAAAATAAGATTTTGACAGTGACATTTGATTGACGTGTCATGTATCTAAGGCTATCGTATCTTTATTATCTACCATACAAGGAACTTATACCTAAGCTGCCAACTATCGGCCGATTTCGATCACCTCCATACTTTGCAAAATTATGGAGCGTGTATTGAACTCGCGCCTCTTGGCATACCTGGAAGATAACGATCTCCTCAGTGACCGACAGTACGGGTTTCGCCGCAATCGGTCAACTGGGGACCTACTAGTGTATGCCACTCACTTGTGGGGCGAGGCCCTCGAGAAGAATGGGGAAGCGATTGCTGTCTCCCTTGATGCCTCGAAGGCCTTCGACCGGGTATGGCACGCTGGCCTTTTGAGTAAGCTTCCAGTGTACGGCATTTCCCCTAGCCTGACTGGCTGGGTAAAAGACTTCCTGACTGAACGGTCCCTCCGAGTTGTTGTCGACGGATGCTCTTCTGAGCCCATGACAACTAATGCCGGTGTTTCTCAGGGGTCTGTTCTCTCTGCAACTCTGTTCCTGCTGCATATTAACGATCTGCTGATGCCCGGTATCTATGGGTATGCAGATGACAGCACAGTTGTAGAGAGATACCTGCCGGATGCTCGAGCTAGTAGGGAATCAATCCGGTCCGAAAGGGAGGCCATGGTTGAGCGAACGAGTGTTGCACTGCAGGCGGTCTCCGAATGGGGCAATGCCAATCTTGTAGCATTCAATGCCGCCAAAACACAGGCGTGTCTTTTCACCGCCAAAAGGAGCCTGTTCACCTTGGCCCCTACTTTTCGGAATGTGTCCTTGGAGTGTTCCGACCGCCTTCAGCTTTGGGAGTTGAGATTTCCTCGAACCTTAACTTTGGGCGGTTCATTGGGTCCAAGGCCAAGGTGGCTGCCAGGACACTTGGCGTTATCGCAAAGGTCCGGCAGTACTTCACACCTGGGCAGCTTCTAATGTTATACAAAGCACAGGTCCGTTCGTGTGTGGAGTACTGCAGCCACATTTGGGCTGGTGCTGCCAAGTGTCACCTGGCCACTTTGGATTCAGTGGAGAGACGTGTAAAGAGGCTGATTGGTGACCCTGATCTAACTCGAGTTGGTCTCCAAAGCCTAGAGCACAGGCGTAGAGTAGCCAGCCTTTCGGTGTTCTATAGGATGCATTTTGGGGAGTGTGCGAGGGAATTGCATGATTTAATTCCCCCATCCCCGTTCCACCAGCGGACGACCCGTCGTACGGCTGGTTTCCACCCTTACGTTGTTACAATTTTTGTAATATATACTGTAAGCTATTTGATTCCACCTTTGTTCCCAAGACTATCTCTGTTAATAGTAAAGCATCTTTCTCTGATTGGGCTACCATCGGTATTCATAAAAGTAGAACTCGGCTTTATGAATTGTACAATGAGAGTATTTATATTAACACTGTTGAATTCAATTTATATGTTAGAAAATATTCAAAATTATTCAAACAAGTTTGTTATATGGCCAAGTCACGTTACTTGAGTTCAAAGATAAAGAACAGTGGAAATGTAATTAAAACGACTTGGAAAATTATTAATAGTGAAACGGGAAGGTCCAGTGATAGAAATACTGACTATAGCCTGTCTATTAATGACAACATAATTAAATCAGACTCGCAAGTCTCTGAGGCATTTGAAAATTTCTTTTCGGATATTCCTGTTTCAACTACTAAATCCCTAAACTCATCACCTTCTATTGCGGAGTCTTTGCTTAAAGAAAATGTTAATGTTTGTGATTCGGAGTTTCATTTTGAACATGTCATCAGTAGAGATATAATTAAAATCTTTCACACTCTGAATGTAAAAAAGACTGCTGACCTATGGGGTCATTCGGTGGAAGTTGCTAAGTCTATTATTGATATTGTGGCACCCACTCTAGCTGTTATCTTTAATGCTTGTATTGACTGTGGAGAGTTTCCTGATCTCATGAAAAATAGTAAAATAATACCTTTGTTTAAATCTTGTAGTACATCAGACCCCACAAATTATAGACCTATTTCTGTACTACCTACCTTTAGTAAAATTTTTGAGAAATTAATTTTAAACCAAATGCTAAATTTTTTAATAAACATAAATTATTACATAGCAAACAGTTCGGTTTTACAAGGGGTCGTTCAACTACTGATGCCGGTGTTGAACTTCTAGGTCATATATATAATGCATGGGAGGATAAATGCGATGCCTTGGGCATCTTTTGTGATTTGTCCAAGGCATTCGATTGCGTTCTTCACGATACGTTAATCAGAAAACTCCGCCACTACGGGATCCGGAACTCTGCACTGGATCTTATTACATCTTACTTGAGTGGTAGGATTCAAAGCGTTGACGTTAATGGAAAAAGATCTTCTGGATCTTTAGTAACAATGGGAGTCCCACAGGGGTCAATTCTTGGTCCTTTTTTGTTTTTTATTTACATCAATGACCTGCCGTACCTAATAAAGGATAACCACGATATAGTGTTGTTTGCAGATGACACTTCACTTTTATTTAAACTGAAACGTCAGCAGCAGGTTACTGATGATGTAAATAGCGCGATCTCCAAAGTAGTCCATTGGTTTAATGTTAATAATTTACTCTAAAACGAGAAAAAAACCAAATGCATTAAGTTTACTCTACCTAACGTGAGGCAGGTGGAAACTAAAGTGTTGATAAAGGGCGAAGAATTGAAATCTGACGACAGCACAGTATTCTTTGGTATAACTCTGGATGCTAAGCTTCAATGGGGTTCACATATAGAAAAATTGTCAAAAAAGCTAAGTTCTGCTGCATACGCAGTTAGAACAATTCGTAATTTGACTGATGTTGAGACGGCCCGTTTAGTGTACTTTGGCTATTTCCACAGCGTAATGTCGTACGGCATTCTGTTGTGGGAAATGCCGCCGATATTCAAACAATATTTGTTTTGCAGAAACGAGCTGTTCGTGCAATTTATAAATTAAGTCCGAGACACTCTCTCAGAGAAAAATTTAAAGAGATTAATGTACTGACCGTGCCGTCTCAATATATTTATGAAAATCTTTTGTATGCTCATAAAAATATAAAATTGTTTAAAAAATACAGTGATGTCCATGATATAAACACTAGAAACAGGCACAAATTTATTGTACCTACAACAAGGCTCAAGAAAATAGGTGGCTCTTTCAGATGCCAATGTATACATTTTTACAATGGACTTCCAGAGGTGGTTCAAGATCTGAGCCTGAATAAATTCAAATCCTTCATAAACGTAAGTTGTGTCAGAAAGCATTTTATAGTGTGAAGGATTATATTGAGGACAAAAAGGCTTGGGCTTGAGCTGCGTCCGATTTCTATACAATGATTGTTCTTTGATTTTTCCTCTTGTAGTTTTAATATGTAATTGTTTATGTTATTTAGTCAAAGCCTGTATTACACACTATGTAGCCAAGCATATTGCACGTTACGGAATTGTATCGCTGACAGAGGTGTTCGGCACTTGTGCAGCTGCAGCTGCACAGGAGTTAAACTTTCCACAGATTCGGGAACACTGTTGGAGCTGCTGAACCTTGGACAAAACTATCTTAGCATTGTGTAGATTCAATTTCTTAGTATTGTAATAATAATTAATTAAATTAATTAATAATTAATTAAATAATAATTGCATGGCAAACGTGTGAGCACAATGTATGAATGTGCTGTAAGGCATTTATTTGTTGGGTTAGTCTTTTTTATTGACTTAATTGTGCTCTGGCTGTTGAGAGTATGTCATGCTCACTCAAATGTCTCGCTGATGGTGGCGTGTGTTTTAGGTCATTGGGTTCCCTTCGATATGGTTGAGCTGAATGATGCTGATCCATACGTCATGTTCGTGAACGGACGCCGTCAGAGGGGACTGGTCATCTCTTAGCTGCCACGGCGTATTTTAATTTCTGAATTGATTTTTGTATGTTTTCCATAATGGACGCTCTCAGCGTACAATATGTTTCTGCATCGTTCTCACGCGGTTGATTTCAACATGAATGATGTAATCAAATATTTGTAACAATAGCTTAAAATTTAAAAGAGTGTCCATGGAGTTTCTTGCCCGTTCTTCTCCATAGGTACCTACTCTTTGGAATGGGCGACTAGCTTCATCTTATTGACTGACCGACCTTCTGACAATTCAAAAGTGCCTGTAACTGGTTTATTTGAAATAAATGATTTGATTTGATTTGATTTGATTTGAACACCACTACGATCCGGACGAAGCGTGTCGCCTCCTCTTTTATACCACGTACATCGAGGGACTGGAACAATTTGCCAGCGGCGGTGTTTCCGTCGGACTACAATTTGAGTGTCTTCAAGGCTAGAGTGAATAGGCTCTTAATAAACTAGTGCGCTTTACCATCAACGATTGCGTCACTGCTTACCATCAGGCAGGATTGCGGTCAAGCGCTGGTTTATAATATGTAAAAAAAAAAAAACGCTACAATGTGCACTATCGATCAAAACGCGGTCCGAGGGAGATAGCTTCGCAGTAGCCGTAGCAGCAGTGACTATTATAATGGAATTTAAAAGGAATGTATGTTTATGAATATTTAGGTATAGATGCGAACTTTTTAATTTTATTATTTTAAAAATGGATGAATAAATTGGTAATTTACGGACTACAGCAGGTCAATCTACCCGAAACTATCAAACATTCCTAATGAATTTCGAACTTTAATAATTTAAAAATGAATTTGCAAATGTAATAAGACAATCTGACAGATTGTAGTAGCTTGATATGCTGTTGTCTGTACCTGTAAATAAATAAATATCTGTATCTATAAGAAAGCATAGTTTAATGTCATTGTAAATACCCAATAAAAGCTACTTACTTATTATGTACACAATGACTAAGTGCACATTTATTAATTATTCAGAAAATTATGGTCACCCTACATACAAACCAAATATCTTGTATGTGATTACCGCAAAAAAAATACTTAAAGAATGATATTCCGCATCCAGGTTATTACTCAGTATTGCAGCCATTAATGGCCCCCTTTCTCATCATCTTTCTCTAATCGAAACTGTTGGTTTCAAACAAAATTACGAAAAATAAATACGGGTAACACTAAGAAAGGGACAGAGGGCTTCTGGACGCTTTCTCCCTCGGACCGCGTTATGATCGATAGTTCACATTCCAGTTTAGATAGAAATTCCTTGTAATCAACTCAAATCAACACTTGACACGAACACCACAGGAAAATAGAACTGTCAAAGTTGCCAATCAAACGTCATAAAATGTGTGATGGCTACCTTAATAAAGGGTTATCTCACTTAAATAATTAATTATATATATTTGTATACGTTTCAAATAATTAATTACATATACTTGTATTTTTATTCAAATTAATTTAGTAATATTTTTATGAAAATCTCCTATATTTTTCCTTTTTATCTATACAGCGTACATAGTGGTGGCCCAAAATGAAACATCTCCTTTGTGAAAAGCTGTTCTGCGAGGTTTCTTCGGAAACCCTCGCTGAGCAGTGACAGTTCAGCTTTAGTCTCGGTCTGGCTTCTAGATTAGTTACAGTATATTAATTGTGTGATTTTATTCCTCCAGAGCCCTCCTAGGGGCACCCTCTCCCTCGCGGAGAGGGGAACCTCCTCTGACTCATACTATGCCGGAGCCGCTCCTCTGCTGCTGCTGCCGGCACTCTCGGCCGCTTTGCTGCTGCCGGCTCTCCGTCGCCGGGGCCGCTCCTACTACTAGCTGTTTCTGCTGCTTGGTACCGCCTCTGATGGCGGCGCCGCTGCTGTTGCCGGCCCTCCGCCACCCCTCCGCTGCTGTTGCCTGTCCTTCGCCGCCAGGGTCCCTCCACCCTTCTTTCTTACCTGTCTAATACGACAAATATACGTGATTGTTATAGATAAGGGCATTAAGTGTTCCGTACCCTACGTCTGTGAATAAGACTCACACTTGACAGTAGAAGTCCTTGGTTTCTTAACAATATAGTTTTATTTATTATAATAGACATTGCAATAAGATCCTCGTAGGTTAAGTATATAAAACAGTGGCGTCCAGCTTTCAAGTTAGTTCATAAGAAATCTTTAAAACATCCCCAATCTGAATCGACAGGCCAACCAATATTCTGGCAAGTGCGAGTCTTGCCAGAATATTGGTTGGCCTGTCGATTGGGGAGTGGGTATAAACTGGACCCACGACTCCTTTGAATACGATGTCTCAACTGGCAGGCGTCCAGTATTGCCATGTAGACCACTCGAGGAATGCTTATCTGTCCCGCCCTACATGAAATATATCACGGCTTGGTCCAAACTAATGTTTTAAGCTAAGCGTGGTAAACAGCTTTATGTAAGGAAGTCCTAATTTTGTTCTGAAAAGAGTCTTAAAATTTTATTAAAATAAATCTTGTAAGCCGGGAAATCCAGTGTACAAGTCAAAGAGAAGAGTAGTGACTCATTATGAAATAGGATTAGTGAAGCATATAAAACTTTGAGATACTACAGTTAATATCTGTTTCCATGGGCTAAAAGCCTTTTGAAACACCAAAGTAAGTTAAAAAATAGTGGAATTTATTCAGGCCATTTGGCGATAAGTCATTTTGAAGGTCACCCGAAATCCGGATCCCAATAAAGATTTACGATAGCGCAGATGAAATGTTTCTTACAATCACTGAGCTAAAATTCGGGAGAAACTTTCCTTCTAAAATAACGTTCCTTTGACTGTACCTACCCATCATTCATGATTACCTAGTAATTTGTCTGGCTATAAGTACTAGCGTATTTTATGTTACGACTCTTAATTACATTAATGTAGAATAAATAACGATTAAGCTAAATTGGCTGTATTTTTTCTAAAAATGGCCTTAAAGGTATTGAAAAATAATATATAAAGTTGTTGTAATTTTCAAACAAAATTGATTACGATACACACGATGATAAACAACAGGATGTGTTTAAAAAAAAAACATGGAATATCTACATCAATCTATCTACCCAGGTCATGGAATATCTACATCAATCTACCTACCCAGGTCATGGAATATCTACATCAATCTACCTACCCAGGTCATGGAATATCTACATCAATCTACCTACCCAGGTCATGGAATATCTACATCAATCTATCTACCCAGGTCATGGAATATCTACATCAATCTACCTACCCAGGTCATGGAATATCTACATCAATCTACCTACCCAGGTCATGGAATATCTACATCAATCTACCTACCCAGATGGAATATCTACATCAATCTACTACCCAGGTCATGGAATATCTACATCAATCTACCTACCCAGGTCATGGAATATCTACATCAATCTACCTACCCAGGTCATGGAATATCTACATCAATCTACCTACCCAGGTCATGGAATATCTACATCAATCTACCTACCCAGGTCATGGAATATCTACATCAATCTACCTACCCAGGTCATGGAATCTTGTCGAATAAACTAAGTAAACCTATGTTTTAGGACACATCTGGGAACAACTATGTAGTTAAATGATGATGACGAAAGCCGTTGTTAAATTAATGGGTCGTCAGTAGGCAGGAAGAGAGTAGTAGGTACTGATCATTTATATTTATTCAGTCGTAGCTTGTGGGCATGGCACATAATGGATTGAAAAAACTGCCTAAATCTCATAAAAAGAAACTCAATAGGTAACTAAAGGTCAAGAAAAAACACGTGACTTAGTTAATTTATCAGTCACTTAGTTGTCGTGCTACGTAACAGTTCTATTGTTCAATTTAGCAACGTTTTTAACGAATTATATCGTTTCTAAACTGAAGGTTGTAATCGAAACCAGCATTCTATTCATCATTCTCCTGCCCTTTTGTAGTCAATACCCTGAAACAAAAAATACCTGAAACACCAAAAGATGGCTTTATACCCAAAAGGAAATACACACGTGTCTATATTCACGCCCCAATAGTAATCAATATCGCAAGTCATTCCAAATTGTTTACGTAACTTCTTTTGACGAAAGTGTCATTTGAATTCCTTGTTGTCGCATTCATCCCAGAATGTTCACGCACGTGCAGCCAAACGATCTCCTCCCGAATTCTCTCTGGAGCTGCGACAACTCGACGGGAGACGATTTAAACAGGCGCGGATCCGATCTCAAAGAATTGTTTACGTAGGAAGCTGAGAATTAAACGATGTATCTTTAAGTCACCGTAAAACTCCGCGATAAGATTTCAAGCACTTTCGCGCAATGGGTCGCCGGCTAGCTTTGCGACAGTATTTTTGGACCATTTGAAGCTAAAAAGAAAATATATGATCGTCATTAGCTTTGCAGAAGTATTTCTGGGCTTAGAAGTATTTTAATCGCATAAGTCACTGTTTTAAACACAAAAGCAAGCTGGGTTCGTACGGCTTGGATGGCTCTTTTCATATTTTTTATTAGGTTTTCGGTGTTCCGAGGTTCCTAGTCGGATCCGTAGTAAAGCGATTATTGCTGATTTATGGGACTGGCAACCTCGTTTTATTGTGGTTCCTGCCTGACTCGTGAGTCTCCTGGCTTATAGCTTTCGCATGGTAGTTATCTGACCCGGTTATATGACATTGGGTATGTACGATGAACATTGAGTACGTCAGTATCATCCTACCATAAATAATAGTATGTAACTTCACTAAACGGAATTGTCAATAAATCCTCAACTCGAACAAGGAACGAACTACTTCTAGCATTTTTTCAACATTTGAGTTATGGCCAATATTTATAAAAAATATAATAACAAAACCTTTGTACCTATTTCCATGGAGACCTTGGGAAGCTGGGTACTGAGGCGATGAAGTTCATTATTGAGATAGCTTCATCGCCTCAGTACCCCACGGAGTCTATGCCCTAGCATAGACTCCGTGCCAAAACGGGTGACTCCCGCTCCGGCTTTTTCTTGGTGCAAAGGTTAGCCATCACCATCCAGCGTGACAATGCGGCAAGCGTTGCGGTTATTTTAGCACCGGGAACTGTTAGGGGCGGTTTGTATAATTTGACAGAACTTGACTGACAATTGTTTTTAGATTTTATATTTTCAATTAATAAGACTGAAGGTATGGAGTCTGGAAGCAAATGTCAGTCATCTACATTTTCTTGTTTAACTTGTATCTTGACATTTTTATTTTTGATTATTGAAGATTATGATTGTTTTTAAGTGTAGATAAGATAAGATAAAGATAATTTTATTTTGCAAACATGGGTAAAAAAGATGACAAAAAAAATGTGTATATAATGACAGGTTCAGCCATGTTTTACCATTTAGGCATGCACAACTTTTTTTTTTAAACATTCAACTTAAAACTAGAAAATGACGTTTAGGAAAATAGTTCAAAACTACATTATTCTTACTTAAAAGAAAAATCTTTTTCAGTAAGGTACTCGCTTATATTATAGTACGTTTTCACGACTAAAAGGCTTCGGAGTCTTTTTTTAAATAATAGTATTGTAGTGTAGTTTTGATTGAATTTTTATTGTATTTTGATATTATGATATGGATGTTTGTACTAAGATAAAATGATTAATAATATTATTATAATGATTATTTAGATAATTTGCTTTAATAACAAAATAATACGTAGAATACTGCTGCCTGCGCTGCTCACGACATTGGGCTCTCTCTTTCCTTCAAATCCCCTATATTTTTAGATTATTTTGATTTTATTGATGCGATTATATAATTCCCATGATCGTGGCACATACATACTCTTTAAGCAAAGGTGCTATTTTACAAAAGTGTATATTTATATAACGAGTAACTTTTTGTTGGGATCTGTCGCCATTTAAAACGGCACGCGGTATAAAACACAATCAGTAATTTCCTGTTGACCGTACCTCTTCTGTACATTGTACAAAACAAAGTCAGTTTTCGTGGCTTTGTGTGCCTCCGCCCACATAATGTTTTTAACACGATTTTCACAATCTTCTAGAGCATTTATTCCGGAAAGTTTACGCTTATAATAACACGAAAATCTTGATGTTTACACTTGTCATAATTACACACGTGGGAACAAATGCGAGTGCTGTATATTTTCCCTAAACACAGTAGTATCATGTTTTGTTATAGGTCATATCTAGGCATTTGAGTTCCGCACCAGGAAGCAAGATAATGCAGCTTCCATTCCATGAAACGTCAATCAATCCAATCCCAACCAGCAAAAACTACTCGTACGACAATCTCAAGACTACTGTATTTTTTTCTCTTAAATCACTCATATACAATGATATAAGCCTGCGTTTGGGCAATATTATAAGCATATTTAGTTTAATATCGTTCTGATATCAGTCTAATTGAATGCTGTTCGCACTTACTGAAATCTAGCCAAAAATAATTTAAGGCGACTTATGCTAATACTACTTTTGCGTAAGTATCTTATAAACCTGCATAGGCTTATATTGATCTAAGGTTAGAACATTTTGAGAATTTTACGTCAGATCCAAAGTTCGTGACTGATCGGTTGGTTTGAAATGAAAACAAATTAAAGTTGCGTGAAGTTAAAATATTTATTTCGGATACATATATCATCATCATCATCTCAGCATTAATCCCAGTCTCCATCCAAAGATTTTTCAGCTTTGGAGTGTGCGGTCCACTTTACCAGTCTTACTGCTGATTTTGACTAAATTTCGATATTTTCTGTGAAGCGACTGCCGTCTGACCTCCACAACCCGAAGGCGATGTTAAAGCATTGCAGTTAGACCAATTGTTGAACTTTTGACTTGGAGGGATTCAACAACCCTTTTTTTATACATGATATCGAAGCATTGCAGTTAGACCAATTGTAGGACTTTTGAGGGCTCCAACAACCCGTAATGACTGCCATTAGATGTTCGTATGGCAACCGGGACCAACTGCTTAACATATTCATATTCATGCATAAAAATTTTTGCACTGCGTGGGGATCGTACCCGCTCCTCCTTACGCAGCGGCCGCGTTCGCTACCGCTAGTCCACGGAGGCTGTCGCATCGAATACATGTTATGTATTTATGATATTAGCAAACGAGATACCATAACTAAATATTCTAAATTGGAATTTTCTAATGGCTAATCAATAATTATAGTAAATGTGAAGAGTTTGTTTGTAGGCGAAATAACAACACGGGCTGGCAATTTGATGCGACGGGGTCGGGCGAGGAAACCAGGAAATTCATCATAATTATTACACAATTATTATTCACAGTTATCAGTCATTATTAAAAAGACCCCTACCGCGTCTGTCCGACTGTTTGAACGCGACAAATTCAAGAACTACCATAAAGATTTTCATCAACACCTATATAATTATGGACTGATTCACGAAGAAGTTTTGGTTGTATTCATTACGTTTTATTTTTATAAAACCTAAAAGAATTATACACCTAAACCTTAACAGAATAATGGTTGTTTTTAGAATCGCTAAATTAAGGCACACAGATAGTTTAACAGCTGTATTCACATATGGGCTATTTTTAAAATAGGGGGGTTAATTTCAACATTCACGCTGGTGAAATGGCAAGAAAAAGCTAGTCGGGATATAAAATGATTAGAATATGTACTGTCAAAATCATCATGCTTGGTATACGTACAACTCCTAATAAAATTTGCCCATTATCATAACATAGAAAGCTCCTTAGGTCTTGGTCGTCTCGTATGCACATTGTTAAAGGAAGGTTATCAGCTTTTCCTTAAACGTTAACATTCCTAACAAGTATCCTACAAAACGAGGAAAATAATTGGACTACTTAAACGCTTGAATGTATCGCTACTGAAATAATCTCCTCCAGGACACAGCTCTAATATTAGAATTCCTCTCACGCCGCACGATATATCTGAAACCTTGCAATACCAGCCCACTTTAAGCGCTTATTCCATTCATTACTACTTCTACGATACATTCAGCGTTTTATTTAAACAAGCAAACACAAAACTATCGTGACAGAGGTTAACAATGATTAACTCCGTTTCATTTATAATCACGAGATACAATGTCAGTCTTCGTCAATTTACCCACAAAATTGTAGAGCTTATTTCTAAAGTCACAATAGTTAAGAATCGCAAAAAGTCAATCAATAAATCACCTTGAGAGGCTGATTGGTGACCCTGATTTAACTCGAGACGGTCTCCAAAGCCAGGTCGCACAGGCGTAGAGTAGCCAGCCTTTCGGTCTTCTATAGGATGCATTTTGGGGAGTGTGCGAGGGAATTGCATTATTTAATTCCCCATCTCCGTTCCACCATCGGACGACCCGTCGTACGGCGAGTTTCCACCTTTATGTTGTTAACACCACTACGATCCGGACGAAGCGTTTCGCCTCCTCCTTTATACCGCGTACATCGCGGGACTGGAACAGTTTGCCAGGGGCGGTGTTTCCGTCGGACTACAATTTGAGTGTCTTCATGGCTAGAGTGAATAGGCTCTTAATAAACTAGTGCGCTTTACCATCAAGGACTGCGTCACTGCTTACTTTCAGGCGGGATTGCGGTCAAGCTCTAGTTTATAATTTAATAAAAAATATAAAAATAATTGGGTTGTTGTAACTGTATCCAGTGATTGTTTAATGAATGTGATTCAACACGATGGATTATAACAAGACATTTCAGTGACCCTATTCGCTGCAACACATAACCACAAAATGTAGAAAATCAAGACTTTGTAAATGCTAAATGCTGATTATCGAATGATAAGTGATTTTTTACCGTAAGTTAAGGTAAAGTGGTTAATAAAAATGCTTAAAATCAGAAAGAAGGAAAAGTAAAAAACGCAAAAGTCGGCACTTCAGCAGTTTGAGAGAAGCAGGAAGAGGGAAGTCGTTAGTGTTAGTACGAGTTAAAACTTTAAATCGGTTTTTAATAGAAACTTTTTTTTAGCTCTAATGACAATTGACTTCTTCAAAATGACGATCGAATCGACTTCTTACTTGTTACCAAAGAGGATTAGGATTTATGAATAATTTAATGTATTTTCTTTTAACGACGATGAACATCGTGATCATCTCAAAGAAAATATCATGCATTTATGGTGGGAACAACGGTATATTACCATCTCTATCTAAAACAAAATGTGTTAGACATATGTATTTATCACTACGTAAAGTATACGTATATAAATAATACAAAGCATTCCCACTGCGTCTCTCTATTTGCAGATGCGATAACTCAAAAGTTGCCGAATAATAGTGTCTAAGTATACTGTTTTCATCAATGAAGACAATCCACAAGGAAACGATCCATAAGGAAGATTGAAGTGTATGCATATCATAGGTAAACGGTTTATTAGGATTTCAGTATTAGTTTAGTTAAAACAATGTAGAAGCTGGTTCATAATAAAACCAGTGAAGCGTTCTCGAACAAGCTTGGTGAATGTTGTCAAACAAAGCAACGAAGCTTACAATATAAATTAGAACATTGTAGGTTACTAACACATAATAGGGATATAGTTAAAAAGAACAGTATGTGACGAGACCTTTGTATACAGCATATAATATAACGCGACAAATTTGATTGAAAACAGCATTGCATAGTTTTTGTGTAAATAATTCAAGAAAGAAATTGGTTTTGACTACCAACTTTATATTCATATCACAACCGTAATTCTTTGATAAATAAAAGAAATATCTGCAATACGGTAAATTGATTCCCTGACTGTATTTAGAACGAACGAGGTGCTGACAAAGGAGAATTGAACAGAAAATCTTATAGCGCTGACCCCACGTGACGTGGGACCGGGACCATTTCAAGCAGAAAAAAGGGCAAAAAATACGAAATATAACTATATTTTGTATTTTTCCTGATATGTACGTACTTAGGAGATGAAACCTTCTGGTACAAGCAACTCAAGTTCAAAAAAAATGTGTCAGTCGTTCTAAGAAACATGGATAACTTCGCACACTAATAAATACTTTGACTTTGATGTTTGCGCTTTCAAAATGAATAGAACAGGAGTTTTATTTCCACGAATCTAACTTACCGAAAAGTTGTTCGTATTCATGGGTTATTTATTACCACCTTAACTACACTCGGACACACTCATTCTGTGTCACCTGTTCACTTAGTATATGTATAATGCATATATTATGTATGTATGTGTTCTTGGTGGTAGGCCATAACATCGGCTGCCGGCAGAAGTTTCCACCCACCAGAAAAAGTCTTGCCGCCAAGCGATTTATCGAGTTCCGGCACGATGTCTAGTGAAGCTGTACAGAGTACGGGTCTGGGCAGTTGTGTTGCGATGTGTGCCGGGTACGATGCGCCAAATGTTGATGTGTCGGGAGTTTGGTCATGGAAGGCCTCCAGATCAAACACCCTCTGGCGCAGCATCGTTGATCGTGTTGTTGGGTTTAACTGGCATTACTTCGCTCTACTGCCGTCTTCCTTCCTATCCACTCAGTTTTTTTTTTGTGAATAGACTCTTAAAAAACTAGCGCGCTTTACTATCCACGACTGCATCACTGCTTACCATCAAGCGGGATTCCGATCAAGCACAAGTTTATAAATATAAAAAAAGTGTTTTCAGCTCATAACAAATGCTCCCTTTTGAAGAGTCAAAGGGGAATGGACTGTAATCTAGCACACGCACACAGCGTAGTAGTGCAATGTGACTCTGTAACCATCCCACCCTAAAAACTTAGGTGAAGTGGAGGCCAATTGGCGACCCGGATTTAGCTCAAAATGTTCTCCAAGACCTGGAGCACAGGCGTAGAGTAGCCTATCGGTGTTCTACAGGATGCATTTTGGAGAGTGTACCAGAGAATTAAATGATTTTTCCCCCATCTCCGTTCTATCATCCAACGGAAGTCGAGTTTCCACCTTTACGTTGTTTACACCACTACAATCCAGATGAAGCGTTTCGTCTCGTCTTTTATACCGCATACATCGAGGGACTGCAACAATTTTCCAGCGGCGGTGTTTTCGTCGGACTACAATTTAAGTGTCTGCAAGCCTAGAGTGAATAGGCTCAATAAACTAGCGCACTTTACCATCAACGATTTCATCAGTGCTTACCATCAGGTGGGATGGCGGTCAAGCACTAGTTTATAATTTATTTAAAAGAAACAAAATGCTAAGGGATTGACAGTGTTGACAGCTCACTTTAAGCCCACTTCACTCAACTTAAATCACGATGAGGTTTTTACAGAATCGATTAATATCTTCAATTTTTAGGGTTTCGTACCTAAAGGGTAGAACGACCGTCAGTCCATCTGTTCGTCCGTCCATCTGTCACCAGGCTGTATCTCAGGAACCGTAACAGCTAGACAGTTGAAATTTAGAGATTAGGTATGTATTTCTGTTGCCGCTATAACAACAAATACTAAAAATAAAAGCAATAGAATATTTTTTTTTTAATAATTATAAACTAGTGCTTAACTGCAATCCCGCCTGATGGTAAGCAGTGATGCAATCGTTGAGTGTAAAGCGCACTAGTTTATTAAGCCTATTCACTTAAAAAACTTAGGAATAGGAAGGATGACGGCAGTTGAGCGCGGTGATGCAATGTTAAACCCAAGATCAACACGACCAAACAATGCTGCGCTAGAGGGAGATTGATCTGGAGACTCTCCACGACCAAATTCCCGAGACAACAACATTTGGCGCATCGTACCCGCCACACATCGCAACACAACTGCTCAGACCCGTCCTCTGTACGGCTTCACCAGACATCATGCCGGAACACGACGAATCGCTTGGCGGCAAGACTTTGTCTGGTGGGTGGTAACTTCCGCCGGCAGCCGATGTTATGGCCTACCACCGAGAAAATTTAAGGGGTGCTCCCATACAACAAACGTGATTTTCTTGCCGTTTTTTGCTCCATATTAAATACTAGCTGCGCCGCGTGGTTTCACCCTCGTAGGTTTCGATATGTTTTTTTTAATATACTCCGTTCCTATTGGCTATCCAAAGCAAAAAGAATTTTTCAAATCAGACCAGTAGTTCCTGAGATTAGCGCGTTCAAACAAACAAACAAACTCTTCAGCTTTATGTATAGATTCATTAAAATAAATATTAATAGTTTTTAAAGATAATGGTACGGAACTCTACATGTGCGAGTACGACTCGCACTTGGGCAGTTTTTTGATTCTACAACACACCAGTTCCCTCTTGTTGTTTTCCTTCGCCATTTCGAGATCTATCCCACCTTATATATTCTTATCTTAAGTAACAATTTCAAGCACAGTAATTTAAATTAAGTACTATAATTTTGACTGTAATTATAGTCTATATAGCTTAACTCGACGTAGAACTGAATCGATTAAGGTTCTCGTTACCGAAATAATGCGGTTAACAAAAGTCGGCTAAACGCCGAATAAAAATCGATTTGTGAGTGTTGCTCGCGATACGAGACACCATGGCGCGGTTATGCATAGTTCTTTGGTAAATATAAAGTATCGAAAATAGCCTACGTTCTACTGAGAATTAGTTTATTTCATACTAGCTTTACGCCCGCGGCTTCGCCCGCGTGGAGTTCGGTTATATCGCGCTTTTTAGATTTCCCTCGGGAACATTAAATTTTTCCTGGATAAAAGGCTTGTTCTTCCTCAGGGTCTAAAGATTGTCTGTGCCAAATTTCATCAAAATCGGTTGAGAGGTTTAAGCGGGAAAGCGCAACAACAGCGTTAACAGACAGACAGACAGACAGAGTTACTTTCGCATTTATAATATTAGTATGGATTTGCGAATATACAGGTACTCGTAACTATAAGTAAGCAGGTAGGTGTCCATCCATATCGCATCGACATAACGTCTTTAAAGGAGGGAATGCTTCTAAAAGAACGTTTTTTCGTAGGTCCTGGTCATCATTTGTGGCATATTAACTGTCGTTACAGGTAGTCCAAAGACCAGAGTCTGTGAACCAGTCTCACCAAGTCGGTGTGGTGAACTTCTGCTGTATCCGGTTAGACTAGAAACTGACTGCAAGATAATTTTAAAAAGAATAGGCACCAAAAGACTCCGTGGTCTTTAAACGAAAGCCTGCTAAGACGGTTCACAATAACAGTATTGAGAGCCGTCTAGTCAGACTTACGGTTCGTTGGCATTGGTTGCAATTTAGGGAGGCACGCAACACAAACTTTAAGAAAATTCTGTTTGACTCGATGTTGTATCACGGTAAGACGAGCTGCGAGCTACATCATGGCAATCTTCACAGTTGAGGTTTTGGGCTTTTTCACCGATCAGGCATTTGAATCAATTAGTGAAAGATAAGTGTAACAGACAGCCTCCGTGGCGTAACGGTAGCGAACGCGACCGTTGTGCAAGGAGGCGCGGGTTCGATCCCCGCACAGTGCAAATATTTGTATGCATGAATATGAATATTTGCACTGGTCTGGTCGTGCCTCGGAAAGCACGTTAAGCCGTTGGTCCTGGTTGCCATACGAACATCTAGTGGCAGTCGTTACGGGTTGTTGGATGCCTCAAAAGTGTAACAATTGGTTTAACTGCAATACTTAGATATCGCCTTCGGGTTGTGGAGGTCAGACGGCAGTCGCTTCACGGAAAATATCGAAGTTTAGCGAAAATTAGCAGTTAGACTGGAAAAGCGGACCCCAGACTCCAAAGCTGAAAAAGCTTCAGATGCGACTGCGATTAACGCTGAGATGATGATGATGGAGTGATAGATAAATGTAATACTCTCTCTCATAATAGAGCTTAGGCAATGGAGAGGCATAGCGCGAAGTATTCATGGTCGATGGAGCTGAAAGCTTCTGAAACGGAGAACGTCTACCGGAAAATGTAACGTTAGAAGGCTTTTCATAATGTAAGTCCACGACCTTGTTGAAGCCACAGGAACCTGTTGGATGCGAGAAGCATGGAGCCGATCGAAGTGATAAGGTAGCATATGGGAGGCCTATCTAAGGGTAAAAATGACTGCTGTGCAATAGTCATGCTTTGAAAAACGAACTAGTCTCAATAACATATGAAAGGGCACTTAATGATCAAACGTAATTTTTATATAACGCCGAGTATATCATTACATTACATTAATTATACACGGCTGACTTTGAGAGACTGTTTTGCAATTAAACTAATGTGGAATCACGTTATACCTATACGTACGTACATATGAACCTGGATGTTCGATTGGTAAGGATATCACTTACCCGGTACCCGCATTTACATGAAGGAACAATATCTTACCTACCTTAGATTTGTTTGTGCCGATACCCTAGTCAGGGTGCATAATGGATCGCCTCTTTGTTTTATTAGAAAATTACCATTCATAATAAAACAAACTTAATTCTCATAATATTTCTGATCGCAGTGTCATCTCGACGACAAGCAAATGTCAAAGAATCTACAAAATTTAGGGAAATAGACTGTGAACGTTGTTAAAATAAAACACATCATCATCATCATTTCAGCCGAAAGACGTCCACTTCTGGACATAGGCCTCCCCCAAAGATCTCCACGACGACGACAGGTCATGGGCCTCCCGCATCCAGCGGTTTCCCCCGACTTTCACGAGGTCATCGGTCTACCTTGTCGGAGGCCTACCCACGCTTCGTCTTCGTCGCCACTCGAGAACCCGTCAGCCCCATCGGGCATAGGTCCAAAAGGCAATGTGCCCTGCCCACTGCCGCTTAAGAATTGCAATTCTTCGGGCTATGTGGTTACTCTCGTTACTATACGGATTTTCTCAGTTCTGATTTGATCACGCAGTGACACCCCAAGCATAGTCGTCTCCATTGTCCTTTGAGTGACCTAATTTGAGTGACACATATGAAACAATAATTTTAATTGTTCCAACAGTGCTATCTAGATTTTTTTTCACCATTTATGGATAAGCAAACTACGCAATACAATATAATACGTCAATTTAGTCGAAGACAGCCTCCGTGGCGTAGCGGTAGCGACAGCGGCCGTTGCGCAAGGTGGCGCGGGTTCGATCCCCGCACAGTGCAAGTATTTGTATGCATGAATATGAATATTTGCACTGGTCTGGTCGTGCCTCGGAAAGCACGTTAAGCCGTTGGTCCCGGTTGCCATACGAAGATCTAGTGGCAGTCGTTACGGGTTGTTGGAGCCCTCAAAAATCCAACAATTGGTCTAACTGTAATGCTTCGATGTCGCCTTCGAGTTGTGGAGGTCAGACGGCAGTCGCTTCACGGAAAATGTCGAAGTTTAGTAGCCATATCAGCAGTTGGATTGGTAAAGCGGACCCCAGACTCCAAAGCTGAAAAGGCTTCGGATGCGACTGGGATTAACGCTGGGATGATGATGAATTTAGTCGAAGACATTACATAGTTTAAAAAACTGTATCACAGTAATATACTACAACTTCAAGTTTCCAAGTATAAGCCCCTATTTCTAAATGAAAAAAACACGTCATTTCACTTAACACTACAATACCATCAGATCGGTAAATAATCAAATTATATAAATAATAACACCAATTTCGGTAGCTCTGTGTGACTTATTGTTCTTCCGTCACCAGTTGGTAACATTACGTATGAAAATGACAGTTGGGAAAGTTGACATGTGCCGACTTCACAAACGTTATTAAGGCACGTCTTGTTTTATAACAAGAGTGACAGACTTCCATGAGTGACATACACCACGGGAGACTAAACAGAACTTTTTCTAAAATTCAAGAACAAAAAAAATCCCAATGAATGCCATTATTTTTTATCATTGTGTTTTAATATCATTAATAGCCATCACTGGATCAGGTTCAGGTTAAATTGCTCTTTCTGCAGTTGATCTGGTGACGACTGACCATATATATGCGGGTCAGATGCCCGATAGTCTGACGATAAGTTTTATCGTTGACAATTGTGGAAATCGGGTGCGTACTTGCTCCATGTTAATTATTGGAATTCATTTATATCTGGTTCAACTTAAAACACCGGTCTCAATGATTTATACGGAATGATCTATAGTAAAAGTGTGCAGCGCTTAGTGCTGCTCGATTCCCGTACGGAACAAATGCTTGCATGAGCTGCAGGTAGTTTTCCCAGGTCTGGATATTTATGTATAGTATAAATGTTTGTAAATGCACCAACGATGCCGAATAATTCTTACCGTGATGCAACTTCCGTCGACTGTTATCTTCTTTTTATTTTACGCTCAAGATTATACTTCAGTTTTATTTTCTTTATTCAACATCAACATCATCTCATGTATCTCAGTTTATTTCGTGTCAGTGCAACATGTATTTTTGTATATAAATATTATCATCCATTAGATTTATATTTATTATTCGAGTTCATTATCTTTTAATATGCACGTGACTCTGACTAATATTTTCTATTTATTATTATTTGTTGCATACGACAAATCTAGTTCCATAAATCCATAAGTATTCCTCGGAACAAAGAACCAGTTTAAAACCAGCATGACTTACTAGCTCTCTGGTATTTATGCTGACCTGGACCTAATAGGCGGAATTGTAAAGCACACAATAATTTTCTCCTTCTTTCTCAGCCTATAGAGGTCCACTGCTGGACAAAGGCCACGGGTTTGCCATAATCCCCACGCTTGGTGGGTGTGTTGGGGATCGCAGTAATTTTATATTCCACAAGAGAAGCGCTGCTGCTCGCTTCCCTGGTGATAGTTCCCTTAGCGTGTCTTACGACACCCACGGGAGGATATGGGTTGGTACTATTCTAGACCCGGTAGGTACCACATGTGGCACAAAAATGGCACACAAAAACAATTTGGTGTGCATAATCTGTACCTTACCTAGCTCAAATAAAATTATTTTCTTTCTTTCTTCACTAAGATTTTAGGGTTTCGTATTCCAATGTTGCCAATGAAACTCTAATACTAAATTGTATTATATACTATAATAATATACAACATATAATATGACGAGAAAAGGTATATACACATCAAGGGCACGACTTTTTTGGTTGATATCAAAAGATGTAGGAAAGCTTTTTCTAATCCTATCTCTACATGTTCACAAGTTATGAGAATTTTTAATACATTTACCAGAAACCGAACTTTGTCAAATGGAAAGAATACACTTTATCGTATTGGCAACTAACGTGGAAAGTTATTTACTTACATAGTGCGATGAGTGGTGACACGTATGTTATGATTTGAATAAGAACATATGAAATCGAAAATTTGCTATCAATCCGTCGTATAGTGTTTGTGTACCAGTTGTTATCTGTAGAAACTAAGGATAGCAATTGAATTCATGTTAAACATTGTATAAATTTACACAGAGTATATATTTGTCATTACTGTCATGGTGGCCTAGTGATTAAAACACCAGCTTTTCAAGTATGAGTGTTCGATTCCAGGTCAGGCAAGTACCAATGTAACTTTTCTAAGTTATGTGTACTTTCTAAGTATGTCTTGGACACCAATTACAAGGTGAAGAAAAACATCTTGAGGAAACCTGGACTTTAAGTCTGACATCGCCAACCCGCATTGAGCAAGCGTGGTGATTAAGCTCAATTCTTTTCTGTATGAGAGGAGACCTGTGCCCAGCAGTGAGACGATAAAAAGGTTGATGATGATGATATAACGGTGGTATTAAACCCTCTATACGAATCCAACTTTTACTTGTCCGGATATTTTAAGTTACAGTAAGTGATGATAAATATTTGAGTACTCTGCACTACTACGTATTCTGTACTCACAACATTGTTCAAAAGTAGTTGTGAGTGCCTGTATACAACAAAGGTCGATTGGTTCGGCTGTACATAAGCATTTATTTACTCGCATATATGTCTGTATTAGCAGTTGAGTGCAGCAGTTCATTGTATTTGAAACAAGAGTAGATTTGCAGATACATTACCGACACGTGTGACTTGAATGGCTTTGTGTGTAGGTACGAATACATTTACTGTTTGGAGATTTAAGCCTCGGATTGCGAATATAGGATTGGAAATGCGGTTTTGTTGTAGAAGGAGACGACAGTAAATTAAACCGCATATTTCCAATGATGTTCCCAGTCCGCAAAAGAAAATTTAACCACATACACATATTGAGTAATACTTTGGTCACAATTAGTAAAATCATTGTTTAATTACTTTTAGTTTATTAGAAGAACTAAATTTTTTCAAGATCGACACTTGGACTTAATTGAATGTTTGAAAATGCTCTGACGCATGTTTATTTATTGTTTTATTGTTACCTTCCCATAATATAACGAAATTGGAAACACGTTGCCTGTAACAATCTGAATCATTTTTGTTCTTGGAGATCCTCGGGGGAGGCCAGCAGTGGATGTCTTTCGGCTGAAATGATGATAATGATATATTCTCAACGTAAATAATGCAATGAATTTTCTTGAACTGTCAAAATGACAACCATTCATACTTTTACTGTAAATACATGTAACACATGTAGTATTTTGTGTTGTTTACATGATGCTCGTCAGAGATCACCATAGATTATCTATTTAAAAATAAATTTTACATTGGAGATATGTAGGTAATCATATGTAGGTAATCATATGTAGGTAATCATATGTAGGTAATCATATGTCGGTAATCATATGTAGGTAATTATATGTCGGTAATCATATGTAGGTAATCATCCCCAATATTACAAACAACATTTTTTTTACTTTATATGAAACCTGAATATACTTGTAAATAAGCAACTGAATTTTTATACCATGTTATATTTTTTCCCAAATACATTTAGGAATTGTGTCAGTGTGGTACGGACTGCACAATGCAGCTGACGGCAGATCACAGTGAGACCGGGCCCCCCACGCCGCGCCACTCCAGGCGCGAGCGGGCGAGCGGTGCGTTGACCACATTTTTGTTGGGACATCCAAGTTTTGTGGTTTTTCATTAAATCTTTTTGAAATTTTGTACATATATCTATTCTTTGCTTAAAAATACTGGACAAGTGTTTGGTGACATGGACAAAAATTCATTTCACAAAAGTTTTTCACTTTAGTATCGAAGAAAGTTAGGCTTTAAACGAAGTAAGGTATACTACTTGTATCTGTTAAACTTTGTAGCTGGAACTTGGTAATACAATATTCAAGACCAAAATTGTCGACGATAAAATTAACCCTTGTCATCATTAACATCTTATTGAGCCGGAGTATACATAGCTATCAAATTATAAACCTATTAAGGAGCAGGTAGATACTATGATGCTATTGGCTCATCGTGAGAACAGCCCATTTGCTTGATTTCCGTTCAAAAGATCTATACTAGCGCATTTTTAAGAAGAATTCTGATATATTTCGATATCCTGTGTGATAAGACCGACTACAGCATCCTAAGCAGCAAAGGTTATGAAGTTATTTACATGCGAGCTCTATCCGCATACCAAACACAATCCCAGAAAAGAGATTGCAAATCTTGACCTGTGAGTATGTACCTACTTTTATGAACAGTTATTCATATATATTCATATTTTAGTACAAATAGCAACTTATTTAGATTTTCTTATAAACCACAAAAAAAAAACACCTTGTATAAAATCTTATTTTTAGTTGCAAAGGAAAACCGCGTAGCAATTTGCTACGAAATTCGTAGCATCGTCGACTCGTAGCCAGTACTTTAACCGCGGTTTCGTAGCAACCCTATCTCTATGTTGTTTTACAAATTGATGTCCATACAGATAGATGGACCGATAGGCGCAGTGGCTATAAGATGAGCGGTTGTGCTTTGGGTTGTGGGTTTATATCCCATATGGAACGAATTGTTTTATCTCCAGATTTCTATGTAGCTTTTTGTAAGTACAGCTGTAGCTATGTAAGTACAGTTGTTACAGATAGGAACATAAAAAACTATTGTGTCGTAAATCTAATTGCACCACCAATTACAGGCAAATACCCCATGCAAAGTCCTCTTTGTAATTTAATCAAGTATATTACTGTACTTGAACTAAATTATGTTTGGCAAATTAAGACACACGAAATGCCCCCAAAGGCAATAAAGCTTTTATTATGCTTGGTTCAGTGTCCTTTCTAGACTAAAATAAAAAAAAAACGCCATCTATAAAGATCACCTCTGTTGTAGTTATTCTGATTTTAGTATTTTTTTTTGTTATAGCGGCAACAAGAACAACAAACTTATCTTTTAACATTTCAACTGTTTAGCTATGACAGTACATGAGACCACATCCCGATGGGCGGTAATAGAGTCATAGTAACCTTAGAGGCCTGCGGGTGGTAAGCAGTGGGCAGGTCGCCGGCCGGTAAGGACCAAGTCCGTGTCGACGGCGCGTCGTGTTTCACGCGCGCCTCAAAGAGATGTCAGCACATCGTGACGGGGTCCATGAAGGCCGATGCCGCCTGGGTCAGGATTGCGGGTTGAATAACAAAGAATCCGTGGATCTGACGCATAGGCAAGTAAAGTAACACGGGCTGGTTTTAGTCAGTAAAAGTCTGACACGCGGTGCGGGAGAGGTCGTTTGATGATTTCCCATCGCAAAGAAAAAAAAAAGATACAGAATCCTAACAAAATAACATTCGAAAAATCCCAACCCTTTATTGTACAACAAAGTCGAAAAGTAACAATAATAATGAAGAAGACGTCACAAAATGAACGAGGTCACGCCGCCATCACTCCTGGGAACAGGTAGTACCCTCCCCGATACATCACACTTGACTAGCTAACAACGAATTAATGTATCATTGCTAAAAGCCTCTCAAGTTAAATTTGCTTCAGCTGCTTAATTAAGTAGATCCGTAACATGTTGCGTGAGATATACATTATGTACATTTTTAATTGTGTTAGGGTTCATGTTTTATAATTTATGAAAGTACGGGCGAATTTAAATTAAAGGATATTTGTAAAAACTTTTAACCGGTTTGGGGATTAGAACATACGTGCTACGTGTTTTATTTTATTTGTTAAGGACAAAATAGTTACAATCTACGCTCAACTATTATTACACATACTATTACAAATGTAACTCACAACATTGTCTACGAATTTACAACAGAAAAAAGTTAAAAGAAAACAGACAAATAGTCTAGGTACCTAATAAACGACTAGATGGTCGGAGACTTAACCAAAATCGCAAGGAAGCGCTGGATGCAGGCCGCGTCCGTTGTTGTAGGAAATCCTTGGGAGAGGCCTATGTCCAGCAGTGGACTTCCTGTAGTTGAGATGATGATGATGAGACAAATAGTGTGCATCGTAAAAGACTAATAAGAAGGGAAAAAGAAAGAAAACATATACTTACTTATGAATTTAGTATTTTCTCAGTGGTAAGCCATAACATCGGCTGCCGGCAGAAGTTACCACCCACCAGACAAAGTCTTGCCGCCAAGCGATTCGTCGTGTTCCGGCATGATGACTGGTGAAGCCGTACGGAGGACGGGTCTGAGCAGTTGTGTTGCGATGTGTGGCGGGTACGATGCGCCAAATGTTGTTGTGTCAGGAGTGTGGTCGTGGAGAGTCTCCAGATCAATCTCCCTTTAGCGCAGCTTCGTTTGGTCGTGTTGGTCTTCGGTTTTACATTGCATCACCTCGCTCAACTGCCGTCATCCTTCCTATTCCTTAGTTTTGTGAATAGGCTTAATAAACTAGTGCGCTTTACCATTAACGATTGCATCACTGCTTACCATCAGGCGGGATTGCAGTCAAACACTAGATTATAATTATTAAAAAAAAATAGTAACTCACAGCTTTTGCCTTATAACGATCTTTGTACGTATGAGATTTGGTCGATACGGAAAAAGCTACTTTGCTTTTTCCCAACAATACTGCTCTCGGCTTCCAGTTTAACTTAATGCAGCTATAGACCAGTATTATACATGGAACGACTGTCTACCTCACCTCAACAACTACATTAAACTTAGTAATACGATACCCCTTATAATAAGACCGGCTGTCCGATTTTTGGACTTATAAGAATAGAATAGGATACTCTTTATTATACACCACCTTATAAATTACAGAAACATAAATATAAAGATTTTATAAAGAGTGACACAATAGTAAGTAGTAGTAGTCTTTTACATAAATTATATAATAAATATGTACGTTAAGTGTATCATACTATACTAATTAATATACACATCTTATTAATAAACATCATACAAGAGCAAATAAAATATAATCATCAACTCCTCATCTCAGTGTTAATTCCAGTCGCATCCGAAGCTATTTCAGCTTTGGAGTCTGGGGCCCTACCACTTTAACCGCTAATTTTGGCTAAACTTCGATATTTTCCTGCCGTCTGACCTCCACAACCCAAAGGCGATATCGAAGCATTGCAGTTAGACCAATTATTATTAAAATATAATGACAATTTTAAAGAGAGTGGAAGTGCTTTATTTAACGTGGTTTTAAAAGTGGACAGTGTTTGAGCACACCTCACGGACATGTGCAATTCATTCAATAGCCGAACTGTTTGTAAAGTAAAGGATTTATCATAGAAACTAGTGAAATGCTAAAATCTATTATGTGTGCCACGAAGGAACTTGAAATGTTCTTTAAGATAAGAGGGGATTATAACCACCCATAATGACTGAACAAGTCAAAAGTCCACAACATCAGCCGCCGGCATAAGTTACCACCCACCAGACAAAGTCTTACCGCCAAGCGATCCGTCGTGTTCCGGCATGATGTCTGGTGAAGCCGTACGGAGGACGGGTCTGAGCATTTGTGTTGCGATGTGTGCCGGGTACGATGTGCCTAATGTTGTTGTGTCGGGAGTTTGGTCGTGGAGGGTCTCCAGATCATCCTCTGGCGCAGCATCGTTGGTCGTGTTGTTGGGTTAAATATTGCATCACCTCGCTCAACTGCCGTCTTCCTTCCTATTCACTCAGTTTTTTTGAGTGAATAGGCTTAATAAGCTAGTGCGCTTTACCATCAACGATTGCATCACTGCTTACCATCGGGCGGGATTGCAGTCAAGCACTAGTTTATAACTAATAAAAAAAAATAAAAAAAAATAATGACAGCCGGAACCAACGGGTTAACTTGTTTTCTGAAGCACTGGGGTGGCTTGGTATGTAATGATGGTCATCTCATCCACTCCACAAAGAGAAAAACACGCGAGCTTAGAGTGATAAAAGATAAGCAAGAGTTAGAATGGTAGCGAAGGTAACTGACCGAAGTGTGTAGGGACTTGGATATCTTTGGTAGGGATCAGTAACTGAACTTTAGACCGTTTGTTGAGGATTTCTTGCAACTCTCCAAAGAACTAAACATTTTATGCAAATATGACGGGAACTTGTTTCATTGGAATACTTGATATCTACTCAGCTACTTACATAGCTCACTCTTTTTAGCCTGATTGCCATTGAATGCTAATAAAAATCATAAAGTAATTTAGTTTAGTCTGTACTAAATAAATGTATTTCCTTTGTTTTTTTTTTTTATACAAGCTTCCCAAAACGGAATATTTAAGTTCTCACAAAAGTTATTACTCCTACCTAAATTCTAGAAACATGGATGATGTTCCCAGGTTTTTTACCTGGAAACCGTATAATTTTCCCTTGAACAGCTTTCGTAAAATCAAAATGCCAAACGAATAAAGAACTAAACGAAACAACGAAAAATGATTGTGAATATTTGAAGTACGAGTATTTTTGTTCGTTTCAACTAAAAGTTCGCGATAAAGGCTGACTAACTACGATACTGTTATCAATTTAATGAAAATAAGAAGACTTTGTGCATGAAAATTATTTATAGTTAAGAGAAAGTATAGTATTAGTATAAGTATAGTATTAGCTTACCATCAGGCAGGATTGCGGTCAAGCGCTGGTTTATAATTTGTTAAAAAAAAAAAAAAAAGTAATACAACACGGACAATGGTCCACTGGAAGGACTAGGTAAGTACGAAAACCAAAGCTGTGTCAGAACATATAATACAGAAGTTAAATAGAGTTCAGATAACTGACAAGTAGATACCATTTTAATTACTACATACTTGTTACTTTGTCAATTTCTCGGGCAACCAGCACACCGCTGGGCAAAGTTCCCACTCATTTTGCGACAAAGATCCCTTTCACGATAACGGTAACGATAGTAATTTTCCTAGATATTAACCCTAACCCAACACCATAAAATCAAGGGACAAGGTCTATAATCTAGAAGTGGAATCTACTAATGAACCTCGGCTATAAAAGGCAATAATAATTATCTGAACTATCACATGTAAATTATAATCAAAAATTAATGACGCCAGACAAAAACAATTAAAACAAAAAGCAATAGGATAATGTACTAAACTGGACGATATTAAGTTTACACAAAATCGAGCTCAAATAGTGCACTAAAATGTACTAAATTAACACCAATCAAAAATTAATCATAAATATCAGCAATCTGATTATATTAGCTAAATCCTGTTATTAAATAATAATAATGTAATAAAATAATGTAGGTAATTCTATAATAGATAATGATGTAAAGAGAATAATAATATTTTTGTAACGATAATTTACACAAGACTAATCCAATAACAAAATAAATGATTTAAAAAATTGTCGGTTAACTTACTTGGCTTGTCCAAGTCGCTGATGAACTCCTCGGTTTCCACATATCCTTGGATCCTGTCAGCAAGCACTATCAGTATCAGCCAAAACACTTGGCTCACACACACTGACATACTAACACAAGTTGAACCCATCGTCATGATAACAACACTAAACAATAACTTAATTAAATTTTTAACAACATTTTCTTCGAAAGTCTGTTTTAATATAAATTTCAATAAAGTACAACGTTTAATCCATGGAAAACTTGTTGATCCTTCTTTTTAATTAAAGACCACTTTAAAAAAAAAAATGAAAAAATTGCGTTCATTTATTTGGCTAGAATAAATATTGAAGATAACTAAATCACAACGGCGCGTTAATCGGCAATCGACACGTGTTGTACGTCTGTAAACAAATCGCCCTTTGACAGGCGAGCTCGCGACGCGTGGAGCGACGTGCGTGCGTCTCGACGCCACGGGCAACACTGATGGAAAACCGATAGGAAGGACAGCCGGCGGTAACAAACGCAGAAAAAATATTTTGATTCGAATTTCAAAAATGTTAACCGTCAAATTTTTGTTCGTTTTTCAAATATCAAATTTTGAATACAAGAATTACTGTGATGGCTTGCTGTACTTAATTGCGATTGCCAATAATCTACGAACATTCTTAATATTTTAGGCGGCACGGGACGATCCGTTGCTTCCGTTTATTGTAAAAATAGTCGTGTATGATATCCCACGTAATATTATCTTTATAACTCCCTAGGCCAAAATAACGACATACATTACACCCTATAATTTAACAAGTATCTACCAACTACATAAATATAAGTTTTATGGTAATATAATTCAAGAGTAACATAGCGGACAATAAAGTGTTGAAAGTTTGGGGAATATAATAAAACACTTGGGAGGAAGTTTCATTAAAATTGGGTCACAAATATCAGAGGTTAGCTGTCACTAGCAAAACGTCTTTATAAGTTTGTGAGTTGGCGAACATTTTAGTGCGGTACCTGGGTACAGTCGGTAAGAAAAGTGGGACGGTTAGATAAATAGCAAGGTATTAACATACGTATGTACATAGTACATACCTAGTGAATGTCGCGTATTTTGTTTTTACGCCTACTGAGATATTGTTTCAGTGAGGCATTTGTTTTTTCTAAGATTTCTATATATGGATACATTCCCAAAAAAAAAAAAAGAATAAAACATGGTTATAATAATAAAAAGGTCGCTGTTTCAGGTATGTGGGAACTATTATTGTATCTGTACCAATTTAGTTTAACTTAAAAAAAATCGGCTATCATGTTTCCACGGCTGGGTCGCCCCCACGGTGAGAGGGAGTGAGCCGTAATCCACAACATAGACCCAGAGCGGGCTGATAGAATTCAGACATGTTCGTCATTCGAATTATGATTTCAGGACTACCTGCTTTCTTCTCGATGTTTTGAGAATAGTTTCTCAAAACGGCAAAGGAAAATATCGACACAATGCAGAATGTAACGAAAATGTCGATGAAATAATTTACACTGAGTAAAGCACCGGTCAGAGGTCGAACTTATGACCTCACAGCTTCTAAGTTGCGGCCGTTGCCACTGTGCCAACATTACTCAACAATTTATTTCATTTTATGATGGAATTTTCTATTTTCTAAATTTGACTTAATTGCAATTTGAATAGTTTATACCCTAACCGGCTTACTCGCATTTAAATGCTTAATTTGTGATATGTTCTATATGTATACATTATAAGTAGTTTATTGATTAACGAAACTCATCATAGTTTAACAAAATATTTTAATTAAAATAAATATGGACTTTTCATTGTCCAAACGGACTCTGTCTACGGACATTGATTACTTTATTAATATTTTTTTTAGTTAGTTACTTCTAGACTTGCTACTTCTTCAGCCTATAAAGGTCCACTGCTGGACAAAGGCCTCCCCCAAGGCTTTCTTCCACAATGATCGCTCTTGTGCTGCCCGCATCCATTAGTTTCCCGCAATCTACACCAGCAGGGTATTTGCGCAACACACTGTCAGTCGCAATCAAATCAAATCAAATCAAAGCATTTATTTCAAATAAACCAGTTACAGGCACTTTTGAATTGTCAGAAGGTCGGTCAGTCAATAAGATGAAGCTAGCCGCCCATTCCAAAGAGTAGGTACCTATGGAGAAGAACGGGCAAGAAACTCCATGGACACTCTTTTAAATTTTCAAGCTATTGTTACAAATATTTGATTACATCATTCATGTTGAAATTAACCGTGTGAGAACGATGCAGAAATAAATTGTCTGCCGAGAGCGTCCATTATGGAAAACACACAAAAATCAATTCAGAAATTAAAATACGCCGTGGCAGCTAAAAGATGACCAGTCCCCTCCGACGGCGTCCGTTCACGAACATGACGAATGGATCAGCATCATTCAGCTCAACCATATTGAAGGGAACCTAATGACCCAACACACACGCCACCATCAGCGAGACATTTGAGTGAGCATGACATACTCTCAACAGCCAGAGCACAATCAAGTCAATAAAAAAGACTAACCCAACAAAAAATGCCTTACAGCACATTCGTACATTGTGCTCACACGTTTGCCATGCAATTATACAATACTAAGAAATTGAATCTACACAATGCTAAGATAGTTTTGTCTAAGGTTCAGCAGCTCCAACAGTGTTTCCAAATACTAAGTTTAGCTCCTGTGCAGCTGTACAAGTGCCGAATACCTCTGTCAGCGATACAATTCCGTAACGTACAATATGCTTGGCTACATAGTGTGTAATACAGGCTTTTGAATTAATAATATAAACAATTACGTATTGAAACTACAAGAGGAAAAATCAGAGAACAATCAGTGTATAGAAATCGGACGCAGCTCAAGCCCAAGCCTTTTTGTCCTCAATATAATCCTTCACACTTTATAATGCTTTCTGACACAACTTACGTTTAATGAAGGATTTGAATTTATTCAGGCTCAGATCTTGAACCACCTCGGGAAGTCCATTGTAAAAATGTATACATTGGCATCTGAAAGAGCCACCTATTTTCTTGAGCCTTGTTGTAGGTACAATAAATTTGTGCCTGTTCCTAGTATTTATATTATGGACATCACTGTATTTTTTAAACAATTTTATATTTTTATGAGCATACAAAAGATTTTCATAAATATATTGAGACGGCACGGTCAGTACATTAATCTCTTTAAATTTTTCTCTGAGAGAGTGTCTCGGGCTTAAAATGGGTTTCATTGTAACAGATCAACAACATACATTGCGTCATTTACGTTGTTGAGCAGACACGTTGTCGAACATATGACGCAATGGATTAGCAGTATGCTTCAAAATGATTTCCCACTGATAGTTATATTATGTTATGTAATTAGGGTGCTGGTCATCGGTCCACCTTTTTGGGGGCCTCCCTGCGCTGCATCTGCGTAAAAGTTGCTTCTTCTTCTACTCCTGTATCGTGGAGCGTTTACTTGCATAAAAACTCCCATACACAAAGAATCAGACCTGAAAGAACTACTTATAGATCATACAAATATTTGTTCCGTGCGAGGATCGAACCAGCGACACACAGCGTAGCAGTGCAGCGTAGCAGCTCAACCACTGCGCCAACCGTGTCGTCAATTATTAACGAAAATTAGAAATTTAAGCGTCGAAACTGTATGGTTAACAAACAATTTTGAAGTCTAAATGAATAAAGTTAGGACTTTATTCGTTTAAAAGTAAAACACATAACGTTGTGTTTTCCCGAAGGGCTGAGCGGTTCAGTCCCACGTAAAAGGGGACGAACCCGTTGCCGGGCACTGGGACAGTTGGGACCAAATCCACACTCGGGGCTGATACTGAGATATTACAGATGAACTGAAACTGAAACTGGCCTAGTCCAAGACTTTATGCAGGTTTCGTACCATTAACTATAAAAAAAAAACAAAATAGCGGCTAGAGATATTACATATCATCTTGATAAATCTTTCACTGTTCAGTCCTCTCGTTTGTGGAATGTATTACCAATTGAAATAAAACGCGCGCAGTCGTTGTAGGAATTCAAGGCACTTGTAGTTATGATCTTGTTCAACAAACACTTTTTGGCTAATTTACTTGCTTACCTGTTATGTTCAGTGTCTATGTATTTATTTATATATATGTATGTATTTGCGTATCTACTTTAGTATATTGTAGTAATAATATTTGCACCAACGACAGTGCCATTTGTGGTTCGGCAGAATCTGTAAATTCTTTGGTTGCCTGGAAGAGATCGCATTAGCGATAAGGCCGCCCATTGTATATTTTGTTGTATTGAATGTGTTTTGTTCGATGTTTGATTGGTGTACAATAAAGAATCCATACTAATATTATAAATGCGAAAGTAACTCTGTCTGTCTGTTACGCTTTCCCGCTTAAACCTCTCAACCGATTTTGATGACATTTGGCACAGCCAATCTTTAGACCCTGAGAAAGGACATAGGCTACCTTTTATTTTGATATTCCCGAGGGATATCTAAAAGCGCGATGTAACCGAATTCCACGCGGGAAAAGCCGCGGGCAGAAAGCTAGTATATAAATAAACTAGCTTTCCGCTCCGCTAACTAGCATACATACAATTTCCCAAAAGGTACAGGCACAGCTATAGGTACAGCAACAGACACAGGTATAGGCACAAGCGCAGACACATGCACAGATATAGGCACAGCTACAGGCACAGCCACAGACACAGGCATAGGCACAAGCGCAGACACATGCACAGATACAGGCACAGCTACAGACACAGCCACAGACACAGGCATAGGCACAAGCGCAGACACATGCACAGATACAGGCACAGCTACAGACACAGCCACAGACACAGGCATAGGTACAGGCGCAGGCACATGCACAGATACAGGCACAGCTACAGGCACAGCCACAGACACAGGCATAGGCACAAGCGCAGACACATGCACAGGTACAAGCACAGCTACAGGCACAGCTACAGCCACAGGCATAGGCACAAGCGCAGACACATGCACAGATACAGACTCAGCCACAGACACAGGCATAGGCAAAAGCGCAGACACATGCACAGGTACAGGTACAGCTACAGCCACAGGCATAGGCACAAGCGCAGACACATGTACAGGTACAGAGCTACAGGCACAGCCACAGACACAGGCATAGGCACAAGCGCAGACACATGCACAGGTACAGGCACAGCTACAGACACAGGCATAGGCATAAGCGCAGACACATGCACAGCTACAGGCACAGCCACTGACAAAGCCAGCACCCACCACTTATACATAGGTTCCTTATCTATTCTAATATATAAAGCTGAAGAGTTTGTTTGTATGTTTGTTTGTTCCCGCTAATCTCGGGAACTACAGGTCCGATTTGAAAAACTCTTTTGGCGTTGGATAGCCCATTAATCCAGGAAGGCTTGAGGCTATATAACATCACGCTACGACCAATAGGAGCGGAGCATAACTAAATCCACGCGAACGAAGTCGCTGGCGGCTGCTAGTAAAGTTATAATAATAAACGATAAACTTACAGTTCACAAAAACATTGTTTGAAGTAAAATTAAAACATTCCAGAAACAGAAGAACACAGAAGTGTATTGTTGTGTTTGTAATAATGAAAAATAATTGTATCACAAATTTAGCGCTAGAATTAAAGAAAAATATTGTAATATTATGTTTTGCACCTTACAATCCTGTTTTAAACTGAAAATGCCTGCCTAAATTCGTCGTAATATTCGTCTGTATTTTCTAAATCTGACTTAGGGAGGACTTACAAGGGTATACATTATTTTATTACCTACGGAATTTGTGCGCAAAACGTTAACCCGCCTTCGGGCAAGGGTAGGTACCTAGCCTGTTTATTTTATGTAGTAATTTATAAAAAAAAAACACAGTTTTGTATATGACTATGACTATGTTATTAAATATAAAGATCAATTACCTAATATTTACGTGAAAAACTTCAAAGAAGGCAAAAGATACCTAAATATGTAGTTACTATGAATTATTTTCTGAATGTAAAATAAAAAATATTTACAAAGCAAACGTGAATTAATGAAACAAATAACAAAGTAGTAAATATTATGATATATTACTGTGTTATATCATGGTCTCATAGTTCATTATTTATTTATGGTTTTTAGTGACAAAAATAATATATTATAGGCAACGAGCACATTTCGAATGTTATGTTTTTCGGAAACTACTCCTCTAGAACTCAGACTTAATGCATAAGAGAACATCTATTCCTTAAAATATGTACAGCAAAACTTTCAAGGAAGCTTTTCAAATTGTAAAGATAGAGAAGTTATTGGTTTTACTAAAATCAAGTTATTTACACTGTTTGATTTTTTAACTTAGTCAAAGTTATTAAATTAATGTTTTAACAAATTTTAGCAAGTTCTAACGGCACCGTTGGTGCAATGGTACGCGATTGAATGCTGCGCTGCATGTTATTACGGGTTCAATTCTCGCAAGGAATAAATATTTGGATGAACTACAAGTAGTTGTTCGAGGTTTGGTTGTTTGTGAGTGTGAGTTTTAAACGCTTAGAAACCGCACCAATGATATTGGAGAAAGTCCTAGTGTAGGTAAAGTTTATTTTATCAGCATTTACAGTTTTTTTTTTTTTTTGTAATCCAATTAGATGACCTTTTTTACCTTTTAACTAAACAAATTATGTAACTGATATAATGAAAATTATGAAAGTAGCTTGTTCAGGGTCGTTTACTAAAATGATTTCTGTCATTTTAAATGTCGATATTTTTTATAACTTGCTATTGAAACTACGAAAATTACTGTCAACCTTTTGCTGTGCAAACTAAACAAATCATAATAAAAAGTATAAAAACTAAAACCCAACTACGACAAAAAACGACGCTGAAAAAATATAAAACAAGATTTTCAGAATACTGAACGAACAAAGTTGCTAATGTAGTTGCAAATAAATGGACATAGTTAAGATGCCTTCGTTGTAAATTGACAATAATGTCATACAATACCATTCTGAAGTATGCAATATTCACTATGTAGAGATAAATTTTCATGTTTGGAGAGGCGTAGTCACACGTTACATATACCTACCTACCGTAGCACCTTGACAACGTGTGACTACGCCTTTCCAAACATGAAAATTTATCTCTACATAGTGAATATTGCATACTTCAGAATGGTATTGTATGACATTATAGTCAATTTACAACGAAGGCATCTTAACTATGTCCATTTATTTGCAACTACATTAGCAACTTTGTTCGTTCAGTATTCTGAAAATCTTGTTTTATATTTTTTCAGCGTCGTTTTTTGTCGTAGTTGGGTTTTAGTTTTTATACTTTTTATTATTTCTACTATTTTGGTGTTAAAGTATATTTGTGGCGCATAGTATTAACAAAAGTTAAATTGATGAACTAAGAACTAGGTACTTAACATATTACATCTACACGCACATATAACAACATAAGCCCTAAGGCATATAGTGCAGAGGACATTTTTATGGTAGTTTTAGCCAGTTATCAAACTGTTTCCGCCTTCACAGCGTGGAGTTACTCCCAGCTTATGTCGTTTTCATTAGTGCATTACATATTCTATTAATTTTCACACTGCTCTACATTGCATAAAGCGATTCACAGTTCCCGTGATCCGCGCGTGATATTACTTTTATCGCTCATATTTTACATCATTAAAGCATTCTTGTAATTATGTACAAGGATAAAGTACTCGTGAAGCTCTTTCACGAGATACCAAACACGGTATATTTATTTTAATTTTATATTAACATAGAACTTTTGTCCGCTAGAGGGCGCAATACTAAATTTGGTGACAAGCTTTATAGCTCATAACTAACAGAATATCAAGGCCCTTCTCATGGTACTGCAGTGGTCTTATTCTGATAAGTAGTAAAGAAGCTATGAACGAAAAGATGTGAATTATATGCAACCAGTCCATAACTACAGGTAAAGTCACAAGAAAATACTAGCAATATATATATATTCAAAATGTACAAGTAAAGCGCTTTCAAATGATACCAAACACGGCATATTTATCTTAACTTTATTTTTTTACTCTGTATTATTTGTCCGCTAGAGGGCGCCACATTAGATTTTGTGAAACCCCATATAGCCAATAACCAGCGGACAATTAAGACGCTTCTAATGATATGTCATTTGTCGAATTCTGATGAGTAGTTTAGAAGTTACGAGGGAACAGATGAACATACATACATACATACATACATACATACATACATACATACATACATACATACATAGCCTGTCAAAATCATAACCCTCCTTTTGCTTTGCCGTAGTCGGGTAAAAATAGATGAAGTACTTAGTATGCTAGACCCTTATACGTGTGCGACTGTTTGCGTGCATAAACTTGGAATTTTCTTCTACAAACTTTAAAACTAATTAATCAAAAAATGTTTAATGTATAATAGTAAAAAACGGTGTATGTATTTTCATTATATGAAACTTTTTTAATTGGGTTTTTGGTGGTATGGTGTTAATTTCAGGTGATGTTAACTTTATTCATAATGTTTTACCTTTCTCGTCTGATATACAGGAACACAGTTCAGGCATACAACCCTCAAAACTTTAACACAGATAAAAGGAAAACGAAGTAGGTTTTATTATAATTTTATTTATTTTAAAATATCGTTGACATAACGCGACACACTTGAATCCCTTTGGAGGCATCGGAGGGGCCAAAGACAACCTGTAAATGACCATTAGAAATGTTTAGATAATGAGGATGCGCCAACAGACGATTTGCCTTGTATGCACAATGCAAGTGCACCCAAGGACAACCCTCGGCCGCCGCAGGAGACGCCCTGGTCGGGAGACGACATGGAACTCTCAGCCACCGTAGGCGCGGGCCTGCGGGCGGTGAGCAGTGGGCAGCTCGTCGCCCGGTCAAAGAGATGTCAGCACATCGTGACAGGATCCTTCTGGGTCAGGGTTGTGGGTTGATTAAAAAAGAAACCGTGGCCCTGGAGCATAGGCAAGGGAAGAAACACGGGTGGGTTTAGTCAGTAAAAATCTGACAGGCCCTTCCGCTCCGCCCAGAGTGGAAATCATCAAATGACCTCTCATTTGATGATTTCCCATCCCAAAAAAAAGACAACCTCGGTTGATGCAGAACTATTGTAGAACATAGATATTAAACAGTTTGGTTATGAAGCCTTGGTTACGAAACGATATTGGAAGGGTTTTTTTAATCCTATCTCTTTATGTTAGGAAGTTATGAGCAAAAACACCGCCTGTGATAGGCTACTATCATACTAGTCGCACAGAGATATTGAAGACATTTATCGGATTTTGGCAAGGAACGTGACGGGTAACGAGTAGTTATTAACGTATGTAGTGTGCTGCCACGTTTGTTATGATTTGATTTTAAGAAACACACGAAACCGAAAATTTGGTACAAATTTTTTGAGTATTTTATTTTGAGTATAAACCCTTCCGATATCGTTTGATATCATCTAAAGATGCAATGCCCTTGGTATGTATATACCCTTTTTGTTACACGTTGTATAGGGTATATCGAAGTTTAGCCAAAATTAGCAGTTAGACTGGTAAAAGCGGACCCCAGATTCCAAAGCTGAAAGCTACGGATGCGACTGGGATTAACGCTGAGATGATGATGATAGTCAGTAGCAATAGGTTTCATTTTGACAGTTGAACAATATTCATTGCCTTATTTACGTTATTGAACAGACACATTTACGAATATATAGAGCAATGGAACAGCAATAAGCTTCAAAATGATTTCAACTGATAGTAATAGTGTGGTACACAATAGTGTGCTGGTCTACAATTCGGAGCACGCAATTGATACTGTGTGTATAACATCGCACCTGTTCTCACTGAAGTGTTAAGGTCGTAGCCCAATTACACGACTCTGCTCCCACCCGCCAAAAAGAATATCATTTAAATATGGGTTTTAAATATTTCTCATTAGATATATTTTACATTATCATCATAAGTCAGCGAGCTTACCGCTGTCAAACTGCTCGGCAGGTGACGGCTCGCTGGCCGCACATTGTAGACGAGCGGTCGGTGCGGTGTTTACGCGCTCATTGCTAGCAGTCGCCGCGCCGTCGCCTCTCAGTCGGTCAAAATCTTCGTCTGTTATTTATAGTGCTTCTCTCTTTATCCTAAAGTGCAAAAGCAATAATTTCTAGTTCGTGCGTCGTGAATCATCATGTCATAGGTATATAGTATAAAAACTTTTTACAAAAAAAAACATCTTTGGTTTGGTATATTCCTTTTTTACACGGACTTCCGAAATTAGTTTATTTTACACTTTTTAGTTGTTAAAAGTACTATGTATTCAGTTGCATCCAATCAGACTGGAAACGACGTTATTTTGTTTACTTTAATTTTTACCCGTAATTATTCCCTCAACTACCTATGCTCTTCATCATCAAATTTACTGCAGACCATTATTTTAACCCAGTAGGTGCAAAGGTCTCATCAATATAAATGAATTGAGTCCAAATACAAGGTAGCTGCTGTAAATCGTTTAGGAGTTCCCTGAACTGACCTTTGTCATCATCATCAGCTCCCTAATGATAGTCACTACCCATCCAGGTGTAAGGTTCTTGTCAATACAAATTATTCAAGCACAACCACAAGGTAGCTGCTGTGAATTGTTAAGGAGCTCCCGGCTCCATCATTAGATCTACTCCAGACCTTTATTAAATTGTAGTGCTTTAAAATACTTAATGAAAATGCTAAGAAATGTACTAGTCGCCCCTGCAATTTTTGAAAGTTTGCAATTTTTGTCTGGTCTTCCACCATCAAACCCTGATATCCTTATGATGGGACCACCTTGGGAACGTCTTCTTTCCAACAGAAAAAGAATTATCAAAATCGGTTCATAAACGACGAAGTTATGCGCGAACAAACATAAAATAACCATATATACGGTCGAATTGAGTAACCTCCTCCTTTTTGAAGTCGGTTAAAAAAATACGAGTTGCTTTATTTGAAACCGATCACAGACTATGTCTATCGCGAAAAACGAGAGCGGTCGACAGGTGGATACCTGGTCGTCTGCTAGCTGCCGCCGCGTGGACTGCTGGGTTCCCGCTAGCGGTCACCGCGTGTACTGCGAGCACTTGCCTTAGTTTTGGGCGGAGTTGGGTGTGAGAGGTGTTGGAGTAAAGTCGTTTAAGTGTGCTATGACCGTTAGATACACCCACAAATTTGGTAGAACGCCAAGTCCCATGCAATAGAAGGGAGCCTTTTGTGATCAACCAGGCATGAGGACTCCGAGCTGCTTCAGAGAAATTTCATTTAGCTAAAGCCAATAACACTTGGCCTTTGTGCTTTGTCGTTCACATCGATTCTATACTAAATGTAACATGCAAAGCTATGGGTGCAAAAGTTCTAACAGCTACAGACAAACTTTGCATGCATAAAGATGATGTATAAAAAGAATATTATTAATCTAGTGTACTAGCAACCATAAAGTACGAGTAGGCATAATGCGCCATCTGCCTAAAGCAACACTACGCAAAACCATCGAAAATTACTAGCAGTAAATATATTCCCATTGATTGGTTTAATAAATAAAATCATCTCCACCCACTGAGACATAAAATGTGTATTAATAAAAATGAATTAAATTTGCCAATTTATTTTACATCTGTTTTATTGAAAATTCCGCCGCACGCTAACAGAAAATTTCGCAAACTTCGAAGTTAAATTCGGAAACATTTTTACTGTTCCTTAAATTATTCTCTTTTCCCACTTTGATTATTATTGCTAGCACAAATACTTTATATTATTGTTATAAAGTATTTTCTTACTGCCCCAGAAAATTGTCGGCAAGACTGCTGAATATAAAGCCCTGATTTTGATTTCTGTATCAAACATGTTGTTTCTTTAGGAAACTATCGGCTCGGGATCTAAATAGCGAATTCCCGTAATATAAACCTTTCGAAATCTAGTCGTCCGTAATATAAACCTTTTAATTTTGTCTTTTCTCGTTGACCAAGAAATGTCTAACACCACATTCAAAAAACCTGCGATATTAGAGGTATTTTCGACAAATTGGCACTACGATCAGACTATGCACTTTCATAAATTTACGATTTGCCCCTTTAAATATACCAGTAAAAATCACGATAAGCGTCTCCGAAGATTAAATGTTACCTTTTTAAAGTTTCGTATATCTTTTTCCGTTTATCGTAAAGTGACAATTGATGTTCCATAATGATGAGCAACTCGCACTCTGTCCGTTCATTACGGCGGCTTTGGTCGGCGTATATTCAGCTGTCAAATTAACGGGCTGTGGTAATACAGCAGCTGCGAACAGCACAGCAGGTATTGTACAATGCTGCAGCGCATTAATTTCATCTCTCAGTTCTCGCCTACGTGCCCCACATCGCACAACGAGTTGAGTGAGTTTAATTTTCTAAAATTCAATATCAACGCCAAGACCTGCACCTTGCTAGTGATAAAGGTCTACTGAATAACAAAATGAAAAGTATTAATGCAATTTCCGACAAAAATGCTCTTATCCTAAGACGAAGGCCGACAGCCACAAGTGTGCGAGAATAAAGAATCTGTCTAGGTTTAAATACCAACTTAATCCTCAGCAGCCATTTTCATGCACTTGTCATGCTTTCTGTTTTAGCTATAACGCGTGTAATAAAATTGGCGAATAACCATTTTTGTAAAGAGGAACTTTAAAAAATTCAAATTTATTCGTAACATAAAATTATCTGGTGTAGGAAAAATAGGCCCGAAGTACGACAAAGAACAATCATTTATACAAATCCCTTGCAATGTACTCGTAAATTATATTATAATCACTAGGTGTCACTCACAAAAATGTCAGGTTGAAATAATGTTATTCTAATTGGCCTGGGAGTAAGCATGCAGCTTGATTATCCCACTCGCATTATTCTGCGAGTAATCAACATTTTAAAACTCATGTGACAGCTGTCGACTGTACACAACCTAACATTATTTACAGAACACGATAAAAATACGTATCTCTTTCATTAAAAAACAGACAAAAAACGAGCATCAAGGGACACGGGATACCGGGCACATGATGTGATTTTTTTTGTATATAAGTCGCAACCAACTTGTATAAATAACCGTTTAGTTAAACGCCTAGCCTTTTAACTAAACTTCAGGCGTTCAACTAACGGCTTGAATATATACAATATGTAAAGAAAACCCTGTCCAATCCGTGAAGGTATTATTATGTATCGACAACTGACTACTAATGCCGACAAAGGCAGGCTAAACTTAAAAAAAATCCCCCTAAAAAAATAAATATTATTTCGCAAAAAGAGGTAATTTAATACATGTGCGGTAGGCAAACCCTTCCGCGGGCGGCGGGGGGCAGGGCACGCGGCAACTGTGACGTGGTCGCGTCGCTATTCTCTTATAATAATACCGGTGTTGTCACTGTGCTCTCGACCTTCTGACTTCTTATCTGAATAATCGAATTCAGAGGGTTGATGTTAATGGCAAGAGATCTGCAGGATCTGTGGTCACCATGGGCGTTCCGCAGGGCTCAATTCTAGGTCCATTCTTGTTTTTAATTTATATTAATGACATACCTCAGCACGTGAGGGATAATCACAACATAGTATTGTTCGCGGATGACACTTCTCTTATTTTTAAAGTCAAGCGTCAGCTAACAAATTTTGACGAAGTTAACAATGCACTCTCTAAAGTTGTCCATTGGTTTAATGTAAATAACCTCCTTTTAAATGAAAAAAAAACTAAAGTCATTAAATTTTCTACGCCAAATGTCAGGCAGCTAAGTACCAATGTTCAACTGAATGGAGTAGAGTTGATCCCTGTCGAGTCGACAGTTTTTCTTGGATTAACTATTGACGCCAAGTTACAATGGGGTCCTCACATTGAGAAGCTGTCGGGTAGACTCAGTTCTGCCGCCTTTGCTGTTAAGAAAATTAGACAGATAACTGATGTGGATACAGCCAGAATTGTTTATTTTAGTTATTTTCATAGTCTTATGACTTATGGGATTCTTCTCTGGGGAACTTGTGCGGACATCAATACCATCTTTGTTTTACAGAAGAGGACTGTTCGAGCCATTTATAACCTTGGTCCTAGAGAATCTCTTAGAGAAAAGTTCAAAGAGGTGAACATTCTGACTGTAGCTTCACAATATATATTTGAAAATCTTATGTATGTTCATAAAAATATCTCGAATTTTAAGAAGATAAGCGATATTCATAATATAAATACCAGGAACAAACACAATCTTGCTTTACATCACACTCGTCTCCTCGTTCATGGGTCAATGTATACACTTTTACAACAAGCTTCCCATGGACGTTCGAAACTTACCCATTAAACGATTTATGAACTATATAAAGGCCAAACTTTGCAAAGACACACACAGATTATTTAGAAGACAAAAAAGCTTGGGACTGAGCTGCTCGCTCTGTTAAGCATTGTTAATTGTTATTAAGCAATATGCGTAATTATAAGGTAAATTATTGTAAACATTTTCATTTTTAATGTCTGGACTTGAAAAAAGACGATGATCCCTGAGTTTGTTTCGGCTATTTCTTCTCAGAGGTAGTCAGTTAGGAAATGCCGGATTCATCTAGTTAAAAAAATAAAATAAAAAATAAACATGACGTGTAAAAGTGATCAGTGATCCTACTTGCTTAATAAACGATTTCATTTCATTTCACTTTTTTAAAAACTATCAATTTTCGGGGAAATTAGAATTAATTCCCGGGAAAAAAGGATTATTTCAAAATTCATTAATATTGTTACTATGACGATTAGGTAAAATTTTATATTATATTTGGTCAAATGTTTACCTAAGCTTTATTATCCTTATGGGTCGGACAGGGTTTTCTTTGCATATTGTATATTCAATAAGTTATAGTTAAGGTTGCAACTTTAACCAATCAATTGCGAGTCGAATTGGTCGCAGTATCTAAGCCAGGGCACCCTGATCAAATAGGTTTAACCAGAACTGTGATTCACCGCGTGCGAGCCCAGAGAGCGTTGCAGGCAATTTTTCCAAAGGCCAGGCGGTTAACTAAACAGCACATTTAACTATACATGACAAAGACACAGCTGCAAAATAAAACATTATTTTTGTTTATGCGAAATCCAAAGCCAAAAAAACACGTGAAAAACCACAAAGTAATGAGCTTGCTGTTCTACTTAGTTGTCTCAAGAAAAATATGGTCAAAGCTCCACTTGGGCAGGCGAGCGCGGTGCGTTGACCTCTGTCGTCAGCTGTTGCGCGCGCGCAAGTACTAGACGCACCGCGCTCGCCCGCCCGAGCGGAGCTTTGATCATATTTCTGTCCAGCTATAAGCACGCGTCTAATACTATGATCTACCGTCAGCTGTGTTTTGCGCTCGGTAACCACACTGCAAGAATTTCTAAATATATGTATTTAATTTGAGAAAAATATAACATGGTGTAACAATGATTGGGATCGATTGAGTAGAGAAGATACACACACACACACACATACATTCTGCTTTAGAATGCTGTGTAGTGAGATGTGTTTTATAGGTAAAATATTGGCGTCCTTTATTAAGAACATTTAATTATATGTCGTGGATAAAATCTGCTCATTTAATTTTTGTAGCAGTGGGACAAACACTGTGACGTATTTTTGTAATGGCGGCACATGGATAGAGTCGTTTTGGAAAGTGGGGATTGTCGAACGGCCACTTCGCCTCGGACCAGGGTACTTCACCGGGGCGGAACTGTCATACACATTTCAAAAAGTTCATATTAACGGGTGTCCAGTCGTGGTGGCCTAGTCGTGGTGGCCTACTGAACAAACTATATTCAGGTTTCGTATAAACAAAAACTAAGGTTGTATAAAGACTACAAACAATTTGACATCATGTGGCCGGTCTCCAGTGTCCTTTGATGGCCGCTGTTTTGTCTGTTTGTTAATGAAAAAAACATACGAAGGCTCAGAGTCACACAAAGGGCAATGGAAAGAGCTATGCTAGGAGTTTCTCTGCGTGATCGAATCAGAAATGAGGAGATCCGCAGAAGAACCAAAGTCACCGACATAGCTCTGCGAGTCGCTAAACTTAAGTGGCAGTGGGCAGGGCACATTGCTCGTAGGACCGATGGCCGATGGGGCAGTAAGATTCTGGAGTGGCGGCCACGTACTGGGAGACGCAGCGTAGGGAGGCCCCCAACAAGGTGGACCGATGACCTGGTGAGGGTCGCGGGAAGCCGATGGATGCGGGCAGCACAAGACCGGTCAGCGTGGAGAGCCTTGGGGGAGGCCTTTGTCCAGCAGTGGACGTCTATAGGCTGAAGAAGAAGAAGAGAGAGAATGAAAAAAATACGTATTTTTATCATGTTCCGATTTCTTAATGTTTTCGAATGAAATTGATTGCGGTAAATGAGCTGTTTGTTTTCAATTAATTATAAAAAAAAATCGTTAACTTTTATTAAACTTCAACTATACGGCTACCCTGTTTGCTTATCTTCTTTTGTGACCGGCGTGATCATACAATAATAACCCGCTAAATGCGAGTGAGATTCGCACACGAAGGGTTCGGTAAGGCCTCTGTAATTCCCGAACTAACAAAATATTCTGAGCCGTTAAAGTTTTCCGTGTTTAAATTAAGGTACTTACTTTGTCGACGTGGTAAATACACATATCAATGCAAAATTTCATCTATCTAGCACTAACCGATAGGTAATTAAGCCGAAGACGGAGAGAAATGGCGAAACTAAAGGGTTCCGAGACGTGAACTACGGAACCCTAAAAAGGGTTAAAAACTAAAAGTTTTCCATAGGGCAGGTATGGTAAACCTCTATGCATCAATGTACAAACAAATCTTGGCTTAAATATTATTGAAAAAAATACTATGATTATACTTGCGTATTATTGTTATTTTAAATTTTTTTTTTCATATCTCAGGACCCTGGCCGAAACCAACTTGGAGAGGCGCATTGGTAGTTTGTAATGAAATTTCTGAAATTATTCGGAGCCGAAATTATTTTGTTACGTGCCACCAACGGCACGCGTGCCCCTGGTTCACCAACCCTGCCATAGGGCAACACTGCAAAAAGTCTACAAGCCACCATTGTTTGGTTTTGTTTACTTTCATGTCAAAAATTAATTGAAAACTAGATTAATATTAATGAGACTTTGGACTTTAGAGTTTTACACATAAATATAATACATGAACAAAGTGCTGTCGTCATATCAGACTCTAAGATAGTGGAACGGACTTATTTTTTACTATTCTATTTCTAAAGTATTTATTAAGTTAAAAATAATTAAGGTTTACACTGCTTATTTTATGCTAGAGTGTAATAAAATAATAAGAACCGTGTTATTTTTAATGAAGAATAACAAAAATCTTGGATTGACTATTAAAATACGAGCTAAAAAAAGTAAACGTGTCTGGTAAAAAAACAGGTTTTGTGGAAAATAAATAAATTATGAAAGTTTAATAATTTATAGGCTTAGTACCTTTTGTTTGTTATCCTGAATTTATTTTTTTGATGAAGAGGAGAGTACGAGCGACGAACAGGAATGATCTGATCAAAGTTCAAAACCAACTGAGGCAGCTTCTGAGTGAAACATTTCAGATATGTTACTAGTATTACTACACATACCTTTCCCATAATTGACGCATCATGCACAAGCGTTTGTAGGTAATGAAAACGGACTAAGTTCTTTTGGAAGCATCACTGTTATACGATTTTCAGCAAAAAGTCTACAAGTTTTTTCAATAGGGCACTGTCTCGGCGAATAACGGATTCTAATTTTCCTAGGACAGTCATCTTCCACATTTTTAGACTTTTAACACCCTTGGCAAGTACCTGGGTCCCGTATCCTGCAGTCAACAGCTGTGCAAAGCATGTAAATTATTTATGCACAAAAGTAGTCGCTCGTCTAGGTACATAAAAAATTTTGGTAGTGATAGCGAACTGCAAATTTTATGACATTGTAGTGTAGCGACTTTATACGAATTAAAGCAGTAACTTTTATTGTTGCTTTAACTAATAGTATGCTACTGGTAATAATTAACCGCAATGCGTTAATCAGGCTTTAGGGTCCCTGTTAAATATGGGCCTCAAACCAAAATACATCAAATGGTATTCGTAGATTTGGAACGGTAAATTGATAAAAAGTGACGATCTCCCGAGGCAGTATTAAGCGATTAGTGACCGTAGCTAGTGGGCGCCGTGTGTCGATTGCTGGAGGAGTTAACACGCCCAGTGGCCTAGTTTGCAATGACTACCAGTGATTCCCAATGATTCAGAAAATCTTTTTTTTTGTATTGGACTATTAAAGTTACAATGCATAAATATGTGAACTGTCACGCCCTTTATACCTTTTACATTTTCATTTTAATGATATTTTATTTTTTGTTTTTGCTTTTGTAGTATTTTGGCGTGGTTAGCTAGCATAATATGATAAATAATTTCATTGTTGTTGCATTTTCTTGTTTTCATTATTATACGTAGTATTGTATAGTCTTGTGTTTTTTTTTTAAATGAACAGACAGCTGCGGGGGGGTTTGTTCCGACGACACTTCTTCCCAGCGAAAGCATTAGGAAGTGTCGATGGGTGAGCGTTTTAGAGGACTGTCTTATGTAATATTGACATACAAAAAGTGCTGATTCTCAGCCTAATTTGAATAAATGACTTAATTTTGAAAGAAATCGCAAGGTCAGTTTTACGTAAGGAACCGTATGTGAGTAGAACAAAATCCGTGCTGTCTGTAGGTTGTTTCTTTGATCAGAAGGATTTGTTAATGTTGACCGTAACGATCACTAATAAAATCGCTTGCTTTATTGCTAAACTAGTCATGTTTGCCGCAGCTTACTTTATACTATATATTTACTTTAAGCTTTTAAAAGCTAAATACCACCCCGGTGTTCCATCTTACACCTACGCCGGAGGTTGCGAGAACGAACAATGCTTCCGCAACCAAAATAGCAGAGTCAACCAAACCCAATGCCAACTTAAACGTTATAAACTCAAAGGGCATATATCTAAACAGTGATTGATTCAGAGTCACAGAGAGATTGATCTGGCCCTCTACAACCATACTCCCGACACAACAACATTTGGCGCTTCGTACCCAGCACACATCGCATCACAACTGCTCAGACCCATCTACCGTACGGCTTCACCAGACATTATAAACTGAAACTGAAACATGACTTGAAAAAGTCATGCAAGCAAATGAAACAAAAGCTAATTGTGTCATTGTGGGCGATATAAACATCGATATAGGCAGTGAATCTAAAGACAATCGTGCGAGCGACTATTTAGACATAACTGGACACTATGGTTATTATCCTGGCCATCGATTCCCTACACGGGACCGTGCTTGCTTAGATCATGCTCTATTGAAAACCAAAAGAACAGCTAGAATAGTATTATGTGAGTCAGGAATAACAGACCATGATACAGTCATAGTTGCAATCGATAGGTCTATCTCCTACTTATTGTCTAATATTAATAATAGAGTGAAGATAGACTACCCAAACTTGTCCAATGCAGTCGCAGAATATGATTGGAGCCGCATCTGATTTCACAGGAATACTTAGTGAGAAAATAAGCGCCTTTACAACAACAGAGACTGTGCGGAATTCAAAAGCTATTAAAAAACCTTGGATTACTGAGGGCTTATTGAAGAGCATTAGAAAAAGGGACCAGTTACACATGGAGGCAAAGAAAACTTATAATAGGGATAACTTGATCATACAGCAGCGATATAAAAGCTATAGAAATGTTTGTAACAATCTAGTGCAAAATTTGAAAACAGAAAATGAAAGGAAACTTTTGGAAGATGCAAACGAAGATAGTAAAAAGACGTGGAAGGCTATTAAAAGTATCTGTAATATTAAAAGTAAGAGCCAGAGTGGATTAGAACTACTACGGATATACGCGGATCCCATAGATTCTCTAAACGACGTGAATCAATACTTCACGAAAGTAGGAGAACAGCTTGCTGAAAGGACTTTGCTCCGTATTAAGAAGACGGAAACGGAACTCGCTGCTATGTCAACATTTCTTGATAAAGACCCACCCAGCGAATCTTTTTTTGCAGCACCAACAGACGAAGCTGAGGTCAAAAAGATCATAACAAATCTCAAAGACAATTCAGCACCTGGATGGGATGGAGTTACAAACAGAACCCTTAAGATATGCAAAAATTCTCTTGCCACACCAATTACCTTCTTGTGCAATTTAAGCATATCGACTGGTAAGGTCCCTTCAATAGTGAAAACCGCGAATGTATGTCCAATCTTTAAATCAGGTGAAAAAACAGTTCCATCGAATTATCGACCCATATCTCTACTCACGTCCCTATCCAAAATCCTAGAGAAGATCATGAATAGTAGACTCCTTAATTTCATGGACAAGAATGGCTGGATATCTGAAAATCAGTATGGCTTTTGCAAGCAAAGGTCAACGGAGGACGCAGTCAATAATTTAGTTGACTTTGTTGTAAATAAGGTAGACAATGGCTATAAATGTACTGGCGTCTTCCTTGACCTCGCGAAGGCCTTTGATACGGTGTCCAGGCGTATTCTTCTCAAAAAGTTAGAGGGCATTGGCATCAGAGGTCTAGCTTTGGAATGGTTCCAATCTTATCTAACAGACCGCACTCAAAGGGTCCGCGTGGGAGAACACTACAGTAACTATGCCAACCTTAATTACGGAGTTCCTCAGGGTAGTGTGCTCGGGCCCACGCTTTTTATCCTGTACATAAACAGCCTTTGTACCATGAAATTGGACCATGCTAAAATATTTGCTTATGCTGACGATACCGCCCTAGTCTTTTTTGACAAAACTTGGGAAGGGGTTCAAGAGGTTGCTAACAAGGGTGTAAATTTGGTTTCCAGCTGGCTAACCCACAATCTACTGACGCTAAATATAGAAAAAACTAAGGTTATAAATTTTAGCCCCAGCATTAGAACTACCTGCCCAGATCATCTCTCAGTAACATTACACTCCTGTGATAATAATGCACCTTCAAGATGTAACTGCCCAAGCCTTGAGAAAGTCATGTACATCAGGTATCTCGGTGTGTACATTGATCAGCACCTTAATTGGTCAAAACAAATAGAGCATGTAAGTGGCAGGGTCAGAAAGCTCATACACATTTTTAAAAAAATGAGGCGGATTGCTAGCCTAACTATCTTAAAAATGCTATACCATACACTCTGTCAATCCGTTCTCAACTATTGCATTACAACATGGGGTGTAGCACATAAGTCACATTTAATTAAAATTGAACGTGCACAACGCGCCCTTCTCAAAGTAACTTTTAAGAAACCAATGCGCTTCCCGACTGACACATTGTACCAAGAAACTGGCGCTCTGCGTGTACGCCAACTGTACATTATGGCAGTGACTTTGAGGTACCACAAAAATGCCCAGAGCCTAGTAAGATACTCCGAAGTGCGCTCGCTTAGAAATGCAAATAAACCTAAATGGCATAAACCTAGATGTAATCTACTTTTTGGCCGCAGATGCTTTCTTTATATGGGACCGTTTATCTATAGTAAGCTGAATAATAAAATGGGCATACTACCTATGACCATAAATAAATGCAAAAATTATGTCTCAAAATTTCTGGCGAGAATGGACTATGAAAGCACGGAGAAGTTCCTTAATACATGAACGCAACACGCACACATTCATCACACAAACACATAAAGGATGGTTTGGACCAATCGAACTAGTACTCTCTGTCCCCACTTTGACAGATTTCCGCAATTCGAACAGTGTTCTCCCACACTGTTCTTCTAATGGACTATATCACAGGCATAATATAAATGGCAGGCTTGGAAGTGCTATGAGGCTTTGTTCGATTGATCTAAACCCACCTTAACTCACTCATTCATCACACATCTACACATCTACACAATACACGGTACACCACAAAATTTCAAAATTCTAATTAACACATAATAAATAAGTTAATACATATTTTTAGTAAAATTTGTTTGGAGTAACAACTTGTCTTTGTCACATCAATAATTAATGACTGATGCTATGTATGAACCGATCTAATAATGTGCCTAGACGAAAGAGACTAGTCTCCACGACACAGGGAATCCTAGTGTGGAGGCTAGTGTTATGTAAATATTGTAACATTTATCTGAACAATAAAAGTTTATTATTATTATTATTATTATCAGAACACGAAGAATTGCTTGGCGACAAGACTTTGTCTGGTGGGTGGTAACTTCTGTCAGAAGCTGATGTTATGGCCTACCACCGAGAAAAGGTCTGTTAAATTTTATGGTAAACCAGCTTGATTTAACGAGTTAGAAATTATCCAACGTGCACGTGGTACCAGGACAAAGAATAGCCTATATTTTACTCCATAACATCAGTTATCTACCAGTGAAAATCAGCCGATTCGAAGATTATCCAGATCAAACAGACCGAAAGACGTTTGTTTACGTGCGGTTTTTTATTACAAGTAGGGTATGTATTTTCATATGAATTAAGTAAAAAGCTGTTAATTTGATAGTACGGACGACAGCAGGTCAAGCTACCCGAAACTGTAAAAATCAATCTTTCGCCTTAATGCCTTAGAGATAGAGTTGATAATCTAATAAAGAAATCTGACAGATTGTAGTAGCCTGATGTGCTGTCGTCTGTACAAACAGATTTTTTTTTAGATGTAAAGTAACCCGCGTTTTACGGGGAGATAAAATTGAACACAAACAACGTATACCAAATAAATTTTCCCCACTCCTGATTACTTTCCGAGCCCATTAAACAGCCATCAGTCGTTAATGAAATTTGATTTAAGAACGTTGGAACATGTCTCATTCGCCCGCCGACGCGGTCTATATTATTAATTGGATTCAGCACAAAGAAAAACACAATTTTGTACTGAAAAATCACGAAGGGATCCGAGGGCCAGAATAAAAGCATTAAATAAATAACTTGGAAGCGTCTTTATTTAATTTGGCAGAACTGTTATATATTATATGGTGGAGTGGCCTTGAAGGCAGCTGTGGTGAGAGCGACTAGTGGTCTCACTGTCAACATTAACACAAAGAAAAAGTAGTTATTTGCGACTCGTACTGGGTGATCATAGACACAATAAAATAAAAAAACCGAACAAAAGCGTATTGGACCACACCCAGTATAGAGTTCTGTAGATCCCCCCGTCACAATAAGCGTCCACACTTAAGAATAAAAAATATTGGCTATATGTTTCATTGAGTTGATATACTAAGTACAATATCGTAAATAGGGGCCTACGAAGGACGGTGATAACTAAAGAAAGTGTTATTTTCCAACTACACATGTTTCCACAACGAGTAGTGGTAAGGGAGTGTAAGTGAGTTGTTTGGCAACTAAATTACATGTCCTTGAATATATATATATATACAAAAACATAATTCAGCTCCAAAAATATTTGTAATGTCCTTATCTGGGCGAGATGCTTGCAACTAAAACAACGGCGCCATCAATCCGCTCCACAGTATCAAAATTAGTTTGAATTCAGTGAAGAGCGGGAGGGGAATACAATACGTATAATATATAGGTATGTGATCATTTCCTGAAATTTGCTAAGAGAAAATTTGGGTTGTAAATAAAATGTTTGAATGGCCTTAATACCTACAAGAAAACCAGACACTAATGAAAATGTACAACATTTTACAATATCAAAGCTTCAATGCACAGAATTAATACCTTTTACAATATATGTATTCTAACTATGCCTATAAATACGTATTATTAATTCTGCGAAGCTATTTCAATGAGATAACTCTGGTTTAGAGGCCACCGAATGGAAGAAAGGGAACTCGAAAGCCTTTACTATAAAACCATCTACGTTACACATTCTATCGGTGACTTCCGTTACCATAGCTGGCTTTGTTAGCGTTAACAATATAATTCTAGAACAAGAGTAGTAATACACGGTGAATAAAACACTGTATTGAATAATTTGTTAATTTTTATTGATTTTTAGTAAGTGTTGGTAAGAGTACCAGCAACATATGAAAGGTTTGAATTATGGGTACAGTAGAGTTGATGGCTGGTGACTGAAAGAGCAACAATGCTGTAACAAGATTAAAATTCCACATAAGATGGATCGAATTTGATAAGATCCTCTTTGTAAACAACGTTTCCCTTTTACAATGTTTATTAAGTAATGGTTTAGCGGAGGCGTGCGACGTGCGGGCTATTGACGGAGCTCGGTGCCATCAGACGTGTATTTTGGTTATTTTGTTAGCTTAATATTCACGTATCTAAAAGACGCGTCAAATTTTGCCTTTTTGAATGAGTGTTAACTTTTGCGCTTATGACAGACTAGCCTTTGCCCCCGGCGTGTCCCACGAAAAAGCGTGTAATATATAAATTACTATTTTTTATTATACCTATATACATCTAAAGTGACTTATTCTAAATATACACTATTTAATTATCATCAGTGAATTTGTATGATACTTTGGAGCCGTCGGTCATAATATCCAGATTGATACCATATTGGAAATGTATGAGGTGAATTAACTTTAGCAGTATTATTTTTTGCAAACTGGAGAAATAATAACTGTAAATGATGTTTCTCCTTTCAGGTGAGTTTGTTTAATTAATGTTAAGGAATGTTTGGTAACGGTTTGTGTTATTTAATTTTAAAAATACTGTTACTGTGTCGACTGAACGTGAATAAGGCTAGTAGACCTGATGGTATAATAGCGATCAAGGCTTATGCGCCTGCGATGTCTCCTGTATTGACGCACCTCTAATTTAGGACTGTTAAAGTGCCCAAGTCCTGGAAGCTTGCCAACTTGCAGAACGTGCCCAAAAAAGGCAGTCGTGCCGACCCTACCAACTATCAGCTGATTTTTATAACCTCCATACTCTGCAAGATTATAGAGTGTGTATTGGACTCGCGTCTCTTGGCCTACCTGGAAGGGAACGATCTCCTCATTGACCGACAATATGTGTTTCGCCGCAAGTGGGTAAGCTTCCAGCGTACGGCACTTACCCTGGCCTGACTAGCTGGGTAAAAGACTTCCTGACTGAACAGGCCCTCCGAGTTGTTGTCAGAAGAAGCCAGTTCATCTTGGCTCTACTTTTTGGAATTTAAGTATTCTTGGAGTGCACCAAACCCCATCAGCTTTTGGAAGTTGAGATTTCTTCGAACCTAAACTTTGGACGGTTTATTGAGTTCAAAGCCAAGATGGCTGCCAGAAAACTTGGCGTTATTCATACAAGGACAGCTTCTACTGAGTCTTTCTCTGCGTGCGAAGAGGCTAATTGGTGACCCAGATTTAACTCAAAACTGTCTCCAAAGCCTAGAGCACAAGCGTAGAGTAGCCAGCCTCTCGGTGTTCTATAGGATGCATTTTGGTGAGTGTGCGAGGGAATTGCATCATTTATTCCCCCATCTCCGTTCCAACATCGCACGACCCGTCGCACGGCGAATTTCTACCCTTACGTTGTTAATACCACTACGACCCGGACGAAGCGTTTTGCCTCCTCTTTTATACCGCGCACATCGAGAAACTGGAACAATTTACCAGTGGCGGTGTTTCCGTAGGACTACAATTTGAGTGTCTTCAAGGCTAGAGTGAATAGGCTCTTTAAAAACTAGTGCGCTTTACCATCAACGATTGCGTCACTGCTTACCATCAGGCGGGATTGCAGTCAAGCGCTAGTTTATAATTCATAAATATATATATATATATATATATATATATATATATATATATATATATATATATATATATATATATATATATATATATATATATATATCAGTGGCGAAGGGTGAAATTTTGACAAAGGGAAGCCGGTCCAAAAAAATAAACACTTAAACACTTACCTACTGCAGGATATCTTGGAGCGGGACTCTGATCGACCCGTCCCGGGGCCGCGGCTGGGTTGCTGCGGTCTCGGGCGGCATCGTCATTGTTGGGGCGTATTTCTCCCCCAACAAGAGTCTCGCCGACTTCGAGGGGTTCCTTGTCGAGTTGGGCGCCGTCGTAGGCCGCTATCACCCTCGTCCCGTTCTAGTGCTCGGGGATCTCAACGCCAAGTCATCGGTGTGGGGATCTCCGGTCACGGACCCTCGGGGTGAGGTGCTTGCGGAGTGGGTGGTGACGACCGGTCTGGTCGTCCTGAATCGGGGCTCTGTATACACGTGCGTGCGGCAGAGGGGCGGGTCGATAGTGGACGTTACTTTCGCTAGCCCCTCTGTCGCCAGCCGTGTCCATGATTGGCGTGTCGCCGTGGAGGTGGAGACGCTGTCGGACCATCGCTATATCCGGTTCGACGTCTCCGCCCAGACCGCGAGCGGCCGCCATCCAAGAGCCCCGATTAACGACGGCCCGCGCTGGGCGCTTAAGCGCCTCGACAGGGAACTACTCGAGGAAGCTGCCATTGTCCAGTCCTGGATTTGGGAGTCGGCGACGGACGGCCCCGTCGACGTCGAAGCGGAGGCGCTGCGGTTTCGCGGGGCGATGACGCAGATCTGTGACGCGTCCATGCCCCGCGTCCGCCAACAGTCCGCAAGGCGCAACGTGTACTGGTGGAGCGACCACCTTGCGCGGTTGCGCGTCGAGTGCGTCGCGGCTCGCCGCCAGTACACGCGCTACCGGAGACGACGTCGACGGGATCCCGTCGAGGAAGCCGCGCGGTATGGGGTGTACCGCGCGGCCCAGGAGACTCTGTGGCTGGCCATCGGCGACTCTAAGTCTCGGGCCAGGGAAGAGCTGCTGGGGTCCCTAGATCGGGACCCGTGGGGGCGCCCCTACCGTTGGGTACGGGGCAAGTTGCGTCCCTGGGCGCCCCCACTGGTGCAAAGTATGCAACCCCAGCTGCTAGAGGCGGTGGTATCCACCCTCTTCCCTGAGCGGGCGGGACATGTTCCCCCGGCGATGGTCTCACCCTCAGCCACAGACTCTCCAGAAGAGGAGGGCACCGATGTCCCCGAGGTGACGCAAGCAGAGACGGGAGCGGCCGTGTCGCGGCTCCGGGCCAAGAATAAAGCGCCCGGACCCGACGGAATTCCTGGCCGAGCTCTCGTCCTGGCTCTGAAGGAGCTAGAGCCCCAGCTGAGGGGGCTCTTCACGGCATGCTTCGGGCAGGGTCAGTTTCCCAGTGTGTGGAAGGAGGGGAAGCTGGTCCTGCTCAGGAAGGAGGGGCGCCCCGCGGACTCGCCGTCCGCGTATCGGCCCATAGTGCTGCTCGACGAGGCGGGCAAACTTTTTGAGCGTATAATCGCAGATCGCCTCGTCGGCCACTTGTGCGGAGACGGGCCGAACCTGGACGACAACCAGTTCGGTTTTCGTCGGGGGCGCTCCACCATAGACGCAATCATGCGCGTGAGAGCCCTGGCGGAGGATACGGTATCCCGGGGTGGGGTGGTGTTGGCGGTGTCTTTAGACATTTCCAACGCCTTCAACACCCTACCCTGGAGCTGTATTAGGGAGGCCCTGAAATACCATCGGGTGCCTCCCTACCTCCGCCGCATAGTAGGGGCTTATCTGGAGGATAGATGCGTCATCTATCGGGGACGTGACGGTGCCGGTCGGCACCAAATGTCGTGCGGTGTTCCACAGGGATCGGTCTTGGGACCGCTCCTGTGGAACATCGGCTACGACTGGGTGCTGAGAGGCGAGCTTCCGTCGGGCGCCGACTTGACGTGTTATGCGGACGACACGCTTGTCACTGCCCGGGGGAGCTCGCACAGGGAAGCGACGTTGATAGCCACGGCTGCGGTGTCACAGGTGGTGACCCGCATCCGGCGCCTGGGCCTGGAGGTGGCCCTTGACAAGTCGGAGGCCATGGTATTCCATGGCCCCCGGCGTGCGCCGGCGCCGGGATCACATATCGTGGTCAGTGGTGCCCGGATAGCTGTCGAGTCCACCATGAAGTATCTGGGATTGGTGCTCGACAGCCGATGGGAATTCGGACCCCACTTCCGGCGGCTGGCGCCCAAGCTGATGGGTGCAGCAGGCGCGCTGTCAACGTTGCTTCCCAACATGGGGGGCCCGAGCGCCGCCTGTAGGCGGTTATACGTGGGAATCGTGCGGTCCATGGCCCTGTATGGGGCCCCTGTGTGGGCGATGGACCTGACGGCCGGAACACTCGCCATTCTGCGCAAGCCGCAGAGGGCGATGGCCGTCAGGGTCGTCCGCGGGTATCGCACGATTTCCTACGAGGCGGCTTGCGTCCTGGCCGGATCCCCGCCCTGGGACCTAGAGGCGAAAGTACTCGCGTCATTGTACCGATGGCGCGAGGAAGAGCGGACACGGGGCTCCAGTCCGGCGCAGCGGCAGATCGAGCTGCGCCGAGAGGAGCTCCATCAGGTCCTGGTGGCGGACTGGCGGCAAAGGCTTATGCGCCCTGCCGCCGGCCTCGCTACCGTCGAGGCGATCCGGCCAGTACTCGACGACTGGCTCGGAAGAAGGCACGGCTCCCTGTCGTTCAGGGTGACGCAGGTGCTGTCGGGGCACGGCTGCTTCGGCAAGTACCTGTGTCGCCTAGGCAGGGAGCCGGACGCTCGGTGCCACCACTGCGTCCAATGCGGGGAGGACACGGCGCAGCACACGCTCTCCGAGTGTTTAGCTTGGGAGGAGCAGCGCCGTGTCCTCACAAATGAAGTAGGAAGCGACCTGACGCTGCCGACAGTAGTGCGGAGGATGGCCGGCAGCGCAGAGTCGTGGGACGCGGTGGTGTCCTTCTGCGAGGACGTGATGTCGCAGAAGGAAGCTGCGGAACGGGAGAGAGAGATCTCAACTCCCTTCCCGGGCCGCAGAAGACGCACCGGGCGCCGAAGAAGGGCGGACAACGACCTCTTTCGCCCCCCATGAATGGGTCCAGGGGCGAGGGACATGGGGAAGTCCCCGCCCCCTATTCGATCGACCCCGAGGCGGAGGCGCGCGCGAGTGTCAGCGCGCGCCTCTGAGGCGATGCACGGGGTAGCTTAACACCCCACTACCCCGTGCCGGAGACGAGGCTCGGACAGACCGGGCCAGCACGAGAGTGTGGGGCTGCGGAAGAATTTAGACTCCCGCGGCCCCACGCGCGCTCGTGACAGAAGAGACACCGGGGTGGTTTTAGTCAGTAAAAGTCTGACAGACCCCGTCGCCCACCCTAGGGCGGCGGACATCCTATGAGGATTTCCACCCCGAAAAAAAAAAAAAAAAAAAAAGGATATCTTGGAGGAGGTCTTCAGATAAGAATAATATTGCCGGTAGAATAATATAAGCCATAATAACAAACAAAATCCACAGTATTTAACCAAATTTGCGATTAAATTACCTTACAGAATCAGTCACAGTTTAAATAACACAAATATTAAAATATAACAAACAAAATTATCACGCACCAGTGGTATAGCAACACATGTCACATTCTAACAATATGTAATTTATTTTCAACCAAACGAAATGAAACACGAAAATATGCCAAAATAAAAAGAATATGACTTGCGAAGGATTTCATTATAACGCTAATTCTTTTTAATTTTGTCGTGGTTCCTTTCTCCCGTGCCGTGGTTTGAGTGGTTTCTTTGTCTCTTTCTAATAGAGGAGAGGAGAGAACTGCAAGCCGGTTGCCATTAGCCTATCTTTCCTTAAATTTTATGGACGGTTAGCGAGCATTAGAAAGAGATGGTCTGACACGCTCTGTCTCTTTTCGCCTCATAGTAAAACGTTGGCCGAGATAAGCTATAATTCGTCGAGTTACCTTCAATGTAATTTAAGTACGAAAAATTGAAGCGCTGATTAATTTACGACTATAAAATGAAATGTGATACTTAGGGTATTGCTAAGAATTACTATTGCTATTGTAAATCGCGCAGGCATTTGATTAATAATACTTTGTTAATGAAATAGAATGTAAATACTTTTGTATGAATATGGAACTGATTTTTGAAAGGTAACCCGGTGGGAATCGGCTTGTATGGACTCTTCGCCACTGAATTATATATATATATAAAGACAAAGCCTTGCCGCCAAGCGATTCGTCGTGTTCCGGCATGATGACTGGTGAAGCCGTACGGAGGACGGGTCTGAGCAGTTGTGTTGCGATGTGTGCCGGGTACGATGCGTCAAATGTTGTTGTGTCGGGAGTTTGGTCGTGGAGGGTCTCCACATCTATCTCCCTATGGCGCAGCATCGTGGGTCTTGTTGTTGGGTTTAACATTGCATCACCTCGCTCAACTGCCGTCTTCCTTCCTATTCACTAAGTTTGTTTAAGTGATTGGGCGTAATAAACTAGCGCGCTTTACCATCAAAGATTGCATCACTGCTTACCATCAGGCGGGATTGCAGTCAAGCACTAGTTTATAATTATCAATACATAGTATAAAACAAAGTCGCTTTCGCTGTATGTCCGTATGTATGCTTAGATCTTTAAAACTACGCAACGGATTTTGACGCGGTTTTTTTTAATAGATAGAGTGATTCTTAAGGAAGGTTTAGACTACCTTTTATCCCGGAAAAAATTGATATTCCCGAGGGAAATCCAAAAAGCGCGATATAACCGAACTCTACGCGGGCGAAGCCGCGGGCGGAAAGCTAGTTAAAAATAAAAGAGAAATGCCGTGTTCTTACGCTGTTCAGCTTGCACACATTCGGCGTCAAACCATGGGCACCGACGGGCACGTCACTGAAGGCGATCAAATACTCCACAGCTTGACGCACCACATCGTATAAAGCGTCCGCACAGCTCGACGGATTGTCAGAAGAGAAGCAGACCAGCTGCCAAGGATAAGACGCAAAGAAGTGGCGCATCTCATCCCAATTTGCTGACTTGTATCGCCACATTCGTCGCTCACCACGCGAGTCGCAATCAGGTGGGGAGAAGGACGACACAGACTTCACCAGACAGTGGTCTGAAGTTCCTAACGGTGAGGAAACTCTAACAACACATCTATCCAGATCAGTGGTCACAGCAGAAGGTCCAGACAATTGGCGGTATGACATCAGGCACCCAAGTCGCTTGTCCTACCAGCTAGGAAAGGCCGCAAAGTTTCGCGCTACTCTCCCAGCGTGGTCAGTCCTCTGGTATGGCAGGCAATGAAGTCCCCCAGACCGACGAACTTTGCGTCAGGGTGCCGATGTAGCGCATTGTCAGTAGCTTCACTGAGGTGGTCAAGTTGAGTTGTTGGTTTGAGGTAAAGTCATAATGTGTGCGATATTTCACTGTTCTTTATGAATTATTTACTGAATGCACGTTTTACTACATAAATTAAGCACTTTTATTTAGTAAACAACACTATAAATAATTTTAAAAGTCCAATGAAAAATGAGCGTGACACTTAGCTTGACTTTTCCGCCAGAACTCCCGAGTCACTAATTGTCTCATTCTAATATTGTCGCTAAGTTGACCCAACCCTTTCTCAACTATTTTGAGGTTGGTTTCTAGTATGGTTAGACTTCCAGTATTTTACGTGAAGTGACTACCTGCCTGACCTCCACAGCCCAGTTAATGGATAATAACGCCACAACCCCCAAACCCCTTTAACATCTAAGTTGGATTGGTTGTCAGACTTTGGAACTTCTGACGAGCCGTATAGTCTGCCAAAAATCCTAATCTATACTAATATATAAAGCTGAAGAGTTTGTTTGTTTGTTTAAACGCGCTAATCTCAGGAACTACGGGTCCGACTTGAAAAATTATTTTTGCGTTGGATAGCCCATTAATCCAGGAAAGCTTTAAGCTTTAAGGAGTGGAGTGTAACTAACTCAACGCGAACGAAGTCGCTGGCGGCCGCTAGTATCAAATATTTACTTTAATCAAATAATAGAGGCGCGTATAATCAAGGTGTGAAATTAAAGAAAAATTTGAGTGATATAAACATGTGTCAAGCGATCCGTCGTGTCGGCATGATATCTAGTGAAGCCGTACAGAGGACAGGTCTGAACAGTTGTGTTGCGATATATGCCGGGTATAATGCGCCAAATGTTGTTGTGTCGGGAGTTTGGTCGAGGTCTCCAGATCAATCTCCCTCTGGCGCAACATCGTAGGTCGTGTGGTTGGGTTTAACATTGCATCACTCGCTCAACTGCCGTCTTACTACATATTCACCCAGTTTTTATGAGTGACTCTTAGTAAACTAGCGCCCTTTACTATCAACGATTGCATCACTGCTTACCACCAGGCGAGATTGCAGTCAAGCTAGTTTATAATTATGAATAAGATGTAAATATAAAAAATAAATGTCCACATAGATCCGGCTACAAATTAAAACTGTTACAAACAATATTAGAGGCTTCGAAACAAGTAATTGATCACAAAATATAGTGGTTAATATACCTAAAAGTCTTAAATATCAACAAAAAAGTAGATTATAATTATTAAAACCTGTAATTAATATAAATGTAAAAGGCAAAATGTTACACAAAGCGTCGTCTTTGAGACAAAAATAAAAGGATTAAAATATTTCGTGTCTCCGAAAATATGGCCAAATTTACTGGTATTTTTATAAACCAGCAAAATGGCACGGTACGCAGAAAATTAAAATTGCGCATTCAGCGGAGAGCCAGACGTCTGGGGTACGACTTGGGCATTGTTTTCACTTTTAATAATAAGATAATGTAACCTGAATTTGTAATGATAACATTTGTTTAAATTTTAGTGAAAAATATAGGCTTAAGTCTATCAACTCAGAGCACGCATTTATTTTATATAAACATCATTAATTACGGGCTTTTTTGCACACTTTCTTTTGTTTTTTTTTTTTTTTTTTGTTTTGGCATCTCGTGGTCGAATATTAGAGGCCGTGTCTACTTAACCAGACTATCCTGTGGATGTCTTAATTACAAATTAAGCCTCCAGCCATGAGCACTTAGAAACTAAGGAGCAACTACGCACTAAGGCACCCCCTGTGGGGTACGAACGTACGTTTATAATCCAGAAATAACTAAATATGATCAACAAAGCGTGGAACAGGTACGCGAACAATTTGGAGTTCACTCCATCACTCGTTTTAACATGGTTAGTAACAAAACAATATCTCAGCCGTGCTGCCCATAAGGCTCTTCAGGGCGAACATCGAGCGTAAGGAAGGCAGAACAAAAGCAAGGCGCTAATAAAGATGTGTTCGGTAAATTTGCAACTCTGTGGAGTATACAACGACAATATCGACATATATAACTACAACATCTACACATGTAACCACAACCACAGCACATCTACGTAATGTACATGACTTCAACAACAGTATCGGCAAATATACATACATACATGACTGCAATAAAAACATCGATATCCATAACTTGTAACATAAATCTTTAATTTTATTTCACGTAAACCTACATGAGCACCTGTAAAATGACAAAATCTAAGAGCAAGATTTCAAATGATCGTTTCCTATGGAGTGGAGTCTGCAAGAATCTCTTTTTGATGATTTCCCATCCCAAACAAAAAAAAAGTCAAAATAGGTATATAGAAAAACATTTTTTTTTTTAAGAAAGAGACCAAATGAGAAAGATCCCGGAGTGTGGAAAGGTTGCTACGATACTGACACGCGTAATTACAAAAGAGCTAGCGTGATATTGGCAAGTGGCGTGTAATTATTGAACTACATAATGCGTTGACACATTTGGCGTGATTTGAATTTCAGAAACATCTAAAGAATCAACGACTGCTACGATCCGGATGCAGCGTTTCGCCTCGTCAATTGTCGCGTACATCGAAGAACTGGATTGATATTACTGCGACAGTCTTCCCTACTGATTACAATTTAAGTCTCTAATAAACTAGTACGCTGTATCATCAACAACTGCATTACTGCTTACCATCAAACGGAATCGTCGTCAAGCACTGCAGTAACTTGAAAATTATTAGGTTCAATAATGTATTATTAATTTGATGTCCTAGGCACTTAGTTAACTAGGTATATTTCAACATAGAAGAAAAAAAATAAAAACTACTTCAGAGTAAACAAAATAACTATCCTGGACTTTTACAAAGCGGCCAAAAAAGTCGTAGTTAACAGTTAAACGTTTTGACAAATTCGTCCATATTAAGCGACAACGCGGGTCATAATTTATTAATGATCACATCAAGTCCAAACGACAATCAAGCGAAATGAATCCGTCAAAATTAAAAGGAATGGACAGTGTTAAAAATACGCTTAACTAGCTGACGCCTTAATTAGTTTGGAAGTTTTTAACTTAATTAGTTCTAATTTTCATGAATTGCTTCCTGTGTAGTTTATTTTAAGTCCAACCGAATAGAGCTCAATGCCAATTGTGCAGGCGTTTTACTGATTGACATAATGTTATTGATGCCTGTCGGTGAAACCTGTCGCTGACATTGCATGTCTATTGTTGCATGCTGTGCACATGCGGTGTAAAGTGGCTTATATTTATAAATTGTTTTTTTTTTTGTGTTTTTTGTAAGTATTATGTCAAGGATCACTTTTTCTCTCTTTCTATGAACTATAAGCTTAATAAGTCTCTTGGATCACGAACTGAACCATTCCAAAACAGATATTTAGATTTTTAGTTTAGAGTACCATAAAGACCACACTGCACCAAGTTCTGATTGATGGGTGCCTTCAATACAAAAAATACTTGGTTATGAAAATAAAAGATGGCCGGCTCACAACCGTTGGGCAATTTTCTGAACCATTAAACATATCTCCCCTCTTAAGGCTATCTTACAAATTGCTCAATAAGATAAACCGGTGATAATATCCTATACAATATGTTAAGAAAACCCTGTCCGACCCGTAAGGATAATAAAGGTTAGGTAAACATATGGCCAAATAAAATATGAAATTTTACATAATCATCATAGTAACAGTACTAGTGAATTTTGAAATTATCTTTTTTTCCCGCGAACTTCCCCAAAATTAGGTAAATTTTTAAAATGTGACAACACCATTTTCGGCGGTATCATCGTTTGATTTATTGTTGGATATTAAATGTATAAATTTATGTTCAATATTTGGCGGTCTCGTTTGTGATGCCGGCGCGCAGCGAGTTTGTCGGTGTCTTCAAAGAAAAAAGTACGTGAAACTAGGGATGTACTATTTTTTGCGTAATAACGTTTTTTTATCGCTATTAATCGAAACTTGTATCTGGTTGAAGGATTTGTTGTAAAAACACAGATTACCCAATGGTAAAATTACTTTTGTTTGTTTATCGATTAATTACTAATAACATTATTATAACACAAGTATTAGTAAACAGAAACGAGAAAGACTTATGAAACACAATTTTAGTGAAGTTTTACAAATATGTTATCGGTCAATATCATCGATATTAAGACAGAAACTGAAATTAATACTTTGGCATGATTTTCATTTACAGCAGTGTACCTCGCTAATTTGAGTTTTGTAAAAGTTCTAAACAATTCCATGCGATGCTGAATCGAGAATACGAATGAGAAACTACAATACTAAATCGATACCAAAAATAGACGAGTATCAATCGATAAAAAAAACAATATTTTGATTACTTACACGTCTCTATCAAAGCATGAAGCCGCCAGCCGCGTAGATACCTATGTTTATAAAATAAAAATAATTTTTACTTTAAATTATTAGTTGCGCGGAAACATTGCTGGTGTACACACTATTCGTGTATTGTGTGATCATGTCGTTTTCTAACGTAGAGTAATGTAACATGCTGATGGAGGTAGTAACTGCAATTAGCTGTGTTGTGATCAGGTGTTTTGGAAGTGGGTACTTATCGGTCAATGCTGCACGACGGTTCCAGCATGACGGTGCCTCACGATATTTTTTCCGACATGTACGTGAGTACATTATCATTATTGTCCATTATCAGTTCGGCGAGCAGTGGATTGGTAGGGGCCAACTGTGGCCAGCGCGGATTTGACACCACTTGATTTTTATTTGTGTGCATGTCCGTGCTAATCTCGTGCGACGAAATATGGAACATCTCCGCCTGCAATCCCCAGCAATCCAATCCCTCCGCAATGAAATAATACATTCGGAGAGTCAGACGACCTTCCTCCTTAAAAAAATTCTTTTCTCAAGCTGCCTAAGTATCATTGTTTCTTTCGAGAGTCGATAAACGTGAACAAGCTACCTATACCTACAAGCATGAGGTCAACTGCGGTCATGACCTGTGCCTGTGTTGCCATGAAATTACCTATTTATTTTATTTAAGTTATTTATTTTTAGGGGGTATTTTTTTTTAAGTTTAGCCAGGTTTTGCAGGCATTAGTAGAATCAGTTATCGATACCTAACAATACCTTCACGGATCGGACAGGGTTTTCTTAACATATTGTATTTCTTTTTGCATTTTCTATCCTTTATTTGGAAATCTAAAAGAACGGCAATATAGGAACGACTGGTTGATAGTCCAAAATTAAATAAGTCGACAAAAGTTTTATAATGTTCAGTAAATTACGGCTCATTCCTCTCAAAGAAAACAGATTAGAACTTCAACAATAGGGAAAGTTGAGCGCAATAGTTTTGAGAAATCAAGCATCTCATTACGTATACTATAAAGATACTTTGATTTAAAATAATTAACTAATAATATAAATAAGTTGTTCTCACTCACATTTTCAATCACTCATTTTCTTCTTGCCGTCAGTTTGTAAACAGGCGCACATAATACCTTTACCTAAAACTTTTGATAGCCTCCATGGCGTAGCGGTAGCAAACGCGCCTGCTGCGCAAAGAGGCGCGGGTTCGAACCCCGCGCAATGCAAATATTTATATTTGCGCTGGTCTGGTCGTGCCTCGGAAAGCACGTTAAGTCGTTGGTCTCGGTTGCCATACGAACATTTAATGGCAGTCGTTACGGCTTATCTAGCTGCAATGCTTCGATATTGCCTTCGGGTTGTGGAGGTCAGACGGCAGTCGCTTCACGGAAATTATCGAAGTTTAGCCAAAATCAGCAGTTAGACTAATGAAGAGGACCCCAGACTCCAAAGCTGAAAAAGCGTCGGATTCGACTGGGATTAACGCTGTGATGATGATGATGATCAAAGTTTAGCTAAAAATCAGCAGTTAGACTGCTAAAGCGAACTCCAGACTCCAAAGCTGAAAAATCTTCGGATTCAACTGGGATTAAAGCTGAGATGTTGATGATGACCTAAAACTGACAATCCTATTTTATTAACACAGTTTAGACCTATTTTGATTCTCCCATTCCTCTCTTAATTTTTCTTGCCATCAAACTCGATAATATCTGTAGATCACAGTACTGTAACCGCGCTTTTAAAGGTGCAAATTAGTGAGTATGGGAGGACAGCATAGGCCTGTCAGTTAGTAGTTACCAGGATAAGAAATGGTTTAAAGTCTACAAAGATAAATGAAATATTAAAATCGGTTTGCCATTACAACCACTAATAAAGGGCTGAAATTTGACTTGTCTTGATGTATATACAGAGTAATATTAATTAATCCATCCATCCACAAATGGACACAAACCACAAACTTCGACGTCACCACCACCACCAACACCACCACCGAGAAATCTTGTCCTACTAATTAGTAGGACAAGATTTAGGCGATAATATCTGCTGCTGGCAGAAGTTACCACCCACTAGATATAGTCTTGCCGCCAAGCGATTCGTCGTGTTTCGGCATGATGTCTGGTGAAACCGTACGGACCGAGGACGAGTCTGAGCAGTTGTGCTACGATGTGTATTGGGTGCGATGCGCCAAATGTTGTTGTGTCGGGAGCTTGGTCGTGGAGGGCTCCAGATCAATCTCCCTCTGGTGCAGCATTGTTGGTCGTGTTGTTGGGATTAACATTGCATCACCCTCTCGGCTCAACTGCCGTCTTCCTTCCTATTCACAAAGTTTTTTTAAGTGAATAGGCTTAAACCTTACTTTTAAAGCTTCAACATTATGGGCTGGGTAAACTTGCACTCAGCTTGGTAAAATCTTACTTAATTGATAGACAACAGCAAGTTTAGATAAATGGTGTCAATTCTCCGGGTTTGAAAGTTAAAATGGGTGTACCGCAAGGCTCAATTTTGGGTCCTTTCCACTTTTTAGCATACATAAATGATCTACCGCATCTAATAAAAAACAACCATATTGTATTGTTTGCTGATGATACTTCGTTAATTTTAAAAATCAATAGACGTTGCTCAAACCTTGAGGACGTAAACAATGCTTTACAGCAAGTCCAAAATTGGTTTACCGCTAATAATTTAGTACTAAATGAAAAAAAGACCAAGTGTATAAGATTTGCGTTACCAAATGTTAAAAGTGCTTGCTCCGATATAGTATTGAACAGGGAGAGGCTCGAGTTCGTCGAAAACACGGTTTTCCTGGGGATCACGCTTGACTCGAGGCTACAATGGGGTCCTCATTTAACATCTCTGGCAGGACGGCTTAGTTCAGCAGCATAAGCTGTCAGAAAATCCGTCAATTTATTGATGTAGATACTGTGAGACTAGTCTATTTTAGCTACTTTCATAGTATCATGTAATACGGTATTTTGCTTTGGGGACGGGCTGCAGACGTAGAGTCTATTTTTATTCTGCAGAAAAGAGCTATCAGAGCCATATACAATCTCCGCAGACGTGATTCTCTTAGGGAACTGTTTAAAGAAATAAACATCCTTACGGTCCCTTGTCAATACATTTATGAAAACATTAAGTATGTTCGGAAAAATATTGATATTTTTAAGAAGATAAGTGACAGGCATAATTTTAATACTAGGAATAGAAACAATTTAGATCAACCTCGTAAATAGTTCTTTTATGGGGTACTGTGTAAAATTGTATAATAAAGTACCGCTAGAGATTCAACAACTCAATGAGTCCAAATTTAAAACATGCATTAAACGCACGCTGTGTAAGCAAGCATATTATAAACTGGAAAATTATTTCCTTGATAAAAATGCTTGGATAAATGCCAGTCCTGCTCCACAGCCACAGACAATTTTGTAGGTTTGGAAGAGATGCCATTCCCCCGTTTTGTTTTCTAAATATTCCTTTTTTATTTTATGTGTTTATTTCAACGTTGTGCACAATATTTTGCTACCATTATTTTGCAATAGTATTGTATAATGTAAAAGCACTTTTCAAGTTGGTGAATGTGAGGCACCATGGCTTGTTTTTTTATATATATATATATATATAACTTGTTTGACATTGCGAGATTGTCAGTTGAGAGTTTGTCATGCTCACTCAAATGTCTTGCTGATGGTGGCGCGTGTTGTTGGGTCATTTATAATATATGTTGAGCAATATGGTTGAGCTAAGTGGGGCTGATGCGCGCGTCATGCTCGTGAACGGGGGCCGTCAGTGGAGACTGGTCATCTCTTAGCTGCCAGTGGGCTTAATTCATTTTATGTTTTAATTAATTTTACATTGTGCTCACATGATAGAAGCAACATAAATATGTAACGAAGAAATGTAACCCATATATTATGATTTTAAAAGAGTGTCCATGAAGTTTCTTGCACGTTCTTCTCCATAGAGATCTACGCTTTGGAACGTGCAATTTAGCTCCACTTTTCTTGGACTAACCGACATTGACTATTCAAAAGTACCAAGTGATGGTTAATTTGAAATAAACGATTTTGATTTGATTGATTTGATTTGATTTGAATTGCAATCTATTTGAATCGTTGATACGAACCAAGTTAACTTTTAATTTCTTAGGAAATCGTAAAAATACAATTGGTACCAAGTGCAAAAAAAGAATTTGGTGGAATGCGAAGTCAATAGACAAAGATTAATTACATCCTTCTCTATAAGAGAGGAGACCTGTGCACAACAGTGGGACGATAAAAAGGTTGATGATGATGATGAAACAAAGATTGTACGAGTGTAAGAATGCCCATAGTGTAGTTTAAACAAATTTGCAGTATGCACTGTGCCAGTATACCCAAAATTAACTCCCAGTTGGTGTAGGACTACTGCAGTATATAGAATAATAAAAAGTTAAACTCAGTGCTGGGTGACTAGAGCAGACTCGTATATTAATATTATTGCAGTAACACCAATAGGTATCCTTCTCCCAAACAATCACTGAAGATAAGTTACAAGCAGGGACTTGACGTCATGAGCGTTGTGTGCGTGCTGATTCCTACGGTACGTCAAAAGTTGATCACGTGACTTAATCATCCACTTTGAACGTTCACCTCTGAAACGTAACGCATTACGAGGTTTGGTCTTATTGTGTCGGCGTAGAAATTATAGGGAATATAGATTTACAAACCCCTGATCGAAGTGGACCTTTTGTCTTTGTCTAGTAAATAAGCTCATAGATTGGTTTTGCGTGATTAATTGTAATAATGAAATTGATTATATTTCTCTGATTTAATGCGTAGGTACAGTTGGTACGATATCGAACCCAGGTTGATTGCAGTTCACTTTAGAAATGAATACGTTTCGACAAGTACTGAAGGTAACGTTAATGTTATGTTAGTATTATATTGTCTTTTTTTTTTGTGTACAATATTAGGTATTTATACTTTTCAAATGGGCGAGCAATTTGCAGAGCACATTATTGAGCGTGCCAGTTTGACTCAAGATTTTGATTGAAGAAAATTTTTCCCGCTTACAGTAGACAAAACAGTTCACCCCCAAGGATAGTACTAAATAATTCTTCTCTCTTAGTTCTGACGACAGCATTTTTTTTTTTTAATCATTATAAACTAGCGCTTGCCTGCAATCACGCCTGATGGTAAGCAGTGATGCAATCTTTGATGGTAAAGCGCGCTAGTTTATTAAGCCCAATCACTTAAAAAAGACTTAGTGAATAGGAAGGAAGACGGCAGTTGAGCGAGGTGGTGCAACGTTACCTAGAGGCGAAAGTACTCGCGTCATTATACCGATGGCGCGAGGAAGAGCGGACACGGGGCTCCAGTCCGGCGCAACGGCAGATCGAGCTGCGCCGAGAGGAGCTCCGTCAGGTCCTGGTGGCGGACTGGCGGCAGAGGCTTATGCGCCCTACCGCCGGCCTCGCTACCGTCGAGGCGATCCGGCCAGTACTCGACGACTGGCTCGGGAGAAGGCACGGCTCCCTGTCGTTCAGGGTGACGCAGGTGCTGTCGGGGCACGGCTGCTTCGGCAAGTACCTGTGTCGCCTAGGCAGGGAGCCGGACGCTCGGTGCCACCACTGCGTCCAATGCGGGGAGGATACGGCGCAGCACACGCTCTCCGAGTGTATAACTTGGAAGGAGCAGCACCGTGTCCTCACAAATGAAGTAGGAGGCGACCTGACGCTGCCGGTAGTAGTGCGGAGGATGGCCGGCAGCGCAGAGTCGTGGGACGCGGTGGTGTCCTTCTGCGAGGACGTGATGTCGCAGAAGGAAGCTGCGGAACGGGAGAGGGAGATCTCAACTCCCTTCCCGGGCCGTAGAAGACGCACCGGGCGCCGAAGAAGGGCGGATAACGCCCTCTTCCGCCCTCCATGAATGGGTCCAGGGGCGAGGGACATGGGGAAGTCTCCGCCTCCTATTCGATGGACCCCGCGGCGGAGGTGCGCGCGAATGTCAGCGCGCGCCTCTGAGGCGATGCACGGGGCAGCTTAACACCCCACTACCCCGTGCCGGAGACGAGGCCCGGACAGACCGGGCCAGCACGAGAGTGTGGGGCTGCGGAAGAATTTAGACTCCCGCGGCCCCACGCGCGCTCGTGATAGAAGAGACACCGGGGTGGTTTTAGTCAGTAAAAGTCTGACAGACCCCGTCGCCCACCCTAGGGCGGCGGACATCCTATGAGGATTTCCACCCCGAAAAAAAAAATAGGTGGTGCAACGTTAAACCCAACAGCACGACCAACGATGCTGCGCCAGAGGGAGATAGATGTGGAGATCCTCCACGACCAAACTCCGTACACAACAACGCAGTTGACGCATCGTACCCGGCACACATCGTAACACAACTGCTCAGACCCGTCTTCCGTACGGCTTCACCAGACATCATGCCGGAACACGACAAATCGCTAGGCGGCAAGGCTTTAAACGACAGTAAATTTCAAAATTGATTTGATTTGTTATCAAATGCATTTGCTTTTTTATATTTTCTAAAACTGCAATACACAATTGCCGCTTAAAATCAGTCACCAATCGCTAATTTTACTGTTTACCTACTTGCCTATGAGCTAGCCGCTAGCAGAAGCGGGCTGAGTCATTTGCCTAGGACTTTAAGTGAATAGCTGAATACCTATTATCATTCAGGCTGGTAGTTGAACAGCGCCATTCAGTTAGGCGGTTAACTGAAAGGCTGATTAATAGCAGGCTGCGAAAGCCATATTACAATGTTTGTTGGAAGTATATTCACATAATTTTGTTGTTTGACAAAGTCCCGCAGGTACCTACATGTAAATAATTGCAGGACATGTTATTTATTATAAAAAGTTTACATTAACCAATCAATTCAGACTGAGTTTTCAGATTTTGTTGAAATCTGAAAACAAAAAATATACCTACTACCGGTTTCCTGTTTCCACCTGTATGTTTTTTTTAAACAATGTATATTTTGTAGAACATTAAAATTCTGCTCCAAAAGTTATCATTCTGTGACGTTCAAATCAACCCAAAACATTTTTTTTAACCAGCTTCAAAAAGGAGCAGGTTACTCAATTCGACCGTATATAAGCTTTTTTTTTTCTATGTTTGTTCGCGCATAATTTCGTTTATGAACCGATTTTGATTATTCTTTTTTTGTTGGAAAGAAGACGTACCCAAGGTGGTCCCATGGTAAGGATATCAGGGTTTGATGGTGGAAGACCAGAGAAAACAAGGGGAACTTTCAAAAATTGCAGGGACGACTAGTGCTTTTCTTAGCATTTTCATTAAAATTTTAAAGCACTACAATTTAATAAATGTCTGGAGTAGAGCTGATGATGGAGACAAAGGCCAGTTTCGGGAACTCCGGAACTCCTCAACGGTTTACAGTAGCTACTTTGTGGTTGGACTTAATTCATTTATATTGATGAGACCTTTGCACAGAGGGGGGGTTCACTTAGAACATTAGCAACTGCAGCAAAGTGACTAATGACATCTTTGAACGTGAACAGCATACGTAAACATTGGTTGGTACCCATGGCATGCCGATAGGTGCCGCTATAATAAAATTTAACTTTTCTAACTAGATTGTCGATAAAGTCGATAAAGCAGTGCACTGTGGTTTGTGGTCACGGCTTGCACGTGTTTGTTTGTTACGTATTCATTTTGCGCATATTTCTTGGTTTTCGAGAGGATTTCTGTGTTATTGACGTCGAGTTGAGATCTCTTGGGACCTCCTCCGTCCTGATAATCAGTCTTACCCGGAAATCAGTTCAGCCTTCGCAGTGTTGTACTTGTGCGCTGTGAATTGTGATTCCATAAGAAATCGTGAAATACACTCTTATAATTGCGAAAAGACGCTTGTGTTCTGTGTGTGTGTCTTTTAAAATAGTAAAAATGCCGCATCACTGTGCTCTTGGATGTAAGAACATAGGAAAAGTTTAAAAGTAATAAATAAATATTGTGTTATTATATTCTATTAAGTGGTTTTATTTCTATTATACTCATTACATTAATGTTACTTCCGCTAAAAGCTATTTTGTTTCAATGATTTATAATCTCTGTAACTTGCTGAAACAAAATAGCTTTTATGAAAGTAACATTAATAACCTCTAATCAATAGGACCATACAATATATCTGTCTATAGCTATGGTATGCGTAGGTATATATATTGACGTTAATGTACGTTCAGAAAATCAGGGGGCGCTTTCAAACGATATGCACAAAATTCTCTCGAGAGGGCTCTCTTTTACCCTATTATTATTATACTCTTTGCCTTTGCACCCATTGGGTTAAAATAATGGTCTACAGTAAATTTGATGATGAACACCATAGGCAGTTGATTACGGGTAAAAATTAAAGTAAACAAAATTACGTCGTTTCCCAACTATATTTGCGTCAGCTTCCAGTCTGACCGGATACTACTGAATACATAGTACTTTTAACAACTAAAAAGAGTAAAATAAAAACTTTTTTACAAAAAAACAACCGACTTCCAAAAACCACTACAAAGTGAAAAATAACTAATTTCGGAAGTCGGTGTCAAAAAACAAATATAGGTACAAAACCAAAGACACCGACTTCCGAAATTAGTCATTTTTCACTTTGTAGTGGTTTTTGGAAGTCGGTGGTTTTTTTGTAAAAAAGTTTTTGTTAACATAAACCCATCAGAAGTTAGGTGCATGATTCCAAATGGTCATTTTCTATTGAGAAAAGCTGGTAAGAAACGCAACGGTTATTATTTTAAAAATAATTAGCATCTGCATTATTTTGAAATCGCAGTGGTTATTTGAGGACAGTATACGCCTGTCAACAAGTATCATATTTATACTAATACATAAAGCTGAAGAGTTTGTTTGTTTGTTCGTTTGGTTGAACGCGCTAATCTCAGGAACTACGGGTACGATTTGAAAAATTCTTTTTACGTTGGATTGCCCATTAATCCAGGAAGGCCTTAGGCTATATAACATCACGCCGCGGCAAATAGGAGCGGAGCATAACTAAACCACGCGAACTAAGTCGCTGGCGGCCGCTAGTGCTTAATAAAATAATTATAAAATAAAATAATTTTGATTCAATTTTTCTTTGCTAAGTTCTATAACTTTTATCTTTCCTTAACTAATTGACAACTTGTTATAAAAGCGAATGCTGTTTATATTAAAAAAAAAGTTGCTAGCTTGTTAGCTAATCGAAATTACGGCAAATCTAAATTTAGGTAGGTATCACAATTTCTTTTTTATTACTTGTATTTATCTTATTTAAATCACTTCGTATTTTAAAAAGTGTTTGCGAAAGAAGTAATATACTTTCCAAGATATGAAGAGAAAGCATATCAATTTCTTTGAATTCATTTCTAAGAGACTTATGAGGACCCATTTTATAAATAGCACGTATTGTCCTCTTTTATAGAATGAAAATTGAAACTACTTCAACAGTTGATCTCCACAGCAGAACACCATAAGATATAATAGGTACTGTGGAAATAAGCAACATATACCTAGCTGTGGCGAAATCTGTCAACAACCTTATTTTTCTTACTGCATAATTAGCTGCACTTAATCTACCTGGAAGACCTTTAATATACAGTTTCCGCAATTGCATCTAATTTCTTGCTATTAAGCTTTAGGCTTAGACCCAACTGGTAATGATGACTTAAGGCACTTAGTTTGTTCGCATTCAATAAAAGATTAGTAGCTGCAGACCATTTTGAAAGAGCAGCCAGACCATAGTTGGTATATAAAACCTCCATAGCATTACTATCGATTTCAAAAATGAGGGTTTGTCATCACCGAATCAATTTATGCCCAATAAGTTAATCATCATATAAGAAAGGTTTTTATGTACACTAGAAATAGAAAAGGGCCAAGAATTGAGCCTATAGGCAGGCCCATCTTAACTAGAGACCCCGAGTAAGTCGCTCCGTTAACGTTTACTTCTTGCTGCCTCTTAGATAGATCGGAGAGAACAAGATCAGCAGTTTGTTACCATCAGACGGGATTGCGGTCAAGCGCTAGTTTATAATTTATATATAAAAAAAAAACAATCTCTTTTGAGACAGAAAATGCCAATAAATTGTATCTTTCTTCCACTTCGTCTTCAATGTTTTAATGTTAAGACTTGAATTATTTTTAATTGTGTATACCCGCCACACTGTTCCCAACCCACTGCAACTCCTGAAAGCCAGAATCAACAGTGGAGACCGCCAGAAAAACGCCGAGCAATGAAGCTCGACGAGTCCCGGAGAAACGTTTCAACTGTCTTGGGTCCCGCAACGAAATTAATCAGAAAAGAATAGCGGAGGAGTAAGAAAAAAGATATTTTTTCCACTTCCCTCCATAATAAGCAGGAGACAGAATAGAACTAGGCCAATCGGAATAAAGGGACATTATTGCAACTGGGAGAAGCCCAGATTGCCAAGGACCACGGAATAACATTTGATCAAGTTAATGGGTCCTAAGTAGGTATTTGCTGTTACAATTGATTCCAATAATAGGTATGGCAAAAGCGCCTGAACGCAAGGAAATTAGTTCTAGTTTCAACAAGGTCCGTATAATAAACAACTCCGGATGTAACTTGTACACTATCCAACATAATATTGCGTTCATTCTGCCAAAGAATACACTCCCACAAGATGTGATGTGCGGACTGTTCAAATTCACAGTTCGATGTAGAACACTGACACAAAGGCGAAGGAACGAGTTTAAAAGAATACAGTTTACTTTTAAAGTTGCCATGACCTGTGAGAAATTGGGCAACGCAGTGGTCAACCTCCAGCCATGTCTTAGCCAGCCGATCGCCAACGGATGGAAAGAACAGATGGAGGTGCCGGCCCTTGATGGAATTATCCCACCTACTTTGCCATTCGGATAAGAGGTCCTCCCAGACGTCAGTCTGAGGTTTAAATAATCTAGAAATTCTATTGAGGTCGCGTTGTGTAACAAATTTAGTGTCCATTAAGTGTAGTGTGTGTAGTGTAGTGTGTGTGTGTGTTAAGTGTAGTTAGTGTGTGTGTTTATTGTGTGTGTTTAATTGTGTATAGCAGAATTTAAAGCTTGGAATATCCTTGTTTAAGTTTTTTTTCAGATAAGATTCCTCAAAGCCACATGCACAGTTCGGCCGCGGGCCTGTAATATATAAAAGTTTTGTTGGGAAGATTTTTGCAATGCGTTGCATTACCCCACGGTCCACCATTATACGCAAAATTTAGACAACTATTTAAACAATCGTGAGTTGGTGATTTGTTCTGGATGCACGGCACCCACGTCATCATACTATAATAACATTATTATTTTTATGTTTCAGTACCATGCTGCGTATATTCCGAGGAGAGCACCGAACCGCAATATACTACGCCGTATGTAAATGATCTATATACTTATGCAACATTTCCCGGATTTACGCACACCGTATTACCCCAATTAGAATCTTATAATCATAATATAGACATATACGGGATACAAATAGGCCAACCAGAAGATAAAACAACCAATAGAGGAACAGGAGTTTACTGATTTAAGTCGAATTCGACAGAGTTAAAGCCACTGCTAAAATCAAGAAATACAAGTAAAATAAAAGTGGAGATTTGCGGTCCATAGCCCATCTGATGTCATCAGTAACCTTCAAAAGAGCCGCTATAACATTATAACCAGCCCTCTAATCAGCGAACACATTTTTGTTAAATTATTGCGACTAGTTGGGATCGTTTGGATCGAACAGACCAATGCGCCGTCCAAACGATCCCAGAGCAGGTCTTAAACCAGACTGAAGAGGACTAAGAAGGTCATTCGCCGATAGAAAGGCAGAGAATTGTTGATGAGCAATGTGCTCAAGAACTTAGAGAAATGGGAGTATACAAATGGGACATTAATCACTGGGTGTGGTCAGCTTAAGAAATTTTGGGTGAATGATAAAAGCTTGCTTCCAGACCTCAGGAACAGTACAAGAAAACAAGGAGAAAGTGAAAATGTTGTGTGTTGTTTTTAGATGTTTCCAGCCATCGAACGAGTTTCGATTGTGTAGAGTGTTATGGGAGTAGCGTCTATTTACCCATTTCACACGATCTTATATGCAATCAAGTTGAAAAAAATATATATAATTAAATTTAAAATAAGACCTGGCAGTTAAGAGGTGAACAGTCCTGACCGATGGCACTCATTTTTCTATTTTTTTAAATTAGTTTATTTAGTTTATATTAATAACTAAACATTACACATCGTATTATTATGTACCACTACTAACTCTTTATTATTATAGGACTCGTAGGACTAAAACGGTCTCCACTACATTGAGCTATGAAGAGTTTCTCAAACAGGAAAGAAAGAAAAGAATGCATTTTGAATACTTTCCTAATTACGGCTACGAACCGTACTGGGCGGACGGCGAGTGGGTGTTGAGTACCACCACAGTCGCAACCTCGGAGGGTACGACCACTACGAAGAGGCTCCGAGTATGTGGCGAAGAGTGCAACTACCTCTTTCGAAGGTACGTGAACTAGCTGTATCTTTTTTAAGATTCCGCAGTAAACTAGGAACTCTTAAATAGATACACTGAACTTGAGCCATGGAATCAACCCTATTATCTACTCCAATATATGTAGTATACAGGCTGGTGCTGTCAATACGACAATAAATGAAAACACAGACCATGCTGGTTCATAGGAATAATCCTGAACCATAGAAAAAAACCTAGCATCAAAAATAAAATAATAAAAATTTCAAACAAACGGAATCGCATGAAACTCCGATCAGCGGGCGACAGCGCGTTCCTGTATCGACTTGCTTTTTTTTTTACATATTATAAACCAGCGCTTGACCGCAATCCTGCCAGATGGTAAGCTGGTGGTGCTTTGTATAACATTAGAAGATGCCCAGGTGTGAAGTACTGCTTTTTCGAGTCATTATTATTAAAGTTTAGTACCGCTGGATGCTTCGGTCATAAACCTGTAAGCGCTTCCTTATCTACATGTACATCATGTAGAAAATGTGAAAAATAATTTCCTGTGACTGAACTAATGAATATATTTATATTTTTTTTAAATTAAATTATGCTTTTTTAGTAAACTGGGTTCCTACTCTTATAGTTTTGCTAACTCTGTCTCTGTCTGCCCGTCCGCGGATATCTCAGTGACCGTGACTAGACGGCTGAAATTTAATACCAATGTGTAAATCAGTCTCACCGACAAAGTAACACGTATGAGCTATATAATACATAGTTAGAATCTGTGACTCTTTCTTTAGTTATCACCGACCTTTGTTTGCCCGTTTTACGGATTCCGTACTTATTATGTCTGCTTAATATAACTTAGGGACCATTTTTTAAAACTCTTATTTAATTTTTAAAAGGAGTCAATTATTGTAACGGACGGGAAACTATAATAACAACCTATACTGACAACATAGCCCGAAACGCTCATGGCCAGATTTGTTTTTTACATTTATATTCTGTATAGGGGTAATTAACAAGATTTAGAAAAGTAAATAAGTAACTATAATATATAATAGGTAATATGTAATAAGTAAGTAGATTGTAGTTTTTTTTTATCTCACTCGATAAATATTCTGATAAAAGCTTTTATTTCGACTGTCCCTAAGTATAGTATCGAAATGGAAAACTGGCACTTTACAGGAGAGCACTTTGAAGTTTATTTTGTGTATAAAATTTGCATCTATTGAGCTAACTGCAGTTAATTTCACATATATACTAAAATTGTTGTAATTAACAAATACATAAGATCTATGCATTGAAATTATTGATAGTTTCTGTGAAAAGCTAGTTTCGATACTTTATTACGTCCATCAAATAATAAGAAAAATCGAAACTGCCCTTTTCGATACTGTACTATGGAACATTTTTGAAAAGTTTATCGAAAGTGGCTCTTTCGATATGTTACGTCGGGCTTAGTAAACAGAAAAATATTGAAAGTGACATATTCGATCAAGTACATGGGAGTAATTGTTAGGTTTCGATATTATACCTATAAATAATGAACGAATGAACTGGTAACAAACTAAATAAAAATAAAATAAAAATGAGTTTTTATTACAAAAGTTTAATTATATCAAAAAATACAATCACAGATCAAGTTTTATTTGGCATAATGAGATCAAAATGTACTTAAATTAGGTAATTCGTCATGCCATTGCTGTCAATGACAACAAAACATTTTAATTATTTCCACTTAGATTAAAGAATTTGGTAATACAAAAAGAGTAGGTACTGTTTTACAATAGTACCTAAACTAGCCAGCTAAATGTCATACTCAAAGAAATAATATTGTTTTATGAAAAAAAAAAACAACAACCACAATTATTATATTTTTATTTTTGTAACATAAGAATGTAATAATAAGTAAATAACATAATGTAACGAGTCTCCTGTCTTAGTAATGTTATTTTTCTTTATGTTCTTTAATTAACTTAATGAATTTCTTAAATGAAAACCAAATAATATACGAGTAAATACCAATATTTATTTAATTTTAATCATCGGAGTCTGCAGGTGAGGCCGAACTATATTTTAAACTTTGAAAATATCTATGATATTCTTAGGGTATGGCTGCTGTGTTACATAAATATGCATCAAATCCTTATATTTAGCTTCAGGTAATGGCAGTTGTTCAGTATAAGACTTTTTAAGTTCAATATCTTCTCTTCTTCTTCCACGACTTCTCGTTTCTATTTTGGTGTTTTAACATGAGCTGTTATCTTTCAGGTTGATTTTAAACTTTAAATAATTTGGATCCTTTTTACACACATACTAATTTCTTTAATACTATTCGATTTCATATTTTTATTGGTATCTTTTTTTACATTTCTGATCATCCAGTAAGCCTTTTAATTTAAAAAAAAAAAGTCATCTGGAGTCATTTCTACTACATTATATGGGGTTCCGTTAGTTTTACACCAACGTACTAAGGCAAACCATTGATCAGGATCGCCCTCGTTCTGTGTATACCCTGGTTCTAAAAAGCGAAGAGTGATATTTATTATACATTTCTAGCTAGGTACCTGTAAAGGGAATACACTATTTGATTGCGATTACAGCCCACGCAGTTATTAGATAAAAAGAAAAAAATATTAGCACCTTCTTCTACTTTTCTTTTAACAAATTGAAGTAAGCTACTACTTACTTCGTTCGACTCTCTCTTTCCTGTAGGTACACTCTGTCCATAAAAAGCACGTGATTTTTAGCAAGCATTTTTCCAAGGCCAAACAAAGTAAAATTATAGAATGATAGCTTCCGTTTATAATTGAATATACCTAGGTACGTCACCATGAGGACAATTCAAAATTTTCTGAGAATCAAATGTAGCACATACTATTTTCGATGAATTTTGTGACAGGATTATATCTTTATTTTTAAAATCTCTAGCAATTGAACAGTTGGAGTTTTTTCATGAGAAAAATTGTAACTGTAACTTGTCACATAAATTGTTTTTGTGCACAAAGAATGCTATATTCATGTTTTCATTAATAATATCGGTATACTGGCATAAAGATTGTGCAGCATTATTATAAAGATGAAAGTTATCCCACTCCAGATACAATGAAAACATTTTTTCATCGATAAATTATTATTTAGATAAAGTTTGCTGGTATTTTTCCGTGTGTCATTATCATCAAACTTTTTACTGTCCCACTGCCAAGCACAGGTTTTCTTTCATACAGAGAGAAGAATTGAGCGTAATCACCACGTTTGCACAATATGCGTTGGCTATTTCAGACTTAAAGTTCAGGTTTCTTCAAGATGTTTTCCTTCACCTTGTAATCAGTCAGATATACTTAGAAAGTAGATATCACTTTAGAAAAGTTAAATTGGTATTTGCCTGACTTGGAATCGAACCCGCACACTCTTATTTGAGAGGCTGATGTTTTAACCACTAGGCCACCACGACTTGTCCTGCAACTTTAAAGCGACGGCTATGTTTTTGGTCCCGGGTTCGATCTCCGGGTCAGGGTAAAATGTATTCCTGAGAATTTCTCGGTGCCAGCCAGCCCGGAGTCTGGAAGTTGGCGGCCTTGTACCCTCCGTGCTTCGGAAAGCACGTTAAGCTGTTGGTCTTGCGCCAGATCCCTCTTTGGCCGTGTCACATCAAAATAAAAGGGTTGAGGAGTAAAAAGTCCACTTTTATCCGCGCACACAATTGTGCACTATAATAATAATAATATGTCCTGCATCGATCGCTGATCATTGAGATTAGCCACCATAGCCGAATATCGGTAAGGAGTACATGAACCTATACTCGCATAATAACTATACTTTTCTATTGTAAATATTTATTTATTATAATGCATAGTTAACACCTGCACCTGTGCGAACAGACATGTAGACATGCACACAAATGCAAAGCACTAATCGGGGATCGAACCAGGAACCTTTCAAGCAAGAGCGTCCACTATCATGGAACCAATATCATCGTAAAATGATCAAAATAATACTATGTAACATATTTAAATGAGCAAGATCACTAAAATTCATTTTTACCAGAATTTAATAAATAACAAGTATCGAAATATACAAATTATTCCAATTGAAACTATCGTAAATGGTATTTTCGATCGGATCATTAAATCATGTACCCGTGTGTAATAACGAATGTGGCAGATTCGATAATGGAAATTAAAATAACATCAGCGAATAATATCGAATCAGTCACTTTCGATACCTCAATATAAAAATATAATGATGTACAAAATCGAATCTGGCACTTTTTATAGTATACATCGAGTAGCGATAAGTTAGTTCAAAATTCAGTTACTTAGAGCTTTTTTTTATTGTCAATTCAATAAATCATCACATAAATTAAAACGAAGCACGGGCAAGGGTCGCGATGTACGGTAAAGAAATGGGTAGTTACGTCCTTCTCGCACGCTTCTTGCCTCCGCGTACAGTATCGTTAGTGAACATTCGATCATTTAGGCTGGATCATTTGTCATGTATCGATATTATACCAGTACAAAATATGGATAAAAGTCATATTATAGCATAATTTCTTTTACAGTGTAAAAATATACTGAAAGAGGGATGTTTTGCAGCAATAAAAAAAAAACTTAAAATTTCAGTTTCGATACTGTACTTAGGGGCAGTCGATTTTTATTATATCAATATTGTGATGTACTTTAAACAGTATTTACTCTTGTCTTTAACAAATTAATAAATAATCTAGCCCCTAACTCAGTGGTCGTAATGGACAATGCCTCCTACCATTTTGTACACGCTTAGAAAATGCCTATATTGTCAAGTTTAAAAAGAGTCATGCAAGATTGGTTTCGCAAACATAATGTTGACTTTACACCGGACAATGCTAAACCCAAGCTCCTTTCTTTAATAAAAATAACTAACTCCGAAAAATTTACACAATTAGCGAAATTTTAAAGGCATCTCGTTCTTTGACTTTCGCTTATCATCCCGGTCATCTTCATTAGACGACAAAATTCCAATCATGACAAGATAATTTTCTGAATTCACTGCGAAAAAATGGCAAAAGTGTGATGACCACGTTCAAAAAATTGAGAACCAACATTGGAATCACGACATGAAATTTGAAAATATATTAGACGATTTGATCATAAATATGTATAGGAAATGAGACAGATTCTGGAGAGGATATGGAAATCGAAGTCATGTCTAGTAATGATTGTAATAATGAAAATGATTTTTGATTTACTTATTGAGAAATTTTAATTTGCTTATAAAAATTTAGTCAACACTTTTGGATAGGTATGCATTTATTTGTATTTAATCAGGAAATAGAAAAATTTAATATTAAAATTACCCCATACATTAACACCCCTTACTTCAATTCTAACATATTATCCTAACATTTATCTGTACTTAAATATCACATGTGCATCTTGTCAATTGTGTAATCCTCGTCTCCCACCAAGCACACCTAAGGCGGTGACTGGCTCTTCCGCGCAGACTATAACTTTTGAAATTCAGTCATATCTATCAATGTCATTATCATCTGATGTTGTTTATGTGATTTATTGTTTTACAACACCAGTATCTGCTCAGTATTCAATTCTCATATAAATTTGAATAATCTCAAACGCTCTTTACCGGTTATTTTAATACTTGTTGCAGGGTACATGAAGTTTGTGGCCGATGGTCTACCGACTTGAATGACAAATACTACGGCTGTGGAGAGCCATGGTGGGACTTCGCATCGTCATTTTACTGTTCAGGGCAAGGTGGAATTAACTTCGATGGAATATTCCATACCTTCAACACCTACTGCGAGTTCCTCGATGCTCAATGCAGGGCAGATTTTTACTATGAATACCGTAAGATTATTATTAATTTTGTTTCGTCATATGTATACAGCATTATTTTTTGTATATACGAAACCCGAAACACGTGTCCAGTATTTTAGGTAAAGAATTTATATACGAAATTTCAAAAAGTGTTATGTTACATGGTTGTCCCAAAAAAAATATGGTCAACTAATAACCCCTTAAACCTTTCCTGAATTATGTTAATAACGTTATTTTAAAATTTATTTTCTCTGATTTGAAAATAAAGAAACGGCAGTTAAACCCCTTTAGCAGCACAGCTGTTTGTTCAGTTAAAAAAGTACCTGCCTTTATAAAATACTAGGTACGTGAAGTAACTAACATTACAAAACACATAACATGTTTACCACATGTAGGCTAGCCACGCCAATATAACAGCAATTACAAAAGAAAAAAAAAACATTAAAATGGAAACGTAAGTAAGTAAAATTTATTATGTAAATAAAAGCCTACGTAAGCATGGCTTTATTAAAAAAAAAAAAAAAAACAATTATGTGATCTCGAATTACCTCTCAGTAAGCTAATTCTGGAGAAAGAACACAAAACACAAATATTGTCTTGAGTTAATCAGAGCGACCAGCTATTCTTATCATTTAAATAGTCGTTTACCGAATAATATGCCTTTGAATACGGGTTTGATTTTACTTATGCTAATATGTTGTTGTAAAAAGTTAAACCAAGCCCAGCAGAGCTTCCCAACAAGTGGGTCTAAGGATGAACATGGATAAGACGAAGATCATGTCGAACTCTCATGTTGCACCCATTCCAATTCTAGTTGGTTGCTCTGCACTCGAAGTTGATGACGATTATATTATATACCTGGGACAAACAGTCCAACTAGGTAGGTCCAACTTCGAGGAAGAGGTGTCTCGTCGAATCCAGATCGGCTGGGCAGCGTTCGGGAAGCTACGCCACATCTTCTCCTCGCCCAAGTTACCACAGTGTCTCAAGACGAAAGTCTTTGACCAGTGTGTGTTGCCAGTGATGACTTACGGAACTGAACCGTGGTCGCTCACAATGGGCCTCATACGTGGGCTCAGAGTCACATAAAGGGCAATGGAAAGAGCTATGCTCGGAGTTTCTCTGCGTGATCGAATCAGAAATGAGGAGATCCGCAGGAGAACCAAAATCATCGATATAGCTCTTCGAGTCGCTAAAATTAAGTAGCAGTGGGCAGGGCACATTGCTTGTAGAACCGATTGCCGATGGGGCAGTAAGGTCCTGGAGTGGCGGCGACGTACTGGAAGACGCAGCGTAGGGAGGCCCTCAACAAGTTGGACCGATGACCTGGTGAAGGTCGCGGGAAGCTGATGGATGCGGGCAGACAAGACCGAACATCGTGGAATGCTAAGAGGGAGGCCTTAGTCCAGAAGTGAACATCTATAGGCTGAAGAAGAAGAAGAAGTCCAACAAAGGAGTTATGAACCTAATGAAGCCGGTTGCTCGTAGTGTGTGTTTATTTTTGGTGATAATTTTTTTTTAAAGAAACTCTGATGTCGAGCTGTATAATTGCTTGAACAGCTCGTTTTTGAAGAACAAATACATTTGTTAGGGTTCCGTAGTGAACCCTTTAGTTTCCTCAAGTCTCTCTGTCTGTCAGTCCATCAGTGAATAATCTCATTGACCGTTGGTACTAGTGCTTGACTGCAATCCCTCCTGATGGTAAGCAATGTGGCAATCGTTGATGGTAAAGCGCGGTAGTTTAATAAAAGCCTATTCACTCAAAAAAACTGAGTGGATAGTAAGGAAGACGGCAGTTGAGCGAGTTGATACAATGTTAAACCCAACAACACGACCAACGATGCTGAGCCAGAGGAAAATTGATCTGGAGACCGTCCACGGCCAGACTCCCGAAACAACAACATTTGGCGCATCGTGCCCGGCAAACATAGCAACATAACTGCTCAGACCTGTCCTCCGTACGGCTTCACCAGACATCATGCCGGAACACGATTAATCTATTATATCGAATCATAAACAAATATGTTTCAAATACAGTGCAGCCCCGGTAATCCTGCCCCTGGCTAATGCGGCTCCCCCCTATAATCCGACATCGTCTATTAAGTACATACATATTCACTAATTGATGAATATTTTCATGCTTCTTAAATTGATTGATTCATATAGTTTGATTATGTTAGAACATATGTACATTTGTTTGTACACAATTATTTCCTAATGTAAAGTATTGCATATTTTTTTTTGTAAATTCTTACGTTACTTTTATAATAAAACGTAATCTTTCAACAGGGATGTTATGAAAATTACAAAAAAAAAAAAAAAATATTAGTCCATCTTATAGATAATAATAAAGATTTTATTTTGTCGAAATTTCCAAAAAATACTGAGATATAGCGTATTAAAGTTACGGAGTGGGGGCTAATTACGTCACGCCGTGGTATTTTTGTACCACAGTAATGTCAAGCGTAATGCCAAACGCAAGCGTAAGCGTAAGCGTAATGTCAAGCGACATTTCAAATCAATATATCTTCCTATTATTTGAACGAATGAAAAAATAAAAAATACGTGTTCAATATTTTTTATAAATCTATCTGAAGGAAGAAAGAAAGAAAGAAAGAAATATTTTTTTTAAAACGCACTTTATAACTAAATAACATAAAATAATAATAACAACCAAATTACATGAAAAATAATAATAACAATATCACCAAAAGTATGTGGACATTAAATGGACATTAAATTATTTTTAGGATACCACCCAATTGTATTGTTTACCTTACTAAATTTGACATACATAACAAAGTATGATTTGTAATCTTATCATTGGATCTGTAATTTATCGGATTACAAAGTATTTTTTTGAAAAAAAAAATGTCGGACTCAAGGGGGTCTTAGGCAGTGCTATATAATCCGACAAATTCGATAGTTCGACACTGCCCTGCAAAATGTTTGTCGGAATAACGGGGATTGTATTTATAAAATTTTATGCTCAGCGATTACTTTTCAGTGGAAAAATGAGGCAGGCTTACATTAACACTTCATTATTGTTAATTTACAGAGTGGATTTTAGTCAAGTTTGGAAAGTGCAAACCATTGGACGAGTACTATGGGACGCTGTGGCATGCACAACAACCATACGACAGAATGCTTATGTATCTTCATGATCTTAATCCTACACCTTCCACCGCCCCACCACCGAAGGATGGACGATAAAGACCTCTGCACTGTCAGCGACCACGTTGTGAAGGTGGTGTAGTTTCTTGGCCAGCCAAAAATGTCAGGGAGCAGTAAATAAAAAGACTTACAAATAGAGACTATTTGCTGGGCAGAGATATAAAAAATGAATGTTTTTCAAAACAATAATTTCAATACCACCTTAATAAACTGAATTAATAATTGCAATTTCCGTGTTTTTTTTTAAATCTTTATTTGAATAACTTTGTCAACATTGACTACGTCGCTCTGTAACAATCATACTGTGTATACTTAGTTACATAAAATGATTGTAATATATTCTATAACTTATTTTAGCTGCGTCTGACATAGGAGAAATTAAAAAACTATTACATACGCCAATGTTAAAAGATTTAGGTAACAGTATTCTGAGGCGTTCGCCCCGTGCACACTCCATCAAGATGTGGTGTACATCCTCAATTACTCCGCATGTTTGGCAATTTGGTGTAGGTGTAATGAATTATACGCACTTAATGTTTTTGGTTGAAAATGGATGGTAATTTATATTATTTATCTTTATTCCATAGCTTTTAATAATTATGAAACAATATTTTTTCAAATATACAAGTGCCACAAAAGATAACTATATTTTATAAGCTTCTCTGGTATATTGAATAACAGCTTTCTTCTTGAATAGGACTTTTCATCGTATATTATTATCGGCGCTTCAGGGCTTCTGATATATTATCAGAAGTAGGAGGAGAACCGATCGGTATCATCGTCTGGGCTTGGAGTTCCCATTTTATTGGAATAAATAATACGGAGTACGCAAGCACACAGTTTTATTTGTAGGTACACAAAAAAACTAAAAAAGAACAACCGACTTCCAAAAAACACCACAAAGTGAAAAGCACTGTTCTCATCAATATAAATGAGTTAAGTACAAACACAAGGTAACTACCTACTATAAACCCTTGAAGAATTCCCTGAACTGGCCTTTGTCTTCATCGTCAAAGCCCTAATGGCAATCACAACCCATCTAGCTGTAAACTTCTTATCAAAATAAATTAACCAAACACAAACACAACGTAGCTGCTGTGAATTGTTGAGGAGTACCAAATTCAATAAAAAATTGACTACTTTTGGAAAAAGATTTCCATGTTTTTAAAATAAAAATGTATTTGAAATAAGAATTCTTAGCCAAACAAAAACTATTTTGATATGAAATGGCAATTTCATAGGTAAAGACCTATAATTTCTTATATCACGTAAGTTAAAGCTAACAAAGAGATCCGAGTGAACTAACTATTGAAAAGAAGCTCGCCTATCAATTCATCAAATAACAATATCAAATATTTACGAAGATATTATTGTCATTGATTAGTAATAACGTCAGGTAGCTTTGATTGCTCAGTCCTGAAAATAGAAGAACTAATATTAAATTTTGACGTAGCAATTGATACTTTAACGGTCATATACCGCGCTTACAAACTTCAATTAAATACAGTCTTTATGAATCATTAATTTGCTTTTAAAAGGGTGTCTACTACTTCGATCAAATCAAAAGGTTAACGTATCGTCATTGAATCTATCAGTATCATTTATATATATACATATAATTATAAACTGGGGCTTAAATCCGGCCTGATGGTAAGCAGTGATGCCATATTATAGTTGATGGTAAAGTGCGCTAATTTATTATGAACCTATTCATTAAAAAAACCTGAGTGATATACTTTACGTTTTGTTCAACGAGTATACTGACAGCTACCAAAATAGAGTTCGAGGACAGTAAGTCGATGAGTGTGGTGGTAAACATGGCAACGCTTTATGAAGGTGTGTCTAAACAACGCGGCATTAGAGCGAAGCTGCCGCACGCGTCTAGCCGCGCTATGATTAGACGATTGCCGCGCACGGCCATCGCGTGTTTTATCAAGTAGAATGGATAACGAAAACGAAACCAATTCGTTTTATTTAAACACAGCGTTTTTTTTCGGTTATGCGAAACCTGAATACAGTTTGTTCAGAATAAGCAACTGAATCGATTCCAATCATTTTTATATCATGTTATATTTTTTTCAAAATGAACGTAGAATAGGTTCCAATTTGGTTACCAAGCAGGCGCACAACACAATTCACGACATATCATAGCGGTAGTAGGCGCGTGCGCACAGCCGGGCGGGGGCCCAACAGCCCCTTTAGTCGCCCGGAAGTAACAGGTTGATTCATACGTCACGCACCAACTGTATTACGTAATGCGATCCCGCACAGTGCCCCAGTACAGTTGTGTTATTGTATTTAAAAAAAAAATTAAACGTTTAGCTCACGTAAAAGATCTTGTGTATCAAACGGACCCTTAGAATGAAACGAACTTAAAAAAAAATTCAAGTAAATTTGACACAGTTTAAAAACAACAATTATGCTTTTAATTTCAATGTCTTCTATTCCTTCTTTAAAAAACATAATTTATGAATAGTGGTGCTACAACACACGCGGCCACTTTCATTGTGGTTTGAATACGAAATAAAGAGTGCATCATCTGTTGGACATGCCACACAGCACTGCCGCGCAGAAGGTCTAAACAAGTCGCGCGGCAAAGGGGAATGCCAAGTCGCCATAGTCATTTAGGCCCACTGTGCACACAAATTTAAAATAATGATAATAATAGGGGGCAATTATAACAATTAATCAGTAAAAGAAATGCTTTATAAAAAACTTAGCGTTTCAAAGTTATTTAAGATTCTTATATTCCATCAATACTGTTTATATCAATACACTCGGAGTCAAATAATACAAAAAACATTGTAGTTTCACATCTTTATTCATTATGTTCATCATCATATATTACTAAAAATTGTGCCGGTGGAAAAATATTGTTCTGATGCCGTGCCCATCCTAAGTACCATACTGTCACAACATGGGCACATCATCGTACAGTGCGGCAGCCGACAATACAGTTGCGCGGCCTGTGTTAGCAGTGCTGACTAAAACATACACAAAGTATACTTTGCAACTAACATAAGAGCTAGCGATTCTGACCCTCGCCAGTGAACAGTTATGTCCAAATATATTGCCATTCATGGTTCTATTTCTAGCATTAGTGCACACTTCAATAATAATATTGTTACGGGCTAGGGGTACTAAAATGCCGGTTAAGGGTTACGAAGTTTATTGGCAACGAAGGTACAGTCGATTGTAGGCAATGACAAGTAGAACGTAGCTGATGTCGCACCGAAGTCTTCCCTTATGTCCACGAAGTCCGTGTTGTAAACACACAATAACGCTACAGATGTTACTTCACGTAGTACTCGAAGTTCTCGTTGTAATTGTCGCAGTAGGTCTTCTTTAAGATCGCTTCTTAACTGTCGCTGTTTTCGTATCGCTAGTCGAGTGTAGACTGACTGTGCGCCGGCGTCGCGCCGCCTATACAATATGTAAAGAAAACCCTGTCCGATCCGTGAAGGTATTGTTAGGTATCGTTAACTGATTCTAATAATGCCTACAAAGCCGGGCTAAACTTAAAAAAAAATCCTCCAAAAAAAATAAATATTATTTCGAAAAAGCGAGGTAACTTAATGCATGTGCGGTAGGCAACCCGATAGCCCCGCCCCCCTTCACCCGCGCATGTATGCGCGGGTGAAGGGGGGAGGGGCATGCGGCACGTGGTCGCATCGCTATTCGCTCCGTCACAAATGGTGATGTCAGTTTTTTAAAAATTACCAAATTTCGGGGAAATTGGAATTAATACCCGGGAAAAAAAGATTATTTCAAAATTCATTATTATTGTTACTGTGATGATTATGTAAAATTTTATATTATATTTGGTCAAGTGTTTACCTAACCTTTATTATCCTTATGGGTCGGACAGGGTTTTCTTTACATATTGTATAGGCCAGCTGATCGAACATTCCAGATTCCTCTAGACGTAATAACAATAGCACATAAGTTCGAGGTCACTCGGAAGTACCTACGGTAATTCCCGGAAACGGGTTTCTAGAAATTTCGATGTCGATACTTTGTTGACAAAACTGTTGAGACCTGTACCATTCGATAGGCCGTCCTAAGTCTAGCAATGCGTTTTATTATTGTACCTAGGAAATGTCTAGATCTAGCGAAATAGGGCTCAAAAGTGACACACTGCATGTCACGCGATATTGAACCTTATGCCATCGACATAAGGTCCATTCGTAACATTGCCCCCTTCTTGGTCATGCTCGTCCCGAGCATGATTTGATCCATAATAGCGAGCTAGGCGGTCAACGTGTACGACCTTCAGCTTCCCTCTAGGTCCTTTCTTAATCCGGTAGGTGACATCGTTTATTCTGGTTACTATCGTGTACGGACCCTCCCATTTGGCTTGGAACTTTGGACTCTTTCCTTTTCTTCTAATGGGATTATGCAACCATACTAAAGTTCCCTCTTCAAATCCGGGCACGTTAGCTTTGCGGTCGTATCGGATCTTCATCTTCTCACTGGTTTTCAGACCATTCTCTCTCACTAGCTCATGTCATCATCATCATCCCAGCGTTAATCCCAGTCGCATCCGAAGCCTTGTCAGCTTTGAAGTCTGGGGTCCGCTTTACCAGTCTAACTGCTGATATGGCTAAACTTCGACATTTTCCGTGAAGCGACTGCCGTCCGACCTCCACAACCCGAAGGCGACATCGAAGCATTGCAGTTAGACCAATTGTTGAACTTTTGAGGGCTCCAACTACCCGTAACGACTGCCACTAGATGTTCGTATGGCAACCGGGACCAACGGCTTAACGTGCTTTCCGAGGCACGACCAGACCAGCTCTCTCACTAGCTCATGTATTCCATCTAATTTACGCCGCAGGTCGGCCACATAGTCGACGGCTAGGATAGGAGTATCGGGAGGTGTTCCGGTTAGTGCATCTATGGGTAGTCTAATTTCTCGGCCGAAGTTGACTTTTGCCGGTGTGCAATTTATGCTATCATGTGTTGCAGAGCGGTATGACATTAAGAAGAGTGGAATGTATTGGTCCCAATCCCTCTGGTGTTCTTCCACTACTTTGGCCAAATGATTCTCCAACGTCTGATTGAATCTTTCGACCATTCCATCTGACTGTGGGTGATATGGTGTTGTACGAATCTTGTGTATCCCGAGCAGTTGGCAAACCTCTCGAAATAGTGAAGACTCGAAGTTTCTACCCTGGTCAGAGTGTAACTCCAAAGGAATGCCAAATCGACAGAACACCTCGTGAACTAGCTTTTTGGCGACTGTATGAGCTTCTTGGTTAGGTACTGCAAAAGCTTCTGGCCATTTGCTGAAATAGTCTTGCAGGACGATGATATACCTATTCCCTTCTTCAGTAACAGGGAATGGCGCAGCTATATCGACAGCAACTCTTTCTCATGGTGCACCAACATTGTACACTTTCAGCCGACCTCTGGCCCTCATTTGCGGTCCCTTTACTGAGGAGCAGGCTACACATTTTCAACACCAGTCCTCTACGTCTTCGCGGCAATGCACCCAATAGAATCTTCTTCTCACCTTTTCCAGGGTTTTCTTTACTCCAAGATGTCCTCCGGATACTCCGTCGTGCACCTGTCGTAGCATTGACGCGACTTTATCACCGGGAACAACTATCTGTAAGGTGACCTCCTGTCCACTGGGTGATTCCCATTTCCTCTTGAGAACTCCATTATCAATTATCAGGCTGTCCCACTGAGCCCAGTAACTTTTTACTGTTGGGCTAAGCGCTGATATTTCACTCCAAGCGGGTCTCTGGCCACGTTGTTTCCATTCGATTACTGTCTTCAAGTCACTATCTTCCTTTTGTGCGTCTTCAAATGATTGATTATCCCAGTCTTCGTCCAAAGTGTTCACCTGGATAATCCTTACGTTCTCTTTCTTTTCCTGTTTGGCACAATGTCGGCAAGATTCTTCGCATGGTCGTCTAGACAAAGCATCAGCATTATTGTGTGACTTGCCTTTCCGATGTTCAGTGACAAAGTCAAATTCTTGCAGCTGCTCTATCCACCTTGCTACTTGTCCTTCTGGGTCTTTGAACTGGAGGAGCCACTGTAAGGCAGCGTGATCGGTACGAAGTGTAAACTGCCTCCCAATCAAATATTTCTTGAAGTGTTGTAAGGTTTTAACAACGGCTAGAAGTTCTCGGCGGGTAACACAATAATTTCTTTCTGGTTTGGAAAGGCATTTGCTGAAATATGCGATAACGACCTGCCTATCTCCTTGTGTTTGGGAGAGAACTCCTCCAATACCCACATTGCTGGCATCTGTGTCTACAAAAAATCGGCCTTCCCTACTAGGGTAACCTAGTACAGGAGCCTCACACAAGTGAGTTTTCAGTAGGGCAAATGCCTGTTCACAGTCAGAGTTCCATTCAAATAGACACTTTTCCTCTGTTAAACGATGCAACGGTTTCGCTAACTCGGAGAAGTTCTTCACAAACCGACGGTAATATGCACACAGACCCAAGAAAGAGCGTACCTCAGTTTTATTGCGAGGGGTAGGCCACTTCGACACGGCTTTTATTTTTTCAGGGTCTGTTCGAATTCCTTGCGCCGAAATAATGTGTCCCAAGTATCCAACCTCTTTCTGGAATAGTGTACACTTACTAGGACTGAGTTTTAAATTTGCTTCACGCAGTTTCTGGAACACTTTTTTCAAATTGCGTAGGTGCTCTGCGAAGTTTCGTCCCATAATGATGATGTCATCCAAATAGACCAGGCATGCATCACCAAGCAACCCCACCAAAATGCGCTCCATTAGGCGCTCGAATGTAGCTGGAGCATTGCACAGTCCAAAAGGCATGACATTGAATTGCCAGAGTTCGTTCCCAGGACCAGTGGAGAAAGCGGTCTTTTCTTTATCCTGCTGACAGATTTCCACCTGCCAGTATCCACTTTTGAGGTCAACTGTGGAGAACCATTTCATGCCACTTAGCAAGTCCAAAGTGTCGTCTATACGTGGCAGGGGATAACTGTCCTTTTTCGTGGCATCATTCAACATCCTGTAGTCAACGCAAAACCTTGTACTGCCATCCTTTTTCTTGACTAGGACAACTGGAGATGACCAAGGGCTGGTGGATGCTTCTATAATCCGGTTTTTCTCCATATCTCTTAACATTTTCGTGACTTCCTGTTCTCTTGCAAAGGGGATACGACGTGGTCTCTGTCTTATCGGTTGTGTATCACCCGTATCTATATGGTGTTTGACGAGCCCGGTCCTTCCCACGTCACTGTCGGTCTTAGAGAAGATGTCATGGAATTTATACAACAGTTGCTTAACTTTGTGACTTTCGAACTTGTTTAAATTGCCCTTACAATCGTCGAGTAGTGTCGATACATGTTCCTGCCACTTCTTATCACGTTCCTTTTCGTGCGCCTCTGTTTTTCTCAACGATGCTACATGGTCGCACACACCCACGATGCAATTCTTTTCAAGATTTATTTCTTTGTTACTAACGTTGATAATGCGCACTTTTGGTTTATCGGAAATCATCATCAGTGTCCTTGCTGTTATCCAGTCTGGGTGATCTCCAGAATCTTCTATTATAATGCAACGTTTACGGCATCCTATTGGTGATAGTCTAACATCTACTAAGGTTTCTGATCTTGGTGGTAATACCGTTCTCCTTAAACAGTGCACTGACCCTTGTTTTCCGCCTTGAAGAAATACTTCTTGTTCTGGGAAACTCAATACTCCTTTTGCTACATTAAGGACGCACTGCTGTTTCTTCAAAAAGTCCAGTCCTATTATGCAATCATCTGTAATATTCGCTACTAAAACAGCCAAGCCAGCTAAACTTATCACCCATTTTCAAGGTCACATTCGTTTCACCAAGGACGAGTACTGGTTGGCCGGTGGCGGTTTGTAATCGGCATTGTGAAGATCCTCTTTTCCAAACTATGGTCCGAGGAAATAGCTCCGGTCGTGCAATGGTTCTTGATGCACCAGTATCCAATGTGAAACTGCAGGATTTACCATTCAGTTCTCCTTCTATAATGAGACTGTTTCCGTCACCCACTTGTGATACTGTTATAATGGGGCTACATGTCGACCAGCCAGTACTCGCCCCATAGCCCTGGCTGTTCCTAGTTTAAATCCTCGGCTTCCACCTGTGTCCCAGAAGTGCTTCTTCCCTTAGCCTTCCTGGGACAATTGATTCGAATATGCCCTTTTTCACCGCACTCATAGCATGTTGGCCCTTGTCGGGGTTTCATTTGTGCGATTACCTCACGAATACGGTGGTGTGGTCGGCCGTCTTGCTTCCACCTCCAGAGCGTGTGTCAAGGCTGCCTTCAGAGTCTGATGGTGCCCCAGACGAACCGCAGCCCTGACTTCCGCATCTCGAATTCCATCAGTAAAAGCTTGCACCGTAGTAGCATCAATTGCTCCAGGCGTTGAAGCATACGCCCTCCGAACAATACGTTCTATTTCCGATGCCCATTGTTGCAAACCCTCACTGCTTTTCTGTGTGCGGTCGCGGAGTTGAGCCCTGTAGACATGTTCCAGGTGTTTCTCTCCATATCTAGACTCCAACGCTTCTAACAGACAGGCTAGGGTATTGCAATCACCGGAAATATTTTCGAGGATTTGGACCGCCTCACCACGCAGAGCAAGCGTAAGGGCGGTTACAGCTTGATCGTCGTCCCAATTGTTGCCTTTTGCGACCTTTTCAAACTGTAGACGGAAGGCCACCCATGACGTTGTTCCATCAAAATGAGGTACCTTGAAAGTCGGCAAAGCACTGGGTACCGGTACCACACCTTTAATAACGCCTTTCTGTACCTTCTCCTGCAAAAATTCTACTTCCTCCCCAAACTCCATGATGGTACTGTTTAATTTCTCCATACGCGCATCTTGTTTGTCTATGCGCGTATCTTGCTGGTCCATACGCGTATCTTGTTTGTCTATGCGCGTGTCTTGCTGGTCCAGACGGGCATCTTGTTGAGCTGTTTTTATTCTAAGTTCATTGACCTCTTCTTTGGTCTTTTTCCACTTTTTATTTAATTGTAATATCAGTTGCTGGGATTCCTTTATTTGTGACTGGGTTGCTGCCTGGGATTTCAGCCTGGATTTTTGCCTGGGATTCTGCTACACTTTTAATTTGTACCTGGATTTCTGCCTGGGATTTTGCCTGGGATTCTGCTACACTTTTAATTTGTGCCTGGATTTCTGCCTGGGATTTTGCCTGGTATTCTGCTACACCTTTTATTTGCAGCGTCAAATGAGCCAGCAACGCCGATAAATCGCATCCACTGCTTCCGGGAATAGTGGTGGTAGTAGGCGCACTCACATTCGTCGGTGTTACGCCGGCCGCATCTACTCCGGGTGCAGGGACACCAACCGATTCTTCCTCTTGGCGCGCCAAATCCATCGCTGCTTGTCGTCGCGTGCGAACTCTTTCGTCTTCCCTTGGCGTGACCGGCATGCCGCTTCTGACACCAGTTGTTACGGGCTAGGGGTACTAAAATGCCGGTTAAGGGTTACGAAGTTTATTGGCAACGAAGGTACAGTCGATTGTAGGCAATGACAAGTAGAACGTAGCTGATGTCGCACCGAAGTCTTCCCTTATATCCACGAAGTCGGTGTTGTAAACACACAATAACACTGCAGATGTTACTTCTCGTAGTACTCGAAGTTCTCGTTATAATTGTCGCAGTAGGTCTTCTTTAAGATCGCTTCTTATCTGTCGCTGTTTTCGTATCGCTAGTCGAGTGTAGACTGACTCTGCGTCGGCGTCACGGCGCTTTATATAGGCCAGCTGATCGAACATTCCAGATTCCTCTAGACGTAATAACAATAGCACATAAGTTCGAGGTCACTCGGAAGTACCTACGGTAATTCCCGGAAACGGGTTTCTAGAAATTTCGATGTCGACACTTTGTTGACAAAACTGTTGAGACCTGCACCATTCGATAGGCCGTCCTAAGTCTAGCAATGCGTTTTATTATTGTACCTAGGAAATGTCTAGATCTAGCGAAATAGGGCTTAAAAGTGACACACTGCATGTCACCCGATATTGAACCTTATGCCATCGACATAAGGTCCGTTCGTAACAATATATTTAAATAGTATAATATAATTAAATAGGCTGCAAATGCAAATGTTTCTCTATGCTTGTCTGATAATCTCAGTACTTCTACAGGAATATGATGATGAGAAAAAATGAATGAATTATGATCTGCCATAGTCTGAATGTTGTCAAAATCCAAATGCATTATCATATTATCTTTCAATAAAGAGTTCTTCCATTTGTTCAGAGCTAAATGTTCTAATAGGATTCAATATTGATTGCAACAATAAATACCGGTCAAGTGATATGAGCAGATTCTACAGTCTGAAGGCACATAGTAATTATATATAATCCCAAAAAAAAAAATTACGCGTAGTGATACTGGGACTAAAAGTTTTTTTTTTTATATATTATAAACTAGCGCTTGACCGCAATCCCGCCTGATGGTAAGCAGTGACGCAATCGTTGATGGCTCTAACCTTGAACACACTCAAATTGTAGTCTGACGGAAACACCGCCGCTGGCAAATTATTCCAATCCCTCGATGTACGCGGTATAAAGGAGGAGGCGAAACGCTTCGTCCGGATCGTAGTGGTTTTAACAACGTAGGTGGAAACCAGCCGTACGACGGGTCGTCCGCTGGTGGAACGGAGATGGGGAATTAAATCATGCAATTCCATCGCACACTCCCCGATTAGCATCCTATAGAACACCGAAATGCTGGCTACTCTACGCCTGTGCTCTAGGCTTTGGAGACCAACTCGAGTTAGATCAGGGTCACCAATCAGCCTCTTTGCACGTCTCTCCACTGAATCCAAAGTGGCCAGGTGACACTTGGCAGCACCAGCCCAAATATGGCTGCAGTACTCCACACACGAACGGACCTGTGCTTTGTATAACATTAGAAGCTGCCCAGGTGTGAAGTACTGCCGGACCTTTGCGATAACGCCAAGTTTCCTGGCAGCCACCTCAGCCTTGGACTCAATGAACCGCCCAAAGTTAAGGTCCGAGGAAATTTCAACTCCCAAAAGCTGAAGGCGGTCGGAACACTCCAAGGACACATTCCGAAAAGTAGGAGCCAAGGTGAACGGGCTCCTTTTGGCGGTGAAAAGACACGCCTATGTTTTGGCGGCATTGAATGCTACAAGATTGGCATTGCCCTATTCGGAGACTGCCTGCAGCGCAACACTCGTTCGCTCAACCATGGCCTCCCTTTCGACCGGATTGATTCCCTACTAGCCCGAGCACCAGAAAAGTCTTTCAACACCGTTACAATCAGGGAAAAAAACAATGCCGTTGTGTACTTGGGGCCTGTATGTAATTTGGCAGTATTATTTGATCACTGGTATGTATATCTGCATTTCTTTCTTCTGCTTGGGTAGAAGTCACAGTGCATGCCTCAGATTCTAGAGGACTATGTCTTGTTGCTTCAGGTTCACATTCTAAAGCAGAAAGTGATGCTGCTCTGTCAATCCTTTGCCAACATGTATGACAGGGAAGTGTTGTTCTTGTTAACTGCAACAAAAGTAAACAGCTGGTGTAAAGAAATATTATACCAAATTATTTTGTATTTTTAGTTAGACATAATCATAAAAAATATTCAATGCCTTCAGATTTAGTGTATCTAGTAGTCACTTATTTATTTGGATTCTAACCAAAAGATATAACATAACAAAAAAAAAAAATTACCTGACGAGGCGCTATCTGTTGGGCAACCATATTTCTAATAGCAGCTTCACGTGTTGTGTTTGTATTCAATGTATGTGATCGTTTCCTTAAAAGTGATGTGCCACAGCTGATACATACATTTACATGATCAACCATAGGCTCAGATCTTGTGGGATGTACATATCACTGGAAACTTATACCTGAAAGAAAAGATGAGTAAAGTTTTAAAGTAAGCTCTTAAAATACGTCTAGAACAGTATTGTTAAATAAGATTTCTAATAAATACGTAAGTACCTACAATATATTTACCTGCCCAATCCATCATTACATAAGACATCGAACTTCAGCGATTTCCAAAGTATATAGACTTCGCATTCTGGACATATTCAAACCGCCGTTTACACAACGTAGATTATGTTTCTCGCGAGCTGACACGCGGACAGTGACAAGTAAGACTATGACATAACAAAAGCAAGTTGACATGAAAAGTATTTATATGGTATTTTTCGAAAAGGTCGATTTATAGATAAACATATTTCTTTATTAATAGAAATTGGTATAATAATTATTACTAAAGGAGATTTTTGGGAATTAATGAATGTTTGCTTAGAAGAAAATGAACAGTTATTAATAATAAACGAAAACTGATTATTCGGATTAATATCTGCCAACATTTTTTTGTAAAGGCAACATTTTGAGCTCAAGTTTTATTCAAGTCAGTTCAAGTTCCATTAGTTTAGTCGTTTTAATGTTTAATATTTTTGAAAAAATATTGCTTTCTTTCAAAGACTTATGAGTACGTGGAAGATATTTGAAAAAAATCAAAATATTTTTTTTGTAAAACCAAACCCCTGTGCACGTCTGGGCCTAAACCTGGCATTCACCTTTGTGTGCCGCGAAGAATGCTGCGCATAGCTGCCGTGCTCCTTACGTGCCCTGTTTGGACTCACCATAACGATACGTTCTAAAATATTTTTGCACCGGTAAATGAAAATTTGTGACAATCGGTTGCCGTGATACCCATGGGCGTGTGATGAGAAGGCATGAGGAAAGAGTTGAGTATAAATCTCTATGGCTACCGGTTTATTAAATTGAGTACCAACTTAAAGAATTTGTCAGTATATTCTGAGTACGAATCTCTATGTCTACAAGTTTTGGGGGTGATGTGAATGTTTACTTTTGTTAGTCTAAGCTGCTGTCCAGGCAGCAGCACGTAGTATATTACTTTTGTAGTCTGAACCCACGTTGACATAGTTTGGAAGGATGACATTATTAATCTAACTTACTATTTGTAAAATATTTTTTTTAGTTTTTGTTTAGGCATAGGTATAAGTTAATTTTGTAGAATGAATGTTTGTAAAATAGTGTCGTGTATGTGAGAATGTTTTCTAGTTTTTGACTTATTTCGCCATTTGTGGTATTTTGTTCTTTGTTTCTATTATGGTAATTTATGTAAATGATTTGTTATATACTGTATGCCTCTAAAGATTCGAGTGGTTTAGTGTATTCTCTGGATATATTTTCAGGTCATGAGGCCAAGCTTCCGTTATTCTCAGATAATTGTAATAATGGTGAATACACCTCAATATACGTTTTCCTTATTTCTTTTCCTTGAGACTATTATACAATCTATTTTCATTTTTGTTAATGAATTAATATTTTATTAAGTAGAGTTTCATTCATTACGCCACCTCAATCTACTTTTTGATCTGTATTGTAATTGAGTGTTGCTTTAACATAATACCCTCTATTTACAAACGTTGTTTAAAGTTAACTAGTGATTAGCGAATGTTTATGGATACGATTTTGACGTTTCCACGTCACTGAATTTTAATTATCGTTTATGAATAAACCCCTTAAACACTATTGTGTTTATCCAGAAACGTTGAAGTTAAATGACGTGCAAATGTTAACTTTAAGCAACGTACATGAATAGAGGGGAATGTGTGTTGGTATCTAATTTAGTGGTGTTATATTATAGGTTTTAGCTAAACCAGTAAATAAGCCAGTTATTTACTAGCTGAATATAGTTTTTGAGCGATTGCTCTTGGTAGATTCAAAATGAATGGCTCGAAGATTACTTCGCGCCATTCATTTTCGGAAATCTGAGGAATCAATGTTGAATTTAAATTGGTAAGAAATAGAAGAATTAAATACTTACGCCAAATGAATTCAATGAATGAATGTTTTTTTTTTCGCTCCATATTTTAAGCGTGTTTGTTGTGACAGTAGCGTGTGAAGGTTTAATTTCAGTGCTAGCCGACACAAAATTGATGACGATAATGATGATCTTAATGAGCGTGATAAATATGAAAGTTGTGATACGATTCATGTTTTGTAAAAAGAAGGGCCTATAAGAGGGTGATAATGAAACTGGTGATATTTGAACATCTGCCTGTATCAGAGATTTTGTTTTAGACCTTGTTTATCATCCTCATCTCATCGTTAAACCCAGTCGCATCCGAATCTTTGAGCATTGGAGTCTGGGGTCCGCTTTACCAGTCCTACTGCTGATTTTGGCTAAACTTCGATATTTTCCGTGCAGCGACTGCCGTCTGACCTCCACAACCCGAAGACGATATCGAAGCAGTGCAGTTAGACCAATTTTTGGACTTTTGAGGGCTCCAACTACCCGTAACGACCGCCATTAGATGTTCGTATGGCAACCGGGACCAACGGCTTAATGTGCTTTCCAAGGTACGACCAGACCAGTGCAAAATATTTCAGTGTAGTGAAATATTCATATTCATGAATGCGAATATATGCACTGTGAGGGGATCGAACCCGCGCCGCCTTGCACAGCGGCCGCGTTCGCTACCTACCGCTACGCCACGATTTCTGTCCGTTTAGACCTTGTTATCAAGATTATTCCTGCAAGCAGCTAGGGACTAAAAATTCGACCATCGCTGAGACCTCCGTTCACTGCAGCAAGGATGAGTAAAACTGGAGATCTAATCTCCAAATTCCTTCCTTCGGCATGTGCGAAACCTCGGAGATTAGATGATATCTCTCTTAGTCTCGCTCCTAGTACTAGATCTGTAAAGTATATCAAAGGAAATGAAATAGTTTATTATGCAAGTAGGATCACTGATCACTTTGACACGTCATATTTTTTTAAACTAGCTGGAGCCAGCATTTCCCAACTGACTACCTCTGAGAAGAAAAGCCGAAACAAACTCAGGGATGATCGTCGTCTTTTTTCAAGTCCAGGCATTAAAAAGAAAATGTTTACAATAACAATATGTGTTTGCTTTGAACATAACAATCATTTTACGTCATTTAAAAAAAGCAGTTATTAAAATGTCGTAATTGTAGCATAATTAGGCATATTGCTAAATGACCATTGCTTATTAGAACGAGCAGCTCAATCCCAAGCATTATTACCTTCTAAATAATCTGAAATTTTATAAACTAAACGAACTCTACCGGCACAGTCCTAGGGTATATTGAACCTCGCCAGGAATACCACGAAGTCGGCAAAGAGATACGGCGGCGGCGGTGTGGTTTATCTATTAGGAGTCTCATCTATGTGATAAGATTATGGAACTGTAATAAGAGAATTGGACGGGGTTATATTTTCGAGGTATGAGAGGTCAGCAGTAAAATGAATCGGTAAAGTACCGCGAATAAATTCAGATGATACTACGAAGAATAAGGATTCAATTTGAGAACGGTTAAGGCTATTCTTTGGCGTTTATAAATTGTTATTAGATGGTTTGTTTAGGTGTTACGGTTTAGTCTCAAATTTTACGGCCCAATATTACTTTGTGGACTTGACATCGATATTTGTGATCATTAACACTTTTAATCATTTACTATTCATATCTTATGATTTCCCATTATTCTTGTGCATATATCTGGTTTATCATCATCATCATCTGATCAAACGATAGAAATCGATCGCAGGACAGAAGCATCCTCAAAGCATCGCCACTTCGACCAGTTCTCAGAACTACAAACACAATCACAGACCGATGCATCAGATGCAGAAGGCAGTCGTGCGAGGTGATGCCATGTTAAACCCAACCACACAACCAACGATGCTGTGCCAGACGGAGTTTGATCTGGAGACCTTTCACCAACAAACTCTCGACTCAACAACATCTTGCGCATCGTACCCGGCACACATCGCAACATAATTGTTCAGACCGATCCTCCTTACGGCTTCACCAGACACCATGCCGGAGCAAGACGAATCGCTTGACGGCAAGACTGTTTGGTGGGTGGTAACTTCTGCCGGCAGCCGATGTAATGGCCTGCCACCGAGGAATCCAGTATATCTAAACCTTGTGCAAGAGCTGTCTCCATCGATGTGAATTATTGACACAGCAAACGCGATCAGTTCCGTTAGTGAAATCTGACCCCAAGTACCTAAATCACGATTTTTTCATGAAATAGCCAACATTAAAAAAAAACACATTTTTAATACAAAGCATTTCAAGCTTTATTAACATTTCCGCGTACAGTTTAAGTGTTTCCCTGCCTAGCTTTTGCAAAGCCGGCAACTTTATTCCCTTCGTAAGGGGTATCTCGTGTTTCCACGAACAACTTTAATATTACGAACGTCCGTCAAAAGTAGACGCTCAGTTAACAGCATTTTTTACGGAGACACGACTGTTGAAAACACCAGTCCGTATTTGTCAAACATTGCGGGTTTAGTATTAGAAATGTCGGAAGAAGATCGCTGAAAAGTTGTAATGGAGTAAAAAGTCAGGTAGATTAACGTGTTTGATTTCATAATAAGAATGAAGACCCAAGATAACTTTTAATTATTGTTTTCCCAAATACATAGCCGTCCTACAAGTTGTAATGGTCATCATTGATTGATTTGAAAGGGATGTAGTTTTCATGCTAACTTATAAACGAGGTAAGGGTCCGAACATTTTATGGAACTCTGCTTGCTAATTATTTCTTTGGCAGAATATAGAACCCAATTCACTGAATTTATTATTTGATTCTTGCTTTATTTGATGCCAAAATTACTGAGTGTCATGAAAATGATATCCTACTATATATCGTGAGAAAATCGATGATGAATTACGGCCCACTCCCTCTTAATGAGAGGAGGCCTGTGTCTCTGCAGTGGGTACGTAGTAGGCAGATTGTGATGATGATTTTAATTGTAGACGCGCAAGTTTGTGAAGATTGATAGATTAATGTATGTTTGTGAACTTTTTCACTAAAGTATTTTAATGATAGGACGGATTATGATGAAATCCTACAGCTAAATCTTTTAGCTTATACGTTAGAGTAACACATATTTATAAAACTTTCTCTCCTGATATTGCCATCGGCAATACTTATGCGGGTGAAACAGTGGGGCGCTGTTGGTTCTCAATAAAACCCAACTCTATGTTATTTGCAACGTTCTCAAAGAAACTCTCTTGCTTTACCCAGTCCTTACAAATACACGTAGTATTGACACTTAGAACCTCAGTCCCCCAAGGAACCGAGAGAGACAAAACATCACAGCATCTTTTGCTTATAACCAATGTTTAAGATACGTGTCGACTTTAAAAAAAACTATATGCACCATATTTCGAATAGAAATTTGCAATGCAGTAGGTGTACCTACTAGATACTCGGTTGAGTATTTTTATGGTACGTAAAGGTCACTGAACTTTTGCCAATTCCACTAAGATTCTTTTGTCTATATTCTTTTGTATTTCTATTGTTTTTAGCATCTTGTATTCCGACTAAGACGGTGCATTTTCTTTTAAATTTCAGCTAAATCTTGTTTATAATACTTTATTTATTAAAATTAAAACCTAAAAAAACAGTTTTTTTAGTCTAGAATTCTCAAAAATTCATCAAAGAGATCACGAAAACTATGAAAAACACATATACACGCGATGATCGAATACCCCAGGGGTGTACTATCCCCTGGGCTTCACGTTGACACTATTTTTTTCCAGATTTATCTTTGAATCTAAAGTGCGCGGTATTTTGGATAACAAAAAAAAAAAAACTATTCTTAGACATGACATTTGGTTGCGAAACATATTTCAGGTAGAAATATGGCTTTAGGAGCCGAATAATAATTTTTTACCTTTGCAAGTACCTATTCTAATATTTCGAGGTATAAATCAGACTGAAAATAGCCCTACCATTCTAAGAAAGAAAACCCCGCAACATCGCGCAATAAAACAGCATTTTAACTTGTATTCCCAACGCCAAGTCTCGGTTACTTTACATGAAAGACTCCCAAAACTCGTTCCTGCACGTGATTATAATAAAATAGAAATAAAAAGTACATATGCGGTCTGGGGAGAGTGCGTATTACCGGCGTTCTGCGTAATACCGGCAGGCGTCAAGGTCCCTTGTATTATGATAATGACAGGCATGTGGTGTTATTGCCGCGTAAGAAGACAGACGGGCTATTTCGCTTACTGCCTGACGTATGACGCTATAAGTAGGTAAGATTAAACGTTTATGTAGATAGATCGCAGGGATATATCGTACGGTATATTTGTCTAGGGAAATTTCCATACGGCTGTGTTAAGAAAAACTTGGAGTGTATTTGTTGGAGTATAGAAGTAGGGCACTGTTTTCAGTTGTCACATTACCGAGTTAGAAACTTTAGTTTCTTTGTTTTGTAAGAGCAGAGGTAAAATATTTATGCGATTGTTTCAAAACAGTTAGTACTGGTAAGATGAAATTTTATATGGATATGTGTATTTACGCCCACAAAGTGCTAAAATAAATTATTTTTATTTTAGATACCTACCTCTCCTGCTCGTTAAATGGATGGTTATTTTCTCCCGTCTACCCCATAGTAGGGTATCATTAGATTGATCTTAAAATCATTGAGAGGTTGCTAGGGATTATGGATTTAATACATTTTTTTTTTTAAATTAAATTTCCCTCTCCTTCCTTTGAAAAGTTAAAAGGTTGACTCAAAATATCTAAATAATTCAAGATTATACTTCATGTGATGAACTTTGAAAAAACAAACTATAACGGCTGATATAACTTTGGTAAGTTATTTTGAATTATAAAAGCTCAATGATACGAAGCCCTTTGTGCGAGTCCGTCTCGCACTTGGCTGGTTCTTATTTGCATGAACGTTGGTTTGATCATAATTATACATCATGCTATTGTAGAATATGTGTTGTTTGTAATGATTGTTGGACTTTAATTCAATAAGAAATATTTTTAGCACAATATTTTCAAGACACGCAATGCTCTACCACGTGTCCTTAAAAGCCACTAGAGGCGATATGGAAAAGACTTTCGCTACCCTCATTCATTACAACTATAATGAATCATGATTTATGAGGAAACCTCTGGCTCCGGCAACTATACATTCATGTATGTATTTGGTATTAACCTCTGTAATTATTCAATCAGTATTATCTATTAACATCTGATTACGATTAGAGAAGAGCTTTATTTTATTGAAAAAAGCAAATGCAATTAGCCTGAAAAAGATGAATACATCGCCAATTTTCCTACAATACTGTATCAATATGTGGCCACAAACCTGTACACATTGGTAGCTACAATAAAGCAATATTGTTGTATTGTAGCTACACATTGATGCAATGACCTCATCTCGAGATTGCAGCCCACGCTTGCGTGTTTACTAGTCCGATCGTAACACTACGCCCGGTCCTTGCTACAGTAGTGTGAATTTTAGCAATCGCACGAACCAACCAAGTTCATACGTATTTACGCACCCTGTGTGAAGAAGACGGTGTCGTTTTTGTTTCATTTGTCTTAAGTCTGTGTGCGAAATCTGAGGTAGTAATAATATGTGCGTTCTGTGTTGATACATCACATAAATACACACAGATATAGGTGGGGCATGTACGAGGTTTTTTTTTAATAATTATAAACAAGTGCTTGACTGCAATCCCGCCTGATGGTAAGCAGTGATGCTACCATTGATGGTAAAGCGCACTAGTTTATTAAGCCTATTCACTTAAAAAAAACCTAGGAATAGGATAAGAGGAAGGATGACGGCATTTGAGCGAGGTGATGCAATGTTAAGCCCAAGACCAACACGACCAACGATGCTGCGCCAGAGGGAGATTGATCTGGAGATTCTCCACGACCAAACTCCTGACACAACAACATTTGGCGCATCGTACTCGGCACACATCGCAGCACAACTGCTCAGACCCGTCCTCCGTACGGCTTCACCAGACATCAGCCAGGAACACGACAAATACAAATCGCTTGGCGGCAAGACCTTGTCTGGGGGGTGGTAACTTCTACCGGCAGCCGATGTTATGGCCTACCACCGAGAAACCACCCAGTAATACTACCAATAAAGTGCCAATGCAATATTGGTCGTTTACTGTATACTACAATGTAATGAGTTCAATTTCCATTTCAGTGTTTTATTGGTATTACTGTGGAACACAAGTTACAGACAAGTTAATTATAATTTTTGGGAGGCATAATGAACAGGGTGTAAAGTTCACTCATCCTCCATTAATAAGGGAGGATCCTCCGACCAGACTGGTAGGTATTGTCTGACGGGCATTTGCCCACCAGTTGATCGTGAACTAGTATCCGTCCTAGTTGCACAGTAAACTCTGCTCGCAAGATGTTACGTTCTGCCAGAGCCGCGGGCTGTTCGAAAGACATACCGTGGTCGTGGAACACACGCACTTCTGGTCCAAACCGGGAGAGGTCATTTGATGATTTCCTATCCTCATATAGAAGGCTGATTGTACGTAGTTTATTTGTGATTAGCTACAAAATGGAACAATTCACCTGTCATTTGCTTCCAGTGAATGCAGCTCGACGAGGCCGCCTGCTAATAACTTGGCTGATGCAAAGATAACATTACGTACGAGCGATCACCACTTCGGTTGATTGGTTCTGTGCTCTTCAAATACAGGGCTTTGTTTGGATTTACTTTAGGGTTCCGTACCAAAATGTAAATGGTACCCGTTGAAGCCCTGTGATGATATTGTTGCCTAACCCTGTCTCTTACAGGACCTTCAAGGCATCTTCCAGTACAGCAGTTAACAGTTTCGGAGATATAACAACTATAAACTTGTTAAAAAATATGGTTTTGGCATTTTTAATATCAAATACCACACGGGGATTAATTGTACACTGTTACTATAGGTAATAGTAAAAAATGCTCAAAAGTCGATTTGCCATAGGAAAACAGTACTAATTGCTGTCTAATTTTAATTTTGGGTGCTAAATGAATGGTGTCCTTTAATACTCATATCTTGATTACACTTGAGAAAAGTTCGTACACTATACATGAATACCCTTTACCTGTTAAAGCTTCAAATAAGCTTGACTTCTAATAAGTCTTCGTGACTGTGTATCACGTCTGAACTCTCATGTCCCAGCAAATCAGCCCCTTGTTAGCGAAACTTCACAAATAACAAACTAGCTCGATCCGCTCACCCATCAATGTTTTCCTGCAGAGTAACGCTGCATTCCGTCTGAATATTTAACTACGATTTGACGGCGACTCTGTTCTTCCTGGAATAGGACCTGCTTTCGATTTATCTAGCTAAATGGTAGGAAATAATGGAGGGAAATCTGTGTTTTGTGCTTGGTTATAATGAAGTAATTCATGTTTTTTGTTTTATTCTAGTTGGAGTGATATTTCAGCATAATTAATATTAGTAGGACAGTCAAATTCCCATATATTTTTTTTATTAAATTATAAACTAGCGCTTGACCGCAATCCCGCCTGATGGTAAGCAGTGACGCAATCGTTGATGGTAAAACGCACTAGTTTATTAAAAGCCTATTCACACTAGCTTTGAAGAAACTCAAATTGTAGTCCGACGGAAACACCGCCGCAATTAAAACGCAATCAATCTAACCTAATTCACAGAAAATAAAAGTCACAAACCTGTTAAAAATTAAAGAAATCAGAGATATTTTTGACAGGCTACATTCAAACTGTGAATGTCTTGCCCCTCTGGTTATAACACGAGAAACATTCGTCACAATTTTATATACTTAACTCTATAAAGTTGAGTATATTTTCAGTAGCTCCCGACAAATCGTTAAAGTAATTTGTTAACTGTCGTATGTAACTTAACATCCAGTTTTTTCACAGCTACAAAATTATATATTAGCTGACAGATGGGAAAACTTTTCGAACCAATTATTATTGTGCCAAACTGTCAGAAAAACATTAGCAAACAACATTACTAAATATTACTTCAACAATCTATCATCATCATTTCATCCGAAAGACGTCCACTATAGGACATGGGCCTTCTCAAGATCCGCCACTTCAATTGATCCTGTACTTTTCGCATCCAGCGAATTTCTGCCACCTTCACCAGATCATCACCTTGTGTCTTCCAATGCTATGTCTTCCGCTACGCTGTCTTCACTCCAGAACCCTTCGACCTCATCGACCTGTTTTTCTTTTGTAGTTTTTCTTTTGACCGATTGTTCTGCACGACATGTGCTCTGCCGTCTGCACTTAATTTGACAATGCTCTGGGCTATGTCTGGAAGAATGGAGAATGAATAAAAGCGTTCTCTAGCCATTTCATGAACATACTGCTATCACCAGTCAGCAAGCCAAGCGTGACGCTCGCGGCAAACCCGCCCCCAAAAATGAGAGGCACATTCGAAATCTCATCTAATTGTTATGTACAATAACCCCTCAGAAGCACAATCACATTTTTTGAAGTATCAAACTAACAACAACTGTCAGTTTACAAATTTTAAGTTTGCAATCGATATCGATTCCACAGACCGCAAGAGTACACACGTGTGTTCCGCTAGTACCTTCACATTTAGAAGACAAGTTTACTATACCCAAGTTTTCTATTGGCAGCCATAACCACATCCCAAACTAAAGGAACTGTTTACCTGTAAAGAAACTAAGTTTTAGTTAGCAGCAAACCATGAAACATAATCAAAAGTGTCTTAGAAACTTCATAAATAAGTGGCATGCGGCTTCTCGCAATGAATCTTGCAAACGTCGGGCAGTTAATTTAATCAAGGGAGAATTACGGCCTCGGCTACGCACTGGGGCCTTGTGGCTCGTAACCACCCATGAGATTTAAAAATGTGGCTTTTTAAAGCAATGGGTTCATGGATAGGAAACTGTTGGTAGGTGTGTCCATGTGTTTGGAAATAACAGCGAATATGTTAGAAGGCAAGTGTCGGAGGTGAATTTCTTTTCGTTTTGTTTTGTGCTGTTAATTGTGCCTGTGTAAGTGTTATTGAAAGGGGAAAGGTAAGTTTCAGGTGATGAGTTTTTGCAAGATGGTGATTATATTCTTGAAAAAACGTCTCAGCCAGTTTACGATGTGTTTGAGAAATCGAGGAACGTAATTAAGGTTAAGTATTATATATAAGTACTTGTAATAGTGTCCAATATAAACAATCTTTCGTATTATATACCTAGGAAAAAAGAGCAACAGGTATTATTTTTCTTATACTAAAAGCTAAATGAGAACACACACATGTGGACGCTGTGATAAAAGGTATACCTATATCAAAGAAATTAATGGTTCGGTAGCCCGACAGAAAGCTGCTTGGGCAAATTAGTCCAAACACGTTCTTGTATTGAATATTCAATTCTTTGCCCTCTTCAATTTGCCATGGTAGACGATTTGAATTTGGGTAGCATAAATTGGTACATACCACGTTTAATCACTATGATTATAACTTAATCATTATAATTGTATCGTATACATAATCAGCCTATAAGGTTACCACTCCTGGGACACAAGTCTCCTCTCGGTAAAAGGAAGTGTGCCTTAATCTACCACATGGGCCCACTGCTGGTTGATACACGTCACATGTCCTCGAAGTTTTTAGCCCTAGTACATGCCGGTTGTATCACAATGTTTTCCTTCACCGTTTTGGGAGCAGTGGTCATGAAACAATTTACACAATAAAGCCCCTGATGGGATACGAACCTATGACCTACAACTTGAAAGTCGCGGCCGTAACCAGTAAGCCACTGTTGCTCTCAATTGTATTGTATGGGCATGATATATTTATAATCGAATCTGTTTCATTTAAAAATGCTCAGACACAGTCTAGACTAAATTTATCTTGAAACCTAGTAGATTTATCTTATACACAACCACTTTGTGATAGGGCGTACCATTAGAAAAACACAGCTAAAGTAGAAAGTAAATATCCTATACCCTTTCTCGACCTTTACGATCTTCGCGAACTAACAAGTAACTCCATTTTTCCCTTACAAGCAGGATAACTTAGTGGCTCGACCGGTGCTTCGCACCTTCCCTTGACCCTTACAACTTACACAAAATAAGCAACTCCATTTTTACCCCAAATCTACTTGACAGCTAATTTCAGCGGGAGAGGAACAAAAGGCTTAGGACATGGTTGGTGTCGGGCAGATAAATTAAAAATAATACAGACTTTGTTGAAGTTGGGAAGTTGTATGTATGCTAATTGCACGGCAAACTCTGCTTGCGAGATGTAGAATTCGCGTGACGCGTTGTTTATTTTTGGCGTTTGTAGGTACCGCTACAAGAGTTTTAATACACTGTAGCGGTACCTACAAACGTCACATGGAATAGCGCGTCATACTGACGTCACACGAATTCTACATCTCGCATTCATAGTTTACCGTGCAACTAGCATACGCTTTTAATTGGAAAAATGTATCCCAATTTAAAGCATGAGGCAAGTGCCTGCCAGACATAACACCCGTCTGGTCGGAGGATCCTCCCTTTTATATGGAGGATGAACGAACTTTACTGTCTGTTCCTCATACCTCCACAACACTATTATTTACCTACATAAACTTATCTTGTATCCAACTGAAGTTATCAGGTATTAGATTACTGTCGGCTTCTAATCCAACCAGATTAGTGGAACTTCAGTAGGTATGTTGCACAAAGGACGTGCTATGTGATTTACGCAACCCGAAAATCAGTTCACACGACTAAAACGGTTACCCAAATTTCGTTCGGTTTCCACACTTTCGGACCTTTGAAGTTAAAGTCTATCAATGGTATTCGTGTGACGAACGGCATGGTCAGTAGTCACTGCGTTACTTTATTTCAAGTTCGTGGATGACCAGTTTTGTACAGCCTCTACATAGATATTTTTGTGTAGCTATGGACAATCACAGAAGTACAGTATTCTACTAATCTACTTACCTAACGGCAAAAAGCAAACAAAAACTTAGCTTTACCAAAAACGATTTGATGAAAAGATTGTTTTATCTGATTGATATATACATAACATATACACATACACAAAAACAACCAAATAAAACATTCCCAAAGGTAAAGTAACAGTGCGTCAAGTACTTATAGATAAACACAGCATGCATGCAAAAAATAAAATTAACAATACGCGCTAACATATTCATCAAATTACTAAATTTCAATGAAATTCCTAATAAAAAGTAATAATTGTGGTTTTTAAAATTCTTTCACATTATACAATATGTAAAGAAAACCCTGTCCGATCCGTGAAGGTATTGTTAGGTGTCGTTAACTGATTCTAATAATGCCTACAAAGCCGGGCTAAACTTAAAAACAAATCCCACTAAAAAAAAATATTATTTCGAAAAAGCGAGGTAACGTAATGCATGTGCGGTAGGCAAACCGTTAGGCATACATTGCGCGGATGAAGGGGGGCAGGGCAGGCGGCACGTGATAGCATCGTTATTCGCTCCGTCACAAATGGTGTTGTCACTTTTTTAAAAAATACCAAATTTTGGGGAAGTTGAATTAATTCGCGGTAAAAAAAGATTATTTCAAAATTCATTAGTATTGTCACTATGGTGGTTACGTAAAATTTCATATTTTATTTTGCTATGTGTATACCTAACATTTATTATCCTTTTGGGTCGGACGGGGTTTTCTTTACATACTGTATATACAATATTAATAAAAAAAAATGCAACATGAAAATTAATTTTATAAAAATGTTCGATAGGGTGTGGTTTGGAATTGAATATAAATAACTTTGTAAGATTAAAATTAAAAACAATAAACTGATTTAAAGAAACTGATAACATTAATATAAATATAATATTTATTTCTCTGTATGTACCATATGATAATTAAATATGTATTTTTTTTATTAGTTATAAACTAGTGCTTGACTGCAATCCTGCCTGATGGTAAGCAGTGATGCAATCGTTGATGGTAAAGCGCACTAGCTTATTAAGCATATTCACTCAAAAAAACTGAGTGAATAGGAAGGAAGACAGCAGTTGAGCGAGGTGACGCAATGTTTAACCCAACAACACGACCAACGATGCTGCACCAGAGGATGATCTGGAGACCCTCCACGACCAAACTCCCGACACAACAACATTAGGCACATCGTACCCGGCACACATCGCAACACAACTGCTCAGACCCGTCCACCGTACGGCTTCACCACACATCATGCCGGAACACGACGAATCGCTTGGCGGCAAGACTTTGTCTGGTGGGTGGTAATTTATGCCGGCAGCTGATGTTGTTGCCTACCACCGAGAGAATATAAATAATTATCATTAATTATTTACATACATTGTAAATAATGCGAGATGTAACTCGAAATCAAGACCTTTATTAACGACATAATATTTTGCCTAATGTACATAATTATGTAAATGACCAAGTCAATACCTTTTAAAAAATTCTTTAGTATGTGGGACGAAGGCAATGAACTTCCAAGGTACGGAACTTCATCCCGGGTACATGTACACAATATCTACGGGCGATTTAGCTAAGTACATACATAGAGTACTAAGAGCAGTAGAGTGGTACTTATCATCGTTTATACCCAATGACGATAGAGAGGTCCCTATCCTATTCAAGACGACTATGCAAATAAATTCTAGTACTGACGCGTACAGAACTGTACTTAAGCATTTATTTAGACTAGCTTGCTTAAAGTTTTACCCCTGTTTTAGGGAAATTAATTCATGCAGCCGGAAAACTGCAATGCTTCGATATCGCCTTCAGGTTGTGAAGGTCAGACAGCAGTCGCTTCACGGAAAATATCGAAGTTTATCAAAATCAGCAGTTATAAGATTAATACAGCGAACCCCAGACTTCAAAGCTGGAAAAGCTGCGGAAGCAACTGGGATTAACGCTGAGATGATTTTGATGACTTCATGCAGCCGAAAAGAATAGACGTTAGACGTTAATTTAAAATGTAATCTATCTTTGTGATCAAATTTAATTCATTTCGATTAGTCGTTAATGCGTACTTGACTGCCAAACATCTCAACATATTTTCACGTATTTTGAGTAAGGAACAAAAACTTTTTAAAGCGACGTGTAATGAAGTTGAGTTATCTAATTAAATGATGATATGAGTGAAATGAATTATCTAATTATTCTATTATTTCTAAGGATTGGTACGCATCAGTGCGTTATTTAAGTGGCGTAAAGACGAACAAAGATTTGTCAATTCTGCACAAGATTTTGCTACCATGATTTTGCAAATAATATAGTACTAGCTTTCCGCCCGCGGCTCCGCCCGCGTGGAGTTCGGTTATATCGCGCTTTTTAGATTTCCCTCGGGAACATCAAATATTTCCGGGATAAAAAGTAGCCTATGTTCTTTCTCAGGGTCTAAAGATTGTCTGTGCCAATTTTCATCAAAATCGGTTGAGAGGTTTAAGCGGGAAAGCGTAACAGACAGACAGACAGACAGAGTTACATTCGCATTTATAATATTAGTATGGATTGTATAATGTAAAAGCACTTTTCAAGTTTGTGAATGTGAGGCACCATGGACTATGGTTTGTTTTTATATATACAACGTGTAACATAAATGGTATATACATAACAAAGGCATGGCATCTTTACATAATATCAAACGATATTGGAAGGGTTTTTTAATCCTATCTCTTTATGTTAGGAAGTTATGAGGAAAAACACCGCCTGTGATAGGGTACTATCATACTAGTCGCACAGAGATATTGAAGACATTTGTCGGATTTTGACAAGTAACGTGACGGGTAACGAGTAGTTATTAACGTATCTAGTGTGCTGCCACGTTTGTTTTGATTTGATTTTAAGAAACACGAAACCGAAAGTTTGGTACCAATTTTTTGAATATTTTATTTTGAGTTGAAACCCTTCCGATATCGTTTGATATCATCTAAAGATGCCATGCCCTTGGTATGTATATACCCTTTTTGTTACACGTTGTATATAACTTATTTGACATTACGAGCATGGCAGTTGAGAGTTTGTCATGCTCACTCACATATCTTGCTGATGGTGGCGCGTGTTATAATAATAATAATAATAATAATACTTTTATTTGTTAACATAGGTAATAGAGATACAGTTCTTGTTTTTGATGAGTAGAGCGCTATGTTATGCCAGTAGGCGTACAAATATACATGCAAATCTAGATTTTTTATTATCCTTATGTCATAACTAAATGAGGAATTATTGAAATGTAAAAAATATCTTAGCCAAAAAAAATCTAAGTCGAAATACAGATAATGTCAAAAAAATAAATAAATAAAATGTCAAAATTAATGAGAAAAAAAAATGAATCAAAATAAATTGCAATTCTACATTAATTCGTCATTCAGATATTCGTCAATTGTGTAGTAGCATTTATCAATTAAGAACAATTTCATTTTTTTCTTAAATTGTGTAAAATTTAATTCTTTAATGGCGTCTGGAATTTTGTTATGAATACGTGGAGCCATACCTAGGATACTTTTTTTGACTAGTGCAGTGTTGCATTTATAATTACACAAACAATTTTTGTACTGACCACGAAGTGGAACATTTCGTGCCGTTGTCATTTTTTCGAAAAGGTTAGGATTCAGTTTGACAAAAATACTCATTTCTAATATGTATAACGCCGGCACCGTAAGAACTTTTAGCGACTTAAAGTACGGCGCGCAACTGTCTTCTGTTTTCAGACCACACATGGCTGTAATGCACCTTTTTTGTGCCTTGAATATTAATTCTTTATCCGGAGAATTACCCCAGAAAATAATACCGTACCGTATGAGTGAGGCCACCAAACCATGATAGGCAACAAGTAACGAGTCTATATTGACTTTTCTGGCCAGTTGAAAAAGTGCGTATGCCGATTTATGAATTTTCCCACAAAGCTGTTCTATATGCGGTTTCCAATTCAAGTTACTGTCAATATAGACACCCAAAAACACACTTACTTTTTCCTCTTCTATTGCGTTGCCATTAAATTTGACACACATTTTTGGAGCTTCAATTTTTTGGTAAAAATGCATTAGTTTGGTTTTCTTCAGGTTAATTTTTAAATTATTCATATTAAGCCAATTAATTATGTCACTAAGAGTATTATTAATGTCAATTTGATAAGTATTTAGATCTCTACATTTTACTATGGCAGTGCTATCGTCTGCAAACAAAACCATTTTTTGTTGCGTCACTTTCGGTAAATCATTAATATATATGAGAAATAAAGGTGGCCCGAGCACGCTACCCTGAGGCACCCCATATTTTATAATCCTGAAATTTGACACATACGTTTGTTCCATTTTTGACTTCGCACACACTCTCGTAATTTCAGTACATTGCAATCTATCACTTAGATACGATTCTATTAATTTTAAAATGTTCCCTCTGATGCCATAGCAGTACAATTTGTCTTTATGGATTTTGTGAGAGACATAATCAAAGGCTTTAGTCATGTCTGTGTAAATAGCGGAGATGGGAGTCCTTTTGTCAACAGCAGACATAATATTATTGAGGAAGTCAAAAATGGCCATGTTAATGGTTCTATTTCTTCGGAAACCGTTTTGTTCCTTGCACAAGACATTGTGTTTGTGAAGAAACTGATATAACGAGGTATACATAACTTTTACAAAAATTTTGGAAAAAATAGGAATTTTGGCTATGGGACGGTAATTTTTTATATGCTTTTTGACTTCTTTTTTGTGGAGCGGTTTTATTGTGGTGGATTTTTTTTTTAAATCTTCGGGATAGACTCCCTCAGTAATACCGACATTAATGATATGTGCTAGCACGGGTGCTATAAGGTCAATTACATATTTAATTAGTGTTGTTGGGTCATTTGGTTCCCTTCAAAATGGTTGAGCTAAGTGGGGCTGATGCGGGCGTCATGCTCATGAACGGGGGCCGTCAGTGGAGACTGATCATCTCTTAGCTGCCAGTGGGCTTAATTAATTTTCAATCTTTTCGTTATTTTTTTATAATTATACATTGTGCTCACTATAGAAGCGACAGAAATATGTAACGAAGACATGTAATCCATATTATGATTTTAAAAGAGTGTCCATGGAGTTTCTGGCACGTTCTTCTCCATAGAGATCTACGCTTTGCAACGTGCAATTTAGCTTCACTTTTCTTGGACTGACCGACATTGACTATTCAAAAACACCAACTGTTGGTTAATTTGAAATAAACAATTTTGATTTTGATCTGATTTATAGATAACGAGACAATTTGATGCAAAATCCCATAAATCGTACTACATTTCTTATAAATTCCTAGGTTCCTAAAAAATTCTGTCCGAAGACTCATTTTTAACATAATGTCGAAACAATATTTCAAAATATAATAGAAAAGTATAAATCGTTATTCTAAGGTTCTACGCTATGCAATTAGACAACACTTGACAACTGTCCGAGGACGATTAGTGTAAATGAAATAACATCTTCCCAAATAGAATACGAAACATTTATTTTGATTAAGACCTTATAAGAAAGTCGCTGAGACTCTCGGCACCGCGATTTAGAAATATGTACGCTAGGAAATACCCTTGTATCGTAGGTGCGCTTAGAAACACTTAAACTCACATAGACCAAAAGCCAGACCCGGAACAACTATCTATAGGCCATACATATATTTGTTCCGTGCGGGAATCGAACCAGCGACGCATCGCTCAGCAGTTGATCGCTCATCCACTGCGCCAAACGTGTCGTCAATCTCCATCATCATCTCAGCGTTAATCCCAGTCGCATTATTACACGCCCTATTTTCCATATTTAGAGAGTATGAAGTAGCAGGTGTGAAGTCATTAATACATACACATACATTTATTTCTTTCAGCTTTAACAAATATTTTTGAAAAACTTGAAATGGATATATTTCTGGAAATTAACCATAATATAAGTATTATATGTTTTTAGTTTTATTAAAATTCAAAAAACTGTATTATGGCCAACTACCAGTCTAACCGGATTCACTGAATACCAGTTCCAGTATCAGTACTAGTATTTTACAAGTAAACCTAACAACTTCATTAAATATTTTAATTTTATTTACATAAAGATACCTCTCCGTGAATCGGAAAATACTTCAGCCTTTGTTCCCAGCTCTCATTCGTAGCCCTTTGACAGTCGTTGCGGGTAGTTTGAAATCTGAAAGTCTGACAACTATTCTTACCAAGGGGTGTCATATTAAGACATGCCTAATGCCCATGTTGTACCAACTCCTATAAAGATTGGAGACTCTATTCTCGAAGTTGTTGACAGTTACGAATCATCATCATTATCATTATTAACCTTTTTATCGTCCCACTGCTGGGCACAGGTCTCCTCTCATACAGATAAGGATTGAGCGTATTCACCAGGCTTGCTCAATGCGGGTTGGCGATTTCAGACTTAAAGTCCAGGTTTCCTCAAGATGTTTTCCTTCACCTTCAATCATCGGTGTCCAAGACATACTTAGAAAGTACATATAACTTTAGAAAAGATACATTGGTACTTACCCGACATGGAATCGAACCCATACTTAAACTCATACTTGAGAGGCTAGTGTTTTGGCTTGGCTACCACGACTATACACACACAGACACTCATTCACGACAGTTACGTATACCTGGAATAAACTATCCCGTTAGGTTAGTCCAACTTTGAGATCTTTCTCAAAGTTGAACTAACCTAACTGGATAGTTAGTTAGCTTCCCGAAAGCAGCCCAGTTGAGTTGCATTTAACGATTGACCAAGAGGTCAATCGCTGCAAATCAAAAAGGCTGCTTTCGGGAAGCTACGTAGAATCTTCTCGTCCGAAATACCGCAGTGTCTCAAGACAAAAGTTTTCGACCAGTGTGTGTTGCCAGTGATAACATAGGGAACTGAGACGTGGTCGCTAACAATGGGCCTTAAAAGGAAGCTCAAGGTCACTCAAAGGACAATAGAGAAGGCTGTGCTTGAGGTTTCACTGCGTGATTAAATCAGAAATGAGGAGTACGAACAAACGAGAGAAACCAATGTAGCCCGAAGAATTGCGCTGTGACTGTGGGCCAGGCACATTGCCCGTAGGACCGATGCCCGATGGGGCCGACGGGTTCTCGAGTGGCGATCAAGCACTGAAAGACGCAGTGAACCGTCGATAGGATGAAGGTCGTGGAAAACCGCTGGATGAGAGAGGCGCAGGACCGGTCGTCGTGGAGATCCTTGGGGTAGACCTATGTCCAGCAGTGGACGTCTTTAGGCTGAAATGATGATGATGATGGTCGTGGGTGGCAGTCGTTTTGTGTAAAATAGTGGAAACCGACTCTAACAGAACTGGGAAAAAGCTAGCCAGATTATGGTTTTTTTTTATTTTTACTTTTGATGAAATAGTAATAAGTCGAGTCTTTATTCATGATTATTCTAATTCCGAATAAAGAATTTTTCATTTAAAGTTATTGATAAAAAATGGAGATGTTTCATTTTGGGCCACCACTGTGTACGCTATATAAATAAAAAGGAAAAAAATAGAAGATTCTAATAAAAATACAACTAAATTAATTTGAATAAAAATACAAGTACAAATAATTAATTATTTGAAACGTTTTTAGTGAGATAACCCTTTATTAAGGTAGCCATTACACTTTTTATGACGTTTGATTGGCGACTTTGACAGTTTATTTAATGGGCCGTATGTTCGGAATTCCTGTTTTTTTTTTTTTTGGCAGTCAAATGGTAGATAATATAGATACGATAGCCTCAGATACCTGACACGTCAATCAAATGTCACTGCCAAAATCTTATTTCGCTTATTGCTGACCACCATATTTATTAATAGTTGTGTTGTACTCCTTGGCCGAATTAAATCAAATCTGTTTAAAAACTAAGCCACAATATAGGAAATTAACATTAAAAACAGTTAACTGTACCGTAACTATACCTAGCATTAAGTGTACAATGTGCCGGGCCCAGGCTCCATACATTTCTGAAACATCTCCTTTAAAACAAATTTCCTTAGTAAAAGAAAAATTTTTATCAGCCTATTTACGTCCCCATTGCAAGGGCACGGGCCTTCATCAATATCATGAGGAGCATATGCCATACTCACCACTCTTGGTAGATGGTTGGCGAGGGTTTTGGTATAAATTGGAGAGATTAGCTGTGTACCCAGTAGAGTAGAATAGGCCACCCTCACTCTTACCGAGATGTCGTCGAAGGTGACTAAGGTAAATTACGTACAGAATCGCCAGCACACAGAGAAATCCCTCACTTTGGTACGTTACGATGAAAGGAAGCAATTCCTCACTTTGGTACGTTACGATGAAAGGAAGCAATTCCTCACTTTGGTACGTTACGATGAAAGTTTTTTTAGAGTGACAGTTCTTTCCAAACTCGCTTCACCTACGTTCTCAGAGTGAGATTTTTGCAAATTAGCATTCAAAATCAAAATCAAAGCATTTATTTCAAATAAACCAGTTACAGGCACTTTTGAATTGTCAGAAGGTCGGTCAGTCAATAAGATGAAGCTAGTCGATTTTTTACATTATCCATACTATCCATACTATATCCATACTAATATTATAAATGCGAAAGTAACTCTGTCTGTCTGTTACGCTTTCCCGCTTAAACCTCTCAACCGATTTTGATAAAATTTGGCACAGACAATCTTTAGACCCTGAGAAAGAACATAGGCTACCTTGTATCCCGGAAAAATTTGATATTCCCGAGGGAAATTTAAAAAGCGCGATATAACCGAACTCCACGCGGGCGTAGCCGCGGACGGAAAGCTAGTCCATACTAATATTATAAATGCGAAAGTAACTCTGTCTGTCTGTCTGTCGGTCTGTCTGTCTGTCTGTCTGTTACGCTTTCCCGCTTAAACCGCTCAACCGATTTTAATGAAATTTGGCACAGATAATCTTTAGACCCTGAGAAAGAACATAGGCTACCTTTGTCCCGGAAAAATTGAATATTCCCGAGGGAAATCTAAAAAGCGCGATATAACCGAACTCCACGCGGCCGAAGCCGCGGGCGGAAAGCTAGTTGGAGGGGCCAAGTGGCTTCGCGGGATTTAATATACCTTCCTTCGATCTGGACTGTAATTTGTAAAAATAGTTGAAAAGAAAACATGGCGTCACTGTCGCGCTGTAAACTCTTAACCTAGGAATGGGTTTTGGAGTATCATGCACCTTACCTCTCTTCACGGGCTGTTCCGTCGTCTCGTAGGAGTTCGATCAGTCCACTCTGCCTTCGACGGTTCTTCACCCTCGCAGTTCGGCACAAGCTCAACAAAAACACACGTGATTATCGAGTTCCCGCTAACAGCTTCGGTTTCTTTTCTTGAAGCCACAAAGACACGTCTCCAATTGAGCGGTTGGGTACAACTTATAATCGAATAATTATATCGTTCAGCGATAAATTCACACAGCAAAACTATGTGATTGCGGGCGTTGAAAACAGCGGGCGAGCGACATTTACGAGCCTCCACGGGAGGACTCGCGTTAGCGGATTTGCGGATAGGATCACACCGAAGAGCGGTGTGAAACGCGGATAGCGGTCGAGTACCAAACGGCCACTTTTATGCGGCGACAGCGGGAGCGAATAGTAGGCGAGCGCGGCGCGGCGCGCGGCGCGCGGCGCGGTTGGGGCGAGCTCCAAAAGGACACTAAATCTGTGCTCTTCCACGCACGACTCGACGCGTCCATGATCAATAGCGAACAGCGCCATCTCACGGGCAGCGGGTGCATGACGTGATGTAGGTTACGGGTACAAGGATTAGCTAAGAGATTCTGCGCGACAGTTCCATTTATAAACGCCAATAGATGGCGCCAACATCCTCCCCCCTTTTGAAGGGTCACCTTCAAAAACCCTATCATGAAATACAGCGAGAACTGCGAAAATATAATATTGAAACTGCGACTTACAAAAGAAATAACTGCGATTTTTATATAAATAACTCCGATAATACTAAACTAACTTATCAAGTAGAGAATGTCTCTGAAGCAGATTGAGATTATCTGATTCTACTTCAGGTGCGGGTAATGAAAGCAGAGGTGCGGTATGCAAAAAATGGCTCGGAGTCAATGTGCTAAGCTCTGCGGAATCGGCACTCAGAACTATGAGAGGCCTAGAATTTAACAAATACTCGCTCTGAGTGAGAACTGTAAATAGCTCTTTGTAAGAATGCCACTTTGAATAACTTAGATCAGAATGGGTGAGTCGTCCACCAACTCTAATTAAGTCGTTATATAATTAAGAATTAGCGACTACAAAATTGTTGCCTCTGTCTAATTGCATTACTTGGACAGGGCCACTGCGGAACAAAAATCGTTTAAATGCGCTTAAAATATGGCGGTTTTTTTCATTTATGCTGGATGAGTTTCAGCAGTTTGCGTTCTGCAAAACTCACATCAGCTGCGATTATATGTGCGAAATCGCGACGTGATAACAATTTAATGAATATATAAATGCAAACAGTCGTACGGAGTAGGTATTTTACTCCATGACGAAAGGCGACAAAGAGTATAATGAACACAAGAGGTGTCCGCGGGAATTAAAAACAGCGTGAATGAGCTTTCTTTGCTCAGGTACTTCGTCCAGCGGGAGCGGCTCCGTACATTCAGTGGTAGGCCACTGTGACGGATGTAAAGTTAGCCAGGGGGGCCCCTGAGACCACAGAGGGTGGTTTAACAATTTAGCAGGAGAGACACCACGTGACAGGCAGTCTGCCGGGTTGTCAATCCCTGCTACGTAATAGAAGTTATCTGCGGAAATATTATTAGTGATTTTAATAACGCGATTGGCAACGAACGTTTGCCAACGGTGTGGCGAACCCTTGATCCAATAGAGTGCAACCTTTGAATCGGTAAAAGCGTAAATTTTAACCGAAAAAACGACTATTATAAGTCTCTAGAACAGTCTGAAGCAAACTCGATAGTAAAAGTGCGGCACAAAGTTCCATACGAGCAATAATAATGGGCGAAGAAGGAGCGACCTTTGACTTAGAGCACAAAAGGCGATGATGCGGGATTATATAAGTAGGATACACGTCTACGGTCTCATGCGGGAGAACAGAGACGGGCGAGATATAACCCTTAGAAAGGTAATCATTTACTACCTCGTCGTAAGCGGCGCGCAGCCCCGGTGAAGCTTCAAGCTTCCTTTCCAAGCATAAAAATCGCTTACGAGCGACATTGAAAGAGTCACCTAGTGTGAACACATCTTTATCAAACGGTAGACCCACGGTATAGCGACCAGTAACTGGGTCCCGTTGCGTAGTTGAACGATAAAATATTCACATTCAACATCAGCGGGATGTTGAATGGGCGGGCCGGGAACTTCTTCAAGTTCCCAGAAGCGGGAAATAAAAATATTCACATTCAACATCAGCGGGATGTTGAATGGGCGGGCCGGGAACTTCTTCAAGTTCCCAGAAGCGGGAAATAAAAATATTCACATTCAACATCAGCGGGATGTTGAATGGGCGGGCCGGGAACTTCTTCAAGTTCCCAGAAGCGGGAAATAATTAATTACCTACACGTCAGCGCAAACAAGCGTAATGGTGTAAGTCACATTCAACATCAGCGGGATGTTGAATGGGCGGGCCGGGAACTTCTTCAAGTTCCCAGAAGCGGAAAATAATTAATTACCTACACGTCAGCGCAAACAAGCGGCGAATGTGACGTGTAGGCACAGTTCCCATTAGTACATAGCCTAACACCGTATTGACAGCGGCGGGCACTGACGGGCCTCTAGGAATCCCGCCAGGCAAAAGTAAATGCGGGAACAGCGATGCTCCAATTAAAATGTCAATTTTACTTGGAATAGCGAAACTATCATCAGTGAACTGAAGTTTATTCGAATAAGGCAAGGCCTTAATATCGACAAAAGCAGAAGGCAATTTATCCGTAATTTGATCGACTACTAACGAGTCGATATCAAATCGGATATTTTTATCAAAGCGTGAAAATATGTTTAAATTTACTGTTCCGAACGACGCCTTCTCTGCGCCTCCAAAACCACGTACAGTCGTGGACTGTGTATTGTTTTGACGTAAACATAATCGTTCACAACATTCATTTGTGACGAAATTCACAACAACACATCCTGCATCCAGTTGCGGATTGACAACTCGACATCTTGTGTTTAATGCTTAAGCAATTGACGCAACCGTTAATTTTCCTAACAATCTGTAGGCATTTAAATAAATGTTGATGTGCGACATTAGTACTGTACGAAGATTAGATTCAATAAATCTGGAATTTTTAAATGTTGTAATGTGCGGACGGCGCTGACAAACTTATCATTAAATATGTCAAAATTATTTGAAGTAGCGGAAGTTAGCGGTTTAAATTCCAAGATCTGCTTCAAATATGTGGACGCTAGCATGCGTTTATCCTCATACCTACTCACTAGCGATTTAAAAATGAGTTCATAATTTTCTGCGGTGGGCACAATACCGGTGCAGACCGCTAGCGCTTTACCAGTTAGCTTTCTTCATTATGAAATGAGAATTTTAAATATAGTAATAGTTGATTAATTTGTGAGTAATATGAAAATAAATACTAGCGGGTAGGTATCTACGAATCTTAGCGAAAATTATCGAAATAGAAACTTTTCGATTTTTACTGGGAGTATGAATACTTATTACTTACAGCGAATATTAAGATAAATATTAGTATAACAGCGGGTAAATATATATATAGTACCTATTTAGTGTAAAGCGGTATCGAATGAATTAATTACCTACACGTCAGCGCATACAAGCGTAATGGTGTAGGTGCGAAAATAGGCTAACAAACCTACAAACGGTGGGATTTACTACTAATCTAATAGGTGCCCTAAAAAGGGGGAGACGGAACTGGATAATCCGAGTTTCGAAGGACCACAATAGAGGGGCCAAGTGGCTTCGCGAGATTTAATATACCTTCCTTCGATCTGGCCTGTAATTTGTAAAATAGTTGAAAAGAAAAAATGGCGTCACTGTCGCGCTGTAAACTCTTAACCTAGGAATGGGTTATGGAATATCATGCACCTTACCTCTCTTCACGGGCTGTTCCGTCGTCTCGTAGGAGTTCGATCAGTCCACTCTGCCTTCGACGGTTCTTCACCCTCGCAGTTCGGCACAAGCTCAACAAAAACACACGTGGTTATCGAGTTCCCGCTAACAGCTTCGGTTTCTTTTCTTGAAGCCACAAAAACACGTCTCCAATTGAGCGGTTGGGTACAACTTATAATCGAATGATTATATCGTTCAGCGATAAATTCACACAGCAAAACTATCTGATTGCGGGCGTTGAAAACAGCGGGCGAGCGACATTTACGAGCCTCCACGGGAGGACCCGCGTTAGCGGATTTGCATATAGGATCACACCGATGAGCGGTGCGAAACGCGGATAGCGGTCGAGTACCAAACGGCTACATTTATGCGGCGACAGCGGAAAGCGGATAGTAGGCGAGCGCGGTTGGGGCGAGCTCCAAAAGGATACTAAATCTGTGCTCTTCCACGCACGACTCGACGCGTCCACGATCAATAGCGAACAGCGCCATCTCATGGGCAGCGGGTGCATGACGTGATGTAGGTTACGGGTACAAGGATTAGCTAAGAGATTCTGCGCGACAGTTCCATTTATAAACGCCAATAGATGGCGCCAACACTAGTTATTACATAAAGATAACCATGTCGCACACGCAGTGTCCATAATGAATCAGTCAACATTGTGCGTACAATGTTATTACATAAAGTTAACCATGTCGCACACGCAGTGTCCATAATGAATCAGTCAACATTGTGCGTACAATGTTATTACATAAAGTTAACCATGTCGCACACGCAGTGTCCATAATGAATCAGTCAACATTGTGCGTACAATGTTATTACATAAAGTTAACCATGTCGCACACGCAGTGTCCATGATGAATCAGTCAACATTGTGCGTACAATGTTATTACATAAAGTTAACCATGTCGCACACGCAGTGTCCATAATGAATCAGTCAACATTGTGTGTACAATGTTATTACATAAAGTTAACCATGCCGCACACGCAGTGTCCATAATAAATCAGTCAACATTGTGCGTACAATGTTATTACATAAAGTTAACCATGTCGCACACGCAGTGTCCATAATGAATCAGTCAACATTGTGCGTACAATGTTATTACATAAAGTTAACCATGTCGCACACGCAGTGTCCATAATGAATCAGTCAACATTGTGCGTACAATGTTATTACATAAAGTTAACCATGTCGCACACGCAGTGTCCATAATGAATCAGTCAACATTGTGCGTACAATGTTATTACATAAAGTTAACCATGTCGCACACGCAGTGTCCATGATGAATCAGTCAACATTGTGCGTACAATGTTATTACATAAAGTTAACCATGTCGCACACGCAGTGTCCATAATGAATCAGTCAACATTGTGTGTACAATGTTATTACATAAAGTTAACCATGCCGCACACGCAGTGTCCATAATAAATCAGTCAACATTGTGCGTACAATGTTATTACATAAAGTTAACCATGTCGCACACGCAGTGTCCATAATGAATCAGTCAACATTGTGCGTACAATGTTATTACATAAAGTTAACCATGTCGCACACGCAGTGTCCATAATGAATCAGTCAACATTGTGCGTACAATCGGTTTCCGGGAACAATGAATAATTTAGTGCACACTAGTGTTGTTTATATTGTTACTAGCTTTCCGCCCGCGGCTTCGCCCGCATGGAGCTCGGTTATATCGTGCTTTTTAGATTTCCCTCGGGAACATCAAATTTTTCCGGGATAAAAGGTAGCCTATGTTCTTTCTCAGGGTCTATAGATTGTCTGTACCAAATTTCATCAAAATCGGTTGAGAGGTTTAAGCGGGAAAGCGTAACAGACAGACAGACAGACAGACAGACAGACAGACAGACAGACAGACAGAGTTACTTTCGCATTTATAATATTAGTATGGATTTATGAACTTGTGAACGCATGATACAAGACTGTATTCATGTTTGATGTATCGGTTTAATATGCTGACCTACAATATGTATGATAAGCGTACTATGTAGGGGAGAATTCGCCCCGTCGTACAGCGAGTAGCCACCCATACCTACGTTGTTAACACCACTATGGTTAGAACGAAGCGTTTCGCCTTGACTGGAATAATTTGCCAGTGGTAGTGTTTCCGTCTGACTACAATTTAAGTATCTTCAAGACTTGAGTGAATACGATCTTAATAAACTAGGCGGGATTGCGGTCAAGTAAGTTGTAGTATTATAATTATAAAAAAGTACATGGGTCTATTCTACCAAAGACCGTTTCAAGGCAAAAGCTATAGTTACAAAATTCATAAATACATTATACTAAGTTTCCTTTTTTATCTTCTATATCTTATTAATCTTTTGCGTTGCGTACTATTTGTTTGTTTTATTTTAACTTTTTTTTTCTACATATTTTGTAGACAATGTTTTGGGACACATGTATAGTATCGATTATATTATGTAGTATAGTTCAAAGTATTGTGCTAAATTAAGAATTTTTTTTTTTTTTTTGTTTCTAACAAATAAAATTAGATAATAATAGGAAAAGATTAACTAACTCACTGCCTGGTACAGAGGTCACATGCAGGGCTGCTAAACAAAATTTGCTTCCCAGATCTAGCAAAAGGGGTCTGAGGTTTCCATTGTGTCTTTGTTGATATACTGATCGTATGTGTACTTGCTGACATTATGGCTAATATTTTAATGTGAGGTTTCTCATTATTTTAATTTAATTGCATACTTTTGTGTAGAAACAAGTTTTCAATTGAACATACTTATGCTTTTGGGGAGTTGATTGAGCCAGAAAGTGGCGAAGGGCTGGTGTTTTGGAGAACAGTCTTTTGTAATTTTGAGCTAATTCTCAACTTTAAATTTCTACCATTTGTATTTTAGAATCGATGTCTTGACCATTGCATTTGAATAAAGCTTGACTGTGTTCCAATTGAAACAAATCATGTTCTATTACCTTTGTTTTACTCTCCGTCTATTCATACACTTAGATGTATTCGTTATGTATCTAAAGCAGGAAAATAAACAATGAAAATAGCAACCGCTTATAATTCTGAGCGGGTAGTGTGGGGTCAAGCCTTCCATTGCTTAAAGAGCGGCACAGAACGCGTTTAACAAACGAGAGACGATATTAGTATAGTAGCATTTGTATAAACACGACTATATTGCTGCTGAAGGGAGGACAGAATTGTGAAGATGGATGTAGAGAACGGTAATAAGTCCAAGTTATTAGAAATCGGAGATCTGGAGTGAACATCAAGTATCACTTAGAATAAATACCAGTCGAAATTGTCCATTTTTACATGATTTTTATTAGCTTCACTTGTATGTTTGCTTGCTCGCTTGTTTGCTTGCTTGCTTGCTTGGTTGTTTGTTTGTCCGTCTCTAACTCTATGGACTACGAGTGAGCGGCTCATTACTGTAAAATGTTCTACCGTTTTCAATACGTTCGTTCGTTCGTTTTTTTTTTTAAGAATATCGAACTAAATAGTTGACAATAAATATAGTTTAAAAAACTAAAAAAAAACGTGCTTTTAAAAAATATCAAACTAAAAAGTTAAAAACAATGTTTAAAAAAGCGTGAGGCGCTAAAATATACAAAAATTATGGCACAAAGCGCCTCACGCTTTTTTAAACATTATTTTTAACTTTTTAGTTTGATATTTTTTAAAAGCATATTTTTTTAATTATTTTTTTTGGTTTGTATTGGGTACACTGAAGAGAAATATTGAGTAAACCTGCAAATGAAGATCTACTAAAAATGCAAACACGAAGCGAGCAATCGTTTCTCCCCTGTTTAACAAAAAGCTTTTGCCAAACATTGGGACAGTTGCCGACTGATATTATATTGTTAATTGATGGTAGCATCTCCCTGGGCACAATTCCAAAATAACTTCTGCTTCTCTGAATTTTCTTTTTACCCGATTGGGGCTTGAAGGGGGGTTCGTTCCCTTTTACAATCTTTACAAACTCGTAAACCGTAAACTTGACGGCCTCTTCGAGTTCTATCACTGTGACTGTATTTATGGCCAATATTTGCATAATATTCATCTGCATATTTTATAGTCATTTAGCTATAAAACAGAGACAAAGCAAAAATGATGGCCCTGTCTCGTCTTAGATAGCAGTTTAGTTAGTTTAATGATAGACCAGCTCCTCATGTTTTATTAGTCAGGCGATGTTGTTTTGTTTTATATTTACTTATTACAAATACCTAGTTACTAAAGGCAAGTAAAGACTGATTTACACGGTGCAATTTAATTGTCTATGGCAACAATAAAAGTTTCATTGCCTAAACACCATTTAGACGATGCAAGTCATCTGTTGCATCAATTTTATTGTATGCAATAGGCAATTAATTCACATAATGTAGATCAGTCTTAATTCGTTACTTATTTCAAGAGAGAGAAGGAGAATGAAAAAAAGACTATATTTACTACTTAATAATTTCTCAATAATAAATATCTTCAACGTCTGAGAATTTGAATGATCACAAATCCTTGAAAGAAGGGAGTCTTTATTAATATGAAGTCATACTCATCCTTTTTGGAAACTACGGCAAGCGCTGGAATTCTGCTGAGATACCTGGTCTAAAAATTGATTTCAAAGCATGTTAGACACCAATCTGATTAAAAGTAACATTTCTGAGATTGAACGACAAACACATTCCTCAGCTACTTATAAAAGCGCACTTATTATCTAGTTCCTCGAAATGGAATGAAATTCAATGATCAAACGAACTTGTAAAATATCCTGGATCAAATAACTAGACCCTATTCAGGGTCAAAACAAATAGGACCTATAGTTTACGCATCCATTCCCCCACATTATTATTTGTGCCAAATTCCAAGCGGTTTCCCATCGTCCGGAGCATATTCCGTAACATTTTACACCATTCCGGTCGACCGGGCCGGCCCGGAGGTCATTACCTATCGGCTTTTCCGCTTTACTGTTTTGGCTGTTGTTTTGCTGAAATTTTTCGGTCATCATCAGGCCGAAGTTGCCATACTTAGTGAGTTCCGGCTCCTAACCATTTTTATGACATACAAGATGACGGGGCTCGAGACGTTAGCAGCAATTGGGGGTTTGTTGTCCTATATTTATTCTGATTTAATTCCTTTTTCAACTCTGGTTATTGTCCCGAATCTTTTTTGTTACTGCTCATAAAGTCTTTAGGAGTTCGATCTCCGGCCTTTTTTTAAGATTTAGAGATCAACGTATAAGTTGTTTGATCTTTCCTATTGAATTTTTCCCTCATTCTTGATAACAATACCCTTAATCTGTGGAAACGAGTACTATATTAACAGTATCAACGTCTCTCGTTCACTCTCGATATTAAATGCGCTCTGCTCTTCCGAAAAGGTTTTTAGTTTGTGAGTACACAGATAAAGATTTATATAATTTTAATCGGATCGGCAGATTATTTCATTATATGTTACCATAATAATATACTTGTATTTCAATGTGCTGCTGTTTTGCTCCGTAGCCCTGATGATCGTGACTATTTCCTAAACCTACCTAACCTAACCTAGTGACTCATGACCGTTGGGTCAACACGCCTGCCTGCGACGTGGAGGTCCCGGGTTCGATCCCCGGCCAGGTCATGATGGAGAAAGATATTTTCCTGATTGGCCTGGGTCTTGGATGTATATCTATCAAGAGACTTGTGAAGAAGCAGTACTTGTCGTTATGATCTTCGTTCAACAAACACTTTTTCGCTAATTTATTTGTTAACTTGTTCTGTTCAGTATCTATGTATCTATTTATATATATGTATGTATTTGTGTATTGTACCTTAGTATATTGTAGTAATAATATTTGCACCAACGACAGTCCCATTTGTGGTTTGGGAGAATCTGTCTATTCTTTGGTTGCCTGGAAGAGATCGCATTAGCGGTAAGGCCGTCCATTGTAGGTTTTTTTTTTAATGTCTTTGTTCGATATTCGATTAGTATACAATAAAGAATACATAAATAAATAAATATGTATGTATCTGTTATAAATATAGTATCGTTGAGTTAGCATCCCATAACACAAGTCTCGGATTTACTTTGGGGCTAGCTCAATCTGTGTGATTTGTCCGTATATATCCATTAATATAAAGTGCGTATGTTTGTATGTCTGTCTGTATGTATGTATGTGCTCGAAGTTGCTCAAAACCCTCACCACTATAGATAATCATATAGATCTGGATGCGGTGAGTTCAAAAAAAAAAAAAAAAAAAATTGTGTTTGTCTCGGTCCTTTATATTTAATTTTAACAATTGCTAAGATCAACTCTATCTACTCAACAAACAGCATATTGATAGTGGGTTTCAACAAGCCTAGCACGACGCTATCTAACACCTGACTCATGACAAATTTATAGAACGGACTGAGTGTGTTATTACACCAGACGGGACTGTAAATCACTGGTGGCATTAAATCTTACCTCCGCCAAAGAGGGTAAAAAGTTAATAGTCACCTACTTTATGCAGGAATACTTTATTCAATGTAATAATATGAATACATGGCTAGCACTTGTGCGCTCGATCTCACCGCGGGCAAGTGCCCGTCGCGCACATTATAATAATCGATGGCATCACTTACCAGCTTATGAATATTTTACATCCCTCATAAGACTCATATGTCCCCCTTCCCCCTTTCACCCTCTGCTGGGTAATGTCGTCCCGTAAATTGTGTTTTGAGGGTAATACGGCGTAACTAACGCCCTTTTTGCGCGAAATTATCAAATTACAGTTGATCGAGTTATGCATGCTTGTTAATACATAGCATTACTCTCCCCCTTATGTGTCTATAGGATTTGGAAAACCACCGGTGCGAATGAAAGGATTCTGATAGAAATTAATTAAATCTTTTGTATGACGGCTTAATAACGCTCTTGGAACGCATTGAATATTACGCTACATTTAAATTATCAAATGTGTATTTTATGTAATAGAAAATAATTATAATTATTTCGTAAAAGCTGGAATATTAGTTTACAAAATTTTAGTTGTTACCTACTTGGTTGAAAATTTCAATTTGCTAAAATATTTAATTGATTTTTAATTACGTTGCTACTGACAGTTATTTATACGGCCGCTAAAACAGTGTTTCAAAAGGAAAATCAGATTGGAAACCCAGAAAATATACTGCGAACCTGCCCATAGCTCACTCACTACAGCGCTGTTATTGAGAGGAAAAATCAAAACTGAAGTTGGCAGCAAGTTGAGAGCAAAATAAAACGAAGATGACATTTACTTCTAAGCATCTTCCAAATAAACCGAGCAGAAGAATTTCTTTTAGGAAATAGTTACGATAAATTCTTTGAGAGCACTTTATAAATTTTACATGAGTCGCAATCTGAGACGCTGCCGAGTTATTACGGTATATTTTTCCACAGTAAACATAAGAAAATATATATTATTTGTAATATTTTATATCAAAGAGAGTGTGTTTTTTATGTCAATAATATTATATTGAAGTTCAAATATACGTGTAAGTCCGGAGCAAGCGGACCAGAGTATTTTATCTCCAGACGGATGGTTCTCGAATACTAATCTCGAGTGCGGTGAGTTTGCTACAAGTTACTTCGGCCTGTTTTAGAGGTCTATTTATTACCATCCGAAGTTATTCTGTGTTATCGTGCATTATTAATCTCGTCTGTAGCTTTCACTGTCATTCTTCTTTGTTTTAATTATATTGGAAAAATATTAATGTTTTTGAATTATTTCATATTGTGAGTCATTATCACCTCAGCATTAATACCAGTCGCATCCGAACCTTTTCAGCTTTGGAGTATGGAGTATGGATTTTGGCTACACTTCGATATTTTCCGTAAAGCAAGTTAGAACAATTGTTAGACTTTTGATGGCTCAACCGGGACCAACGGCTTAACGTGCTTTCCGAGGCACGACCAGAGCAGTGCAAATATTCATACTCATGCATACAAATATTTGTACTGTGCGGGGATCAAATCCGCGCCTCCTTGCGCAGCGGCCGCGTTCGCTACCGCTACGCCACGGAGGCTGATTTCATATTGTAAGTAGGTTTGCACAGATACTACCACACATCAATCCTAATTTAAAAACTATTTATGAGGGCGGCAGTTCCTTACTGTCTAGTCTGAGAAAAAAAGCTATAACAAAAACAGAGGTCACAGTCACTTTTGAGGACCACACAATCATAATCTTGGTCAGATTATATGGATTGATATTATGAGGAGATAACTTCACAGATTGAGAGGACTTGTCCAGCCTTTGTTGTTGGGTTGACTTGTCTTGATGAATGTTGTTTTTTTTTATGGTAATATAAATAATATATGGAAGCCAAACAAGGACCTTAACAAAAAATACATACAACGGATAAAATTGAGATATGTGTCAACGGGCAATGGAGAGAAGCATGATAGGAGTAAAAAGGAGAGATAGAATGAGTAATATCAACATTAGAAAGAAGACCAAACTACATGCAGTATCCCTAAAAATAAAAAGGCTAAAATGGAATTGGTCAGGCCCTTTGGTCACGGGAAAGGATAAATGGAGCATTTTAACTATTATACATTGGTGCAAAATTGTTTATTTTAGTTATTTTCATAGTCTTATGACTTATGGGATTCTTCTCTGGAGAACTTGTGCGGACATCAATACCATCTTTGTTTTACAGAAGAGGGCTGTTCGAGCCATTTACAACCTTGGTCCTAGAGAATCTCTTATAGAAAAGTTCAAAGAGGTGAACATTCTGACTGTAGCTTCACAATATATATTTGAAAATCTTATGTATGTTCATAAAAATATCTCGAATTTTAAGAAAATAAGCGATATTCATAATATAAATACCAGGAACAAACACAATCTTGCTGTACATCACACTCGTCTCCACAGAGTAGGCAACTCGTTCATGGGTCAATGTATACACTTTTACAACAAGCTTCCCATGGACGTTCGAAACTTACCCATTAAACGATTTATGAACCATATAAAGGCCAAACTTTGCAAAAAGGGGTATTATAAAATCACAGATTATTTAGAAGACAAAAAAGCTTGGGACTGAGCTGCTCGCTCTTTTAAGCATTGTTAATTGTTATTAAGCAATATGCATAATTATAAGGTAAATTATTGTAAACATTTTCATTTTTAATGTCTGGACTTGAAAAAAGACGATGATCCCTGAGTTTGTTTCGGCTATTTCTTCTCAGAGGTAGTCAGTTAGGAAATGCCGGCTTCATCTAGTTAAAAAAATAAAATAAAAAATAAACATGACGTGTAAAAGTGATCAGTGATCCTACTTGCTTATTAATAAACGATTTCATTTCATTTCATTTTCGTACCCAAGGGATGGGAAAAGGAAAAGAGATGGTACGACGATATCACGTAGGTTGCCGGAGTTACATGGAGTAGAGTAGCCAGAGAGAGAACACAGTGGAGTACATTGGAGGAGGCCTTTGTCAACTAGCAAAACAGGCTTAGAGAAAACAAAGAAGTATCAAATTTATGAACATTTTTAGATGCATAAAATACTACCATAATCATAACAATAAAGAATATAAAGAAATAGGTATAAATAAAGAATACATAAATAAATAAATAGACAGTGTATTAATATAAGAAACTTAAATGTTATGGGTATGTTGTCCGAATAAAAGGTGTTTATTATTATTTTATAGGAAAAGTACAAGATACTTCGTATGCTATCGAGTTGACAGTCACAATCAAGTTTTGCAAATTCAGAGTCGCCTTGACTCGCCTTTTATAGTTTCCAGAAAAGGAAACAAAAGATTTTGTATATTCAAATCTGGTAGCCTTTTATAAATCTGTTGGAGATATTTCTCCAAGTAACGACTAGTCGAAGATATCTGTCGTCAAAGGCGGCTCTCTTAAAGCCGGGAAATTATCTTCACCTCGAAAACTTCAAGGTTGTCAAAGGGTACTTCAGAAAGTAGTTTTCATGAATAATCAAAATCAGAATATCGGAGATTTTGAACTAAAGCCGACTTGATTTGTCAAGACCGCTCAATTTGATATAGCAAAACCACATTTTCGCCGAATGACCGTTTATATAATTAATTCGCCTTTGCTCTCCAAATATTTTAGATATAGCACCAAATTAAAGCTTATAATATATCGTTATAAGATAAAATTTCGCACGGAGATAGATCATTACCTGATCATTAGGATAAACGATACTATTTTTACGCCGGTAGTACTATTCCCGTGAGATAATTTTCCTTCCCTCCATTGAGGACCGAAGCTTTAATATTTATTCCATGAAATTTATTTGAATCTGTATCGCATTTCTGGATAGCAAATAGTTATGTTACTTTAAGGATACAATTAAAACTAACACATTTTATCATTCAAGATATGATACGGGTATGACGCCGGCGGATATCAACTTGGTGTCTCAGTTGCAGCCGACGTCACCAAAAGTGATATTTTGTTGCATAGAAAAACACATCAGGTACCTGCAACAAAATATGTGAGTGCTAATTTCGTAGTTAGTATGTTTGAAAGACATATATAGACGCTTTTAAATGCAGTATGCCTTGTGCCGTGTTCACATTTGCGCACAAAACGTCTCCATCGGCAGTCTCGAGTCGGCCGGCTCGAATGCGTCACCAACTGCCGAAAATGCCTGCGTTTCGCGTTTCTGCGCCTCGCCACAGGTGGACACGATGACTCGTGTAGGTTCGGCGATCCCTAAACGAGCCACCGCAGCAATTGTAGCTGGCAAAACGCCTGTTGAGACGTAAAACTCGCAGGTAAAACTAGCGAAAACAAAAAAGAGTAAACGGAGCCTGTCAAAACCAAAGGAGGTTCTGAAAAGGCAGGGTCCAGGGAAGGATACGTGCGACAAGGATGGGTTCATTAAGGTAGAGAAGAGGAAGAAGAAGCCCCCTTGTCAGAATCAGTGCGGTACAGCTCTGACAGGACCCAATACGCTGCTGCATTCAGCAGTACCAACGACGCTGCTCTATGTGTCCAGACTGCACCACTTCATGAAGATTGAGGAGGTCGAGTATCTGCGCGTCAAGACCAACTGGATTTTGTGGGTCGAGAAGTTGGAGCCGTGTCACAACACGAATTTCAAGTCGTTCGTGGTCCGTGTTCCGACAAATTATCTCGAGAAGTTCCTCAAAGAAGAGTTCTGGCCAAAAGGTGTTGTGTACCCCCGGTTTCGTGACCAGCTACGTCACGCCAGTAACGAAACACGACGCCGACACTTCGTATAGTGTAGTTAATAATGTTATATGTATTTATAGTATTTTAAGTTTTTATGTTAATATAGTATTGTATATGTTTATAGGGGCCTTGATGC